>OX155957.1:27240934-27658100 GCA_944548615.1 Micropterix aruncella
GTTTAGAATATGTTTATCCAATAGAGGAGCAGGGTATTTTCTTTCAAGAAGAGATTGCTTTAGATTATTGAGATATTTATCTAAATTTTCTTTGTTGTTAACTAAACGAAATAATTATATTTATATATATATATATATATATATATATATATAAATATATATATATAAATATATATTATTATATATATATATATAGCACCCGACGTTACGGCGATGTTGCAACCGCCGTTGTCCAGGTTAGACTGAGAATAGACAGGGCAGTTTACTTATCAGCATTTGTGTCATGTCATGTCAATGGCTATTCATATTTTTATTAATTTCCTGTACAAAAAATTAAAAAATAAATTTCCTGTACATTAATCTTCACCAGTTTCGACAACATTCAACAGTATAAGCAACAGTGGTTGAACAATATTTAACAGCAGAGATTCTCAAAATTGTTTTATTTCGTAATATCGCGGTTAGGCAGGTTCATCATGACGGTGTATAATGGAATCAATTCTTGTCGAAGCTTAGTCCCAGACGTAAATTTTAAATATCATCCAGATTTATGTATGGCAAAATGAGCCGGGTTAGCTAAGCGAGGGTCGTTGGTCCTAGTAAAACCAGCCAGACGGCGCTCCCATCCGTCAAAGTCCACTGAAAAATGGAGAGAGACGCGAGCGAAAGGGGCGATACGATAAGAGAGAGGAGAGCAGATATATAGAGGACAACGGACGCTAGAAGTTAGTAGAAATGTTAATTTTATTTATTAAGTAGATGTTGTTTAACATTACCCTATAAAAACTCTTGCAAATACCATATAAGTAGTGTTAATTATAAAGTTATCAATCCCGAAAGATTTATTTTTTCATTATATTTCATAAATATGTGAATGTCCAACTTTTTTATTTTGATTCTATTTATAGCTGATAACCAGAGCAGCATCTTTTTACACGACTGCCGATCAAAAAAGGAGTGAAATGTGTTCAGGGTTCATCTATGTATGTTTTCAGTTCCTTTATTCCACTATAACTTTTAAACGATCGAACCGATTTAGAAGTATGTGGTATTGCTAGAACCGTTATGTCATCCCTAGCGTCATAGGATATCTTAACTGTCAAAATATTTTAAGTAAATAGTTGTATAAATGTCTAAATCTTTAAATATCAATAAATTAACCTAAATATGTCGTAATTAGTGTCAAATGAAAGGTCTGACTGAGTATAATCCGAAAATATATATTTATCTATATGGATAAACACGTAAAAAAACTAGAAAAACATAAAAAAACGATAAATAAATACAAAAAATATGTTATAAATACAGTAGTTCACTTTTTGTAACGGCGGTCGCGTTATTTATTTTTTTTTATATATTCACTTGTATAGTTCATACACCCAGCGCAACAAAAAAAGCCGCACCTACAAAAAATATACATTTGGCAGTAATTCATTGTTATCTTTGCTTAATTAACTGTGTTTTGCTAACCTTTATAATTTATAGAAATAATGCAACATATATACAAACTTTAGTTAAAATAAACATACATGTTATAGGGTAATAACAACAGTAAGGCTTTAATTATTGAATCTACAATTATTAAGAAAAATTTCCATAAATATCTCCATATTACATCGGTCATTTTTAATTCGATATCATTTCTCTGTCGTTTTTATATTATTGTGTTATATAATTTTGACTGTAAAAATAAAATAAAATAAAATTAAAAGGATTTTAAAGCGATTTTTTTATTTAAATCATCAAATTAATATTTTGCTTGGCCCACTTTAGAACGGATAACACTCTGAATACGTATCGACATTGATTTATAAAGATTGCGTATGTATTCATTTGTTATTTTATCATACCATACGCGTTTTATAGTGTTTTTCAATTTCATAATAGTTTTGGGCGTTTTATTGCGAATATTTTTATCCATTCTGAACCGCAGATTTTTTATGATAATTAAATCGGGACTGTTTCCTGGTCATAAAAATGATTTCAATCCCAACGATTCTTTAACCTTCGATACCTGAGAAAAAATATAAATGAATTTAGTATTGAGAATATCCACCAAGTAAAAAGGAAAAAAAAATCTTGAATATTAACTCACAGATCGGACTTGATGGCAAGGAGCAGAATCGTCCTGAAATACTGGTTAATCATTTTTTTGATTCAAATTCTCAGATGTTAGCAAAACACCTTCAAGAATTATGTTTTTGTATTTCTAAGCATTCACTGACTCTTCTAGCATAATCAGACTGCCAACACTAAGTGATGTGATGCATCCCCACACCATGACATATGGAGAATACTTTACTGTGGGTGTAATGCATTCATCGCTGTACCTACCTCTCTCCAGACCTCCGGCGCACTGTCTGTAAACCGTCTGGACCAATCAAATTAAATTTGGACTCATAAAAAATAACCCCCTCTCAATCACTCACAGACCATTTTTTTATCTTTGGCCCATTGCAGTCGTTTTTTCTTCATTTACTTGGTCAGTAGAGGTTTTTTGCAGGTCTTCTTGCGTATAAACCTATATCCTTGAGCCTATTTTGAACAGTTTTGACACTAACGTTTGCACCAATGGCGTCTTAGAGTTCCACTCTTAGGTCTGAAGCAGAAGCGAAACGATTTTTCAACGAAAGCCGTTTCAAAATGCGATCATCTCGATTCGAAGTACTACGCATTAAGCCAGTTCCCACTTTCCTGTTTGAAGTTCCACTTTCTTGGTATTTCTGGAGAAATCTTCTCACAGATGACTCATTAAACTAATTTTGTTTCGATAACGCAACTATCATTGCTTTTTTTTTGCTCACTTAGTTGAAGTCTCGTAGACATTGCGATTCGGTAAAACTAATAACACACTAATAAATCGACTACTCACTGTAAAAACAGGCACTAAAGTAAAGAAATGTAGGGTTTTCCAGGTACCTGATAAGCTAGTTAACCTTCCTGGAAGAGAACCGCTTTCTCTCGTTACCTTCTTTAAGTTGTATTGACCATTTGCGGGAAATGTGTACCTAATTAGGGGGTGTGGCTATTTATGTTGCGCGGGGTGGGTGAACATTCGAAATTTTAAAATATTTGGAACTGTCATCCTATATTTAAGAAACGGCATTCCCTGATTTAATCAATGTGATTTATTCATTGCTTTTCGTTTTAATTCGGCTCTATTGGAGAGAGTTTTAATCTGCAAAAGGATAAGCTTGGTATTTGAGATGGATGGATCTGAAAGGTGATCGTTCGCCGGTGCAAAGTTACACCCATAAAACCTATATAGAAAAGTCTAAACTTGTGCAAATCCATACATACCATTTAAACATAAGGATTTCCCAATCCATTCCGGGAATTCTTCGCTGCTATGTGAGTAGCTATTTTTATTTATAGACCAAAGCATCATCCTATAATTATTTTAAGAGTACTACTAGAGTTGCGAACTACAAAAACAGTCCACCATCAAGCTCCGCCACAAGCCCGTAAGAGGCCAACGCCTTAACCGCGAGATAGCCAGGAATGCTACCCAGCGGGCTTACACTCACGCCCTTACTTCCAATTGCGACCAGATTACTCCAGTCTCTCGATTGGCTACGAGTTCGAGGTCGCTTGCGCGGTCCCCTCCCTCACGAAGCGGTAAAACGGTGTATACCGAATCTATCACGGACCACGGCATCCTTTGCCCGGCTGTTCACCCAGGATAGGGTAGCCGATGGTCGTTTCAAGAGCAGTCGCCGTAAGGTCCGCAACCACCCCCGCTCTATAGGAAACAGTACTGCTTCCAGACTCCCTCGACTGTTAGTCAGAGTGCGCAATCGATTGGCAATGCCACACGGAGCGCAGACCGTCCAGGAGCGCCAGAAGATTGATTCCTAGGGGAAACTAACCATAAGGCCAAAGTCCTACCCAGGCTCGCACTTAATGCGTGGAGGCCGCCGGATGGGTGTTGACCCGTGAGTGTGACCAACCCTGAACAGAATGGGTCTTCGTGGTCAACTCAGCAAGGGCCCGTTAGCTCCCATTTCAAAAGTACTGCAAACATTGCATATAAAGGGAACTTTATCGTTGTAAAAGTTGTAAATGTCTGCTCTGCATTAAAGTTTATTGTTATGCATGTCAGGCCGACAAGGATTTTATGTCCATACAGACCAGTTAGAGTTAAAATTTTGTTGTTTTTTTTGTTTGGACTGTCATATTTAGTATAGTTTGCTTATTCAGAATATATGAATAAATCTGTACAATCATAAAAACAAATTTGGAAAGCAATAAAATGATATGGTATCATGTATCATGTAAGACGATTTGCATTGAATGATATATTTCAGGTAAAAACTGATATCCCGGTTGCCTCTACGCCTGTTGGTCCGCTAACAAGGTGGCCGCGATGATGAATGAAACTGTAACCGAATAGCTTCCGCAAAGTCTGTAACAACCGTGTTGTTACAGGCTATTCTGTCTGAACGCAGACAAGGCCGAATATTTCTCACTAACGATTGTTCATCTTCTAGTCAGGGCCACTATACGAAGATCAATTTAGAAATAAATATCAGGTTGTTCAATAAATTTTGTCGTTCAATTTTCAATTTCAATTTATTTCCAAAAAATCTTAACAGATTGTAGAAACTTAATATTTAGGTACATTTAAATTACAGTATATTAGTTCGTTTTTACAATATTTAAATTTATCACCACGTACATACAGTTACTTCTTTATTGCTTTTAGTATATTAGTTCAGTAATTAATACAGTATATTAGTTCGTTTTTACAATATTTAAATTTATCACCACGTACATACAGTTACTTCTTTATTGCTTTTAGGGCATCCAAATCATTTTTAAGATTTATTTACTAAAACCACAAATTAAAATAATTGATAAAAATAATCAAGAAATTAAAATCAGAAAAAGTCAGAATAATTAAAAAATACTACTTAAAATTGTCAAAAAAATGACCAAAAAATTTGAAAAATTATTTAAAATTAACAAACTCATCGATCGAGTAAAAAGCTTTGTCTAATAAGAATTCTTTAAGTAACTTTTTGAATAAGCTTTCCACTTGAATAGTTTTTAAACTTTCTGGTAGCCTGTTCAAGTAATATGGCCCTGAGTATTTTGTGTCTTGCCTTGCTGTGTTTAGTTTAATACATGGTATAAAAATGTTTAATTTATTTCTCGTATTTTTAGTATGTGTATCTGAAAACTTTTTATAATGTGTTTCTTTATTTTTAAAAAACTCAGTTAGTAACTTAAAGAGATAGAGTGAGGTTAAGGTGAGGATTCTTAGCCTTTTAAAAATGGGTCGACACGACTCTTCCCTTTTCACCTTTGCAATTATTCGCACTGCTCTCTTATGGAGTATAAATATGGGTTCCCATGACAAGCATAACAATTTCCCCAGATCGTAATGGCATAACTTAGGATAGCTTCAATATAGCTGAAATAAACATTTCTTGTTTGCAATTCATCCAACGACCTTCTTACAATACTTAAAACATACACATGCCCGACTTAACCTACTTTCGAGGTTTTCACAGTGAAAGTTCCATTTTAAAAGTTCGTCGACATGAACACCTAAAAATCTAGTACAATGAGTTTGAGGAATGGCAGTGTTATTTATTGAAAGTATTATTGGCGAACCTTTATTTCGATTTCGATGATTTGTAAAATGTATGAAGTTACTTTTAGACGCATTTAGTGTGAGGTTGTTGCTCTCAAACCAACTATTTAGTTTGAATAGATTAATTTTAACGTTAATCAATAATTCGTCCATATCTTTACCGGCAACAATTAAACTAGTGTTATCAGCAAACATAGTTACATTTATATCGTTGAAATACATTGGTAAATCATTTACATATACTAAAAATAGAATAGGGCCCAAAATGGAACCCTGCGGGACTCCAAGTTTATTAGTTAAAGGGATCGAACAGTGTTTTGTAATGTTCAATAAGAGATGGCGCTAGTAGATTCGCCGTTTTATTTTTGTAATAATAGCACTACTGTTTTATGAACACATGTGAAGGTTCATGTAGATCGGTCAACTCCTTTATATATTTGCACCTGTTCAAAATTGACGTGTCACAGATTTTTTGGACAATGAAAAAATTGTGAATATCGTCCAGTAATAAAATTCTTAGTTTTGGAAGATGTAGAATCAAAACAAATGAACGATTATTAAAAGTATATAAGGACTCTTGACCTTCAATTCAAACAGTGGAAAGATGAATTGAATAAAGAAACGATCGTCGTTTAACCGAGAGTGATTTAGTAGACGCCCTAATAATCTCATCGGGCAGTGTGAGCAATATTTTTGATAAAGTTTTGGGTTACAGAAAGATGTGTGCAGTGGATGCGTCTAGTGGGTGCCGCATTCGCTAACAATGGAATAAAAACACACTCGTATGAGACTTTCTCGACAACATTTGGAACGTTTTAGAAATGATAAAAAGATATTGTGCGTCTTTTTATCACTGTAGATGAGACTTGGATCTATTACCATGATCATGAATCAGAGTTTGGTATTTCGGTGAAGGTGAAGAATTTGGTACTTTGGCTCCAAAGGGAGTTGGGGTCTAGAAATCGCCCATGAAGGTGTTAGCATCAGTTTTTTGGGATGGTAAAGGAATTTTGTGTGTGGATTACCTTCAAACGGGTAAAACAATATACCTACAGAGTTTATAAATGCAACCATTTCGACCAGCTGGGTGTAAAAATGCGTGAGAAAAGATCTGGTCTACAAACATCCATCCTATTCGCCAGCCTTAGCTTCCTCTGACTTTTGGCTGTTCTTACATCTTAAACATTAATGAGTGGAAAAGATTTTCATCAAAATTACACCTTTCCTAGTACCTACGCCAGTGCCAGGTGTACCGAAGTCTGGCCTGTTGACTCTACCCCAGCATTCCATGGCCTTCTGTCTGATCTGAAAGTATCAAGTTTTACAAAAATCTTACAGTTTTTTTGTCGCTGGCTCCCCGACTATAATCTACTGTACGACTGTGGGCAAAAGCGAACGTCAAACTTGGCTCTGTACGCTCGAATAATAGTTACGTTGTGTGTAATAAAACGCAGCCACATTACTCTCCTGTATTTAGATTGCATTATACCCCAGACAAGAAAGTACGACTGAGTTGATACAGTATGGAACACTACGGTCTGGAAACTTTATCAATTCATTTAACCAGAACAAATGAATGAATAGAGGCAGAAACATGAATGTTATTCATGGTGGTTACTATGTTTCTGTGGATTTCTTGAATTATAAAACTATACATTTCTGAATTACAACGGGATAAAATATGAGGTAGGTGGGAGATTTTTCGATGAGTCGAAAAGAGCCTAAAAGTTTAAAATATTGTAAAGTAATAATTGAATATAATTAAAAATCATTCCTCAAAGTATTGGAGAAAGAAAACGAAATTGAGAGATACTGTCTAAAATGCCTTAAGGCTCCCTTCCGAGTTGACGCGACTAAAAACTTAGGCATTTTTGCAATGCCACGCACCCACGCGCTTTTGATATATACATAAATATGTATAGGTATACTGCGGCGACAAGGGAATACGTCCCACCGTTGGCAGTGGCCAATTACGAATGACGATTTCGGCTTGGCGCGTCATCTAATATAGTCGATTTGGCTTTTCAATTATAATATAATAAATTATCAAATGAATAGTTTTTTATAAAGTAAAAATTAGATTACAATAATAAAATAACTTAACCCTTGGAGTAAATGGGTATTTTCATGGATGCATCTGTGTCTTTTGCAGGATTTTCGGCGACATCGACCTAAAGTACTATAACTACGAAACTACTACACCAATCATAAAAAGAACAACTGCACAATGATTGCATTGAAATTTCGAATATAGAATATTGAAATATCATTTTGTAAAACAATTAGATAATTATGAATAAATATGAGAACGTCAAAGAAGTGAAAAAAACGCGCGACCAGATCTGGTCGTATCATACTCAACGGATAATTGTTTCACAACCAGATTTGGTCGTATCATAGATCACTGTGTTATTGTTTATATCACACTAAAGTATCTTTAATAAATAGAAAAAAATTATGTTTGGCCATAACATTTCTGGAAATTACGTAATTTCAAACATTTCTTTATTATATTTTTTGTATGGAAGTTCCAAAAACAGTCTTAGTACTATGCAAATAGACCATACGCTGGTGTAAATAGTATTTTTTAATATTAAGAATCATCTCTAGGTTTTTCAAAATCTGAAGACAAATCTCGCTCGTTTTTATTTTTTTGGAAAACAGTAACAGAATAAAGATAATTTGCAATTTATATGGAAATAATTTACCAATTTCGTTTTGGCGAAATGATAGCTTAAGGACAGGGTTTTTAAAATCCGGCATAATGGTATTAAAATTCTTTTTTGTGTCTCACAACCAGGCCACAAAATTATGCTTCATATAGCTTTTGGCCGCCACGGCCGCCACGGCCTCTTAACCCTTGCAAAGCTAGCCATGTGAATGAAACTCACGATGGCATGTTTTCAACTCTTTTTTTAGGGGGTGTAAGCGTAAAATGGTGGCTTGTTCAATGAAGCGACTTTTTTCGCAAATAATTACATAATTGCATAAATACGGAGATCGGCCGCCCGCGAGTTATCGCAACGCAAAAACCACCGATCGGCGGTATTAGCATTCAAGCGGTAAGAACACATTAGAACCATCAGTAGAACTAGTCCTATCTAAATGAAACACAAAGAAAATGGCGTTGTATGGTAAAATAGATATGGGCACGTATTATACTCGTAAATTAGAATAATAATATAAGATATTACAGATCTCACACATCTCTACTTTACTACACGGAAGCAAACTTTTATGGAAAATTAATGAAATTGTGTCACCTGTGTATCATATAACGCTGTAATATGATTTATTAAAAATATTAAAATAAGATGGATAAGTTACATGAGCAAACTTTGGATTATGATGAAGAAGGTAAAAGTATCTTTCTTCTGCATGTTTAAATTACAATGTCATATTGACAGAAAAAAGAGCGTTTCAAAAAATATTTTTTTTTAATATGTTTTAATTTGTGTCCAAATTTTATTTGATTGGTTGTACTATTTAATAAATTAGTACGTTACTTTTAGATTTATTATCAATGTCATAACTTTCTCACTTTCTCATTTCTCGTGGTTGATTTTTTTTAATATTAAGATTAAATAAAAAAATAGGAAAATAATAATATAAGGGTATAAATGCTACAATAGAATTTTTTGGACGTAACGTGAATTTGCTAATAAAATTTATGCGGTAATGTACTAAATAGTGTTACCCCTAATGCGCTGGCTATCACATCTGCGCTATGGTATTCTACTATGGGGCACTGCAGCGAATATCAACAGTGAATTCACTCTGCAGAAAAGAGCCATACGTGCGATATATATGGGTATTGGTCCACGGCAGCCATATAAACACTTCCGAAAACTAGTGATATTGACCGTATATGCAATTTTTGCCCAAAAAGCTCTTTGCGAAATCTATTGCAATAAGAGCTCGTTAATATCCAATGAGAAAAAAACATCTCATAACCAATCATACCACATGTATCCAATTTCCATGCGACTAGTCTTTACGTAGAACTTGAGCTTTGAAATAAATTGCCTAATAATTTAAAGGCGTTTAAAAATATTTATATTTTCAAGGGATCCGGGCGTATCTGCATCAACGCGCATAACGACATTTTAAATTTCTTTGAAAATAACATCGTACATACAAATTTATTTTAATATGCATTTTTTGCCAATTGATATATTATAGTCTGTTTTTGTTGATTGCAGTAACTAATTCAAGATTAATTTGATATACGTAATATAAAAAAATATATAAAATAATGCATGTCCAGCCAATGGGCTGGACTTTTCTGAAGTAACAGAAAAAATACAGAGCGCGTTATTGGGTAAATCCCTTGCGTCCGCACAGAGTGCGCACATCAAGAGGAGGATATCATTTGATATTCGCATTCCGGTCAGTTAAGCTCGGTTGACGCGATGCGAGGTTTCACGCACGAAGAGCATGACGCCTTCTCGAATAATCTATTATAGCGCGACGTTTGATCTTAAAAAAAATAAAGGAAAAAAAAAAGAACTGTGTGGATAAGGGAATGGATAAGTAGACGTGAACATTTTGGGGCTTCAAATACGTTGTGCCAAGAATTAATTAATGATTTCTTTAGAATTAGACCAGATAATTTTGATTCGTTATTCGAAAAAGTACGACCGGTATCAGAAAGTACAATCACCAAAGTCATTTGTATTGAAACTTGTTATTCACATAGAAGCCACCATGTTTTCTAGTGCACTTTGTCGCATCTCCCTGTTTTTATATTCCACCGAATCTGATTTCCACCAGTATGGGTTTTCTTCATAAAGTTCGACAAACTTAATCATTTGTAAATCAGTCCACTAAGTCATGGCTCCGTTAAACAAACAAAAACCACAAAAAATACAACAAAAAAACTTTTTCGCACACGTGCGAAACGCCTCTCGAACACCAACTGCATGAACTCGTTCGCGCGCGAACGACGCTGTGTTCGTGCACGCATGCGAGCTTTCAAGAACCGTCTATACGACACGTGAATGAGTTCGAGAAGCTTTTCTCGCGCGTGAACTCGCATCGTGTAACCAGGCTTATACTCGGTTGACACGATACGAGGTTTCACGCACGAAGAGCATGCCGCCTTCTCGAACGAGAAAACTCACTTTCGTGAAGCGTTCGTCAAAGAGTTTACACCATTACACATCTCGTTCGAGCTCGTCTGTGTTTCTCTGACTCGTCAGTTGCAATAATCGGGCCTGCAGACGAAGGCGTTGCACGCGTTGGTGCAATTTTAGCGTTGATTATAGCGCGGCGATTGATCAGAAACAAAATAAAGAAGAAAAAACAGCGCAGGCTAAACTCCATCAGTACAAAAACCATTTTTTTTACTTTTAATTTTCTTTAGCTCTTGGCAATAGTGAGATCGTAAATTTTTTATTTTATTTTTGCAGTCTTTTGTATTGAAATTTGGTATTTTCATAGAAGCCACTTTTCTAGTGCACTTTTTCGCAACTCCCTGTTTTAATATTCCACCGAGTCTGACTTCCACAAACATGGGTTTTCTCCATATAGTTCGAGAAACATAATCATTTGCACATCAGTCCACTTATGTAGTCAGGGTTCCGTTAAACAATCAAAAACCGCAAAAAATACTAAAATAAAACTTTTTCGCACCCGTGCGAGACTCTTCTCGAAGGACAACTAATAAACATGCTGCATGAACTCGTTCGCGCGCGAACGATGCTGTGTTCGTGCACGCATGCGAGCTTTCGAGAACCGTCTACACGATACGGGAATAGACTTGCTTTGTGTCAACCGGGCTTTAGTGTACCAAGTAACCGCTCTTGCGCCCGACGTGTCTCGACAATCACCTAGATAAGTTGACATTCGACGTATTCTTGTCGGCCGTTACCATGTCAAAGGCGCTGAGAAATAGACATCGTACAGTGTGCACAATTTCCCTGTTAGAAGATAGGTAATAATCCAGGCGTCTACTGCTCATGCCTAAGTTACTGAGCAACTCCCCTAATCAGCGGTTATTTTAAGTGTATTATTAAGTTTAATGTTGATGACGCGAACTTAACACGAAATTATTATAATTCAGGAGATTCGCGAGAGCAGTGAGCCGTTACCGCCCGGAATCGTTTACGCCCATACACGTTAATGACGTCACACTTTAGGTGATTAATTATGGAAACGCTTCGATTAAGCCCGGGGATGAAACGCTGCGGCGACGCGCGAAGGGTTCGACCTATCAGCCGGTGCCGCTCTGCGCTTCCATATTATTTATGATTCACGGACGGCGCAGTCAATTTCCATATGAAAGCGGCTCATTTCCCGATCCATTATCGCTTATGTGGACCGGCGCATAAACATAAATGGGACCTATTGGAAAGTATTGTGTCTGACTATTTAGTAATTTAATACTATATCCTGTTACAAGCAGGAGGGGGTAGGTTTAATACAAATGAAACAGTCACTCAAGTTTTTCCATCGAATCCTAGATAAACGACCACGAAGCCAGCAACACAGAACCTGCAGGCTTGGATTAAGCCGTTCCCCGAGTTAATTCATCATTTGCCCAAAGGCAATTAAACTTTATCGCACCCAAAATATTCAACCGTCTTGATGACGACATAAAAAAAGTACATTTTTATTCAATAAAAAAAAATTAAAAAATGGCTTCTTGACGATATAGGTCGTTCAAGGACAGAGAATGATCTTCTGTAAATCATCTCTTAAAAATAATGTACCTGCATAAATGTGATATAAGGTAATAAACATAATGTAACATATATGTGTATATGTATGTATATGTATATGTATATATGTGTATATGTATATGTGTGTGTATAAGTGTATGTATCCTACGTCAGTTATGCCTTCTCCACGCAAGTCTGAAAATAAATCGTATGCCCAGATACAGGCTATACTCGGCCTAGTTGAGCATGCGCTGCGCATGGTCATATGAATGTGGGTCGTCGTTTACTTCGCACCATTAGGTAGGTAGGTACTTGGTATGACCATTTTATGAATTTCGCATGTTATGTTTAAAATAAATTTTTAAAAAAATGTCTATTAAATGCACGTCATAGATCCTCCACTGTCAAATACCGACTATACAATATTTCTTTTTTTTATTTTATTCCGTAGCCGGCGACTGGGGAGAGGATCGCCCTCGCAGCCAATACGCTGCTGTCGGTGCCGCTGGGTCTTGTACTCCATTCACGATTCTTTTCCATTCTTGACGATTTTTGGCGACGTCTCAAGCGTCGGTAGCCGATAATCGTTGATTCTTTAAGTCGTCTTCAATATTCTTTTTTTCAGGTTTTCTTCGGTGCCGAACGCTGAATTCTCAGAAAATTCTCTGAAAATAATGATTGAATGTCAGATATTACGAGTATTATCATTGCGTAAATTATTGGGTTTTTATATTCAATCAGTCCTGTATAAAAAAACATTAATTATCAATCATATTATAGATCGCCAAATAAATTGCTATTAGTTTGGCCGTCAATGCTATCAGCGCCACCTGCATTTCGCTGGCGCAAAAGGGTTGCCAAATCGTACTATGGAGTTGAGCAATCTGATACTATATAAATCAATCTCCAACCGTTCGTAGCACGTACTGCCAAGTTCCAGGCGACTAGTCGATACTTAGGCCTCAAACTTTTTATTAATTTGCCTGAAAGATTAAAAGCGATTAAAAACATCAATATTTTCAAGAGATCCATCCGAGTCTATCTGCTTAAAATCAACATGTATGCTCATAACGACTTCTTAAAATATTTTGAAAATACATAGCATCGTATCTACCCATTTAATCGAATACATATTATTTACTGTTAATTGTTTTGTTGTAAACTGTTACAATATGATCTTTGTTTTTGTAAATTGGTAAGTTTAAAGTTATATATTGTATATAATCTCTTGGCTAAATTAAGTAAGTAACTAGTTTAAGATTAATTAATGTCATTCCTACACAATTATTATGGTTGTATTGGAAATATATACTTTTATCTCTTATCTCTTATCTCTCATACATAAGTCTGTTTGAGAAATAACGTGCGTAATTATTAGATATTGAAACCTTTATACCAAATGAAAAAATGACATCTTTATTTAAATAATAATAAAATAATAAGAGCTATGATTTAAACATTATTGTTTTATTATATTATTTATTTATTGCGTATAGTGATCGTATAGTGCAGAAGTATCGCTATCTATAGTGCGCTGCCATATATCGCATTTATATATAGGCTGGTTACGTCAGAAAAATAATACGAAGAGATAGAATCCCACATATTAGTCTATCAGATCATTAAGGTGCGTAATTATTACCTATAGAAATCTGTCTACCATATTAAAAAAATATATCTTTTTGAAAATAATATTGAAATAAGAAGAGCTATTATTTAAAAATTCGTTTGGTATTATTATTGCTATCTACAGTGCGCCGCCATACTTGTATATACGAAAGTCACCATATTGTTCATAATAATAGAAGATTAATTAATTTTTGAAACTATGAGTAAGTTGCGTTTTGTAGTTATTTATTTTATTTTATTTTATTTATTTTAAACAACATGATTTACAGAAGAACAGCTATGCTTTTCGGTATACAATAATAAAACGTGCAGGAAAAACAACTTGAACCCGTAGCCGTTGGCTCATCGCATACCTAACTGAGCAAAAAACTTAAATCCTGGTTGCCAAATTGTACTACAAAATCAATTTAATACGCTATATAATCAATGCCGGTACCTAGATCTTTGTGTTATGCGCTTTTAGTTCCTCGACCACAATCTTTTGGCCGGCGGAAATAATTAAAGTATGTTAGTGCAGGGTTAGCGGCTTAACGGTCACCCATGACTCAAATAAACTGAATACTGAATATAACTTCGATGACTTGTATGCCACTCATTCGCGCTACCCTCTGGCATGAACAGTTCACAAATGCACAGACTGAAATCTCGAAGAATGCTTCATACTTCTGTCTGAGACGCTCGAATCGTGAATAAAATTGAAAAGTATGCGGAGCGTTCCGGATAACTATTGAGGCGCTGAAAGTTTTTGGCGGGCGGAAAAGGGAGAGGGAGTTGAGTGTGGGCGGGGGCGGCGCCCTATCGAACATTCGCCTACACAATGCGGCTTCAATTCGAGTGAATAAAACGGAATGCAAAAAATATAGAAAAATGGATGGCTGTGGTCATAGCGACCTTGCTTGAGCCGTGTAGCCATAACAGGCTAGTTGCAATTACGCACTATACGTACATACTCGCTGACCCGGCGAACTTCGTACCGCCTAACGGTCAATGAATGTCGTGTAACAGTTTAATAATAATAATAATAATAATAATAAACTCTTTATTTGCACTTAAAAAAGTATACAAAAAAGGCGAGCTTATTGCCACATGGCAATGTCTTACAGCTAACCTAAACATAGTGGTACATGCGCGCATAGTGAAAATAAAGATTATTACATAACATACAGACAAGTGGAAGAATTTAAGACTAATAGTGCCCGAGGAGAGGAAATTGGGAGAGGAACAGGAGAGAAAGGGAAGAACTGGTTACTTCTTAGAAAGGTAGTAATCCTTAAGGTGAGTCTTGAACGATGGTAAAGAAGGCGAGTTTCGTATATTTGCTGGGAGATCGTTCCAGAGTCTTGCACCATGGACACAGAAAGAATAGGAATAGAAATCACTATTATGACTCGGAATTTTTAATAAACTGTCAGAGGCTGACCGAAGTACGAGACCGTGGGAACTTAGTGGTTCAAAAAGCTCCTGGAGATAGGATGGTGTTAATTGGGTGAGTACACGATATAGGAGAGCCAGTATATGAACATTTCTTCTTTGGCGTATTGGCAACCACTTTAACTGTGCCCTATAGTCGGACACGTGATCATACTTACGTAGACCGAAGATGAATCGTATGCATACATTTTGCAAACGTTCAAGTTTGTTGAGCAGTTCCTCTGATAAATCGAGATAAGCCACATCTGCATAGTCAAGGAGAGGCAAGAGGAGAGACTGTGCAAGAGATTTTTTTGTGTCCATAGGAAGAAATCTTCTGAGTGTTTGCAGAGGGTGAAAACTAGCAAATATTTTACGACTTACCTCGTCCACGTGTGGTTGCCAGGAGAAATGTTCATCGATAATTAGACCAAGATCTTTCACTTTTTGCGACAATGGTATGGTGATATCGTTTAGTTTTAAAAGCGGAAGGGATTTTACATTTACTCTGGAGAGCAATTTACGACCTCCAATGAGTATAGCCTGGGATTTCAAAGGGTTGATTAGTAGACCCATCAGCGCACACCATTCACAAATGGCCTGAAGATCAGAGTTCATGATGGCGATCGAGGCATTGATGTTTTCGGGAGAGAAATGATTATATATTTGGACATCATCTGCATACAGATGAGTATGTCCACGAACTTGGTTGGAGATAGGATTTATAAAAATTGAGAAAAGAAGCGCTGAACTTAAGTTTAGCTGAACTTAATTTATGATTTTATGGAAGTAATACAATAAATACATAATAAATATTAAGTTCAATACTTTATTAAAATAATAACACAAAAAGAAATATAAAAGTACAAAAATTAAGTATATCAATCGCGTGTCAGCATGACATGATTGAATTAAACTATGTGATAATTGTGTTCCGAATATTGTGGATATATGTTGTCGATTCGAAACCTTTATTTAAATACTTTCTTTAATTTGAGGGGAGAGTTTACCATATCGACGGGATGAACATTAAATGTTTGACAGTTACGAAACCCATGAACATTTTGTATCGGAAAATGTTTTTTTTTAATTTTATTTTTTCGTTAATTTTCCAATGTTTTAATAGTTATTCTGCTCTTCGGGACGGACACAAATATAACAAATCAAAAACCTTGAAAATCGGTCCAGCCGTTCTCGATTTATAAGTGTTCGAACAAACCCGACTTTGTTTTATATATACAGATATTCATAACTAATTTAAAATTACGTTAAAAAGAATAAAACTTTAAACTTTTAGTACCCATTGAAAATAAAGGCGAAACTTATTTCGTTCCAATATACTCTTAGGTTACTTGGTTATCTCTTACATGTGGGACTTAAATTAGATAGTCGATGTTAAAAATGAAGGCAGAATAAATAAGTAAGTTCTCGTACGGATGTTAATTTGATAAACAAGAACAATAATTGAAACAATCAAAAACACGAAATCGAAGACTATTGCGGTTGTTTGACATTATAAATAGGATAGAAATGAATTTACCGCGTGAAGTTTGTAGCACCCGACGTTTCGGCGACGTTGCCGCCGCCGTTGTCTAGGGGACACTAGACTAGATTTTGTTTCTATCCTATTTATAATCAAAAACACGACTGCCCTTACAAAAAATAAACTATTGTATTTAGAATTGCCAGAAATATTCGCGATGAAAAGCACGTTTTAGAAGAGAATAAAGTTCGCTCTGCTCCCTGCGGCAGGTATCTTGAAGCGATCGCGTGCCGATGCGCCGCCGCCGCACTTGAGTCGGTTGCCCTCAGAGCTTAAGTAATTAAAAGGTTTTAATAAAATAATTTTGGTATGTGTATTTATCCGTACACATAATATATTTCCAATATGTACCCTATCAGACAGATACTAAACACGATATATTTATCCTAATTTGTTGACCTTTGGACATTTAGATAATTATTTATTTAACATTTGAGCACTTTGTGTACCCTATGACACTCGGGATGTCATGACGATTCTGACAATATACACATTTCTAAATCGGTTAAAGCGTTAAGAAGTTATGGTGGAATAAGGAAACGGAAAATATACATACCTACATGAATTCAAAACACACACAAAATACACAAGCACCCCTTTTTCGGGCAGCAGTGTAATAAATTATTATACTACTGCCCGATTGCCCGAAAAATGGAGAGTACTAACTGAACACTTTATTTTAATAAATTAATATTCTAAATACATTTTATTTTGATAAATTAATATTCTAAATACTTCTCTTCCTACTCGACCTACCGGGTTTATTCCTGACGGCCACGAAGAGGAATAACGAAAACTAAACTGTCAAATGATGACTGTCTTTTACGCCAAAGCGTAACACAGCAATTTATATTGAAGACGCTGCTTTCTCCTTATTTGAGAGAAAGGGGTCACTACACATACTCTAAAAGACTCGGTTCAAACGTTTCAAACGTTTCAAACGTTTAGGAGTTATGGTGAAATAAAGAAACGGAAAACATACATACATGAATCCTAAACACATAACACTCTTTATTTAGGCAGTCGTGTGAAAAGGGTTGGTTTAAAAAAACGTTCATGAATATTTAAAAAAAAACAGATTTGTAATAGATAAGTTTATATGCGCATACCCCGATACCACGATACTGATGTGATCAAGCATAAATATAAATGTCAAACCGCAATATGAAACACCACCCTAATGGTTTTCCAACAAAATGGTTAATATTTGCAGGTGTGGGTGGCCATGCATGTAATTAGCGGCCGCGACAGCACAGATAGGGATATCTAACTAATCGCGGGTGCCAATTCAATACCTGCAATGGTCACTGGGAAAGATCCATTTACAGGCTCGAATGGGGGGGGGGGCGCAAACCTGGGTTCCTTCCCTAAGTCGCAATTTCAGGGGTGCCACATTCATTTCTATGTCTAACGTTATCAGGTTTTGAAGACAAACTTGGCTTGATGTGTTTAAAAAAAACAAGTTTACTAAAGCGTCTAGCATGCCGGGCGCGTTGTGCCGTCGATCGTTTATTTGATTTTGAAACGCTTTGTAAGTCGATATTTGAACTGTATATGTCTCTTCCAGCGAAATTCCCGTCGCGCTTAGGAAAATTCCCTCGACAAATAGCGTTGTCAACTACAACGGGCGAATCCGTCACATCAGGAAGTTTTAACGATTAGTCGTTCTATCTCCCGTGAAGTGAGCGTAGAAGACTTGGACAAAACAGTTCACCGTCAATCTCCGCCACATGCCGTAAGAGGCCAACGCCTTATCCGCGAGATAACCAGGTGTGTCACCCAGCGGGCTTTTTTTATTTTTTATTTGTTGTGTGGGGCTTTTCTAAGGTCTTTATGAGCCTTGCAACACTGCGACCTTTGCTGATCTATTGTGTTCGCCACCTACTATAGTTCTGCGCTAAGCCTTGTGTCATTTAAGAAACGCAACGGGCTTTTGGCGCCAGATTTTTTTACCTCCTCAAGTTGGAAGTAATAACCACCCAAGTGGGTGTATCTTTTACCCAGCGGGCTTACACTCACGCCCTTTCTTCCAAATGCGACCAGATTACTCCGGTCTCTCGATTGGTTAGGAGTTCCCCCGACAGAAAGAAGAGGACGGGGCTACACGCGCGGAATCGAATAAACCTGAACGGCCGACCGTCAAGCGACAGCCGGTATTCGTGAAGGGCGCTACACGAGCACAGCCGAATAAACCCGAACGTCCGAATGCCAAGCGTCAATTGGTTTTTATGTGGCTGATTTGTGGGTTTACTTTTTTTTCGTTAACAACTACTCTTTAAAATTTGATGATAGTTGATTGATAGTCGATGTGGTAATAGATTCTTTCGCGGAAAGAGAAGCTCGTCTTTAAAAGCTTTAGCAATATTAGATTGGAAAATAGGCTGAAACGTGAAGATCTAAAGTGTGTGCACAGTTTGGCTTTTGTGTGGCTTCTAATTAAATGTCACACACACATGGGAAAAGTTATTAACAAATAGGCAAAAAAAAGAGTGCGTATTTATATAAGGGTTCTTATTTCCCGATTACAAAAAGTCCCACCCAGTACACATGTTTAGTGAGTTTTTTTAAATTCATTAATCTCAAATGCTGAAGGGGGGGGGGGCGATGTCATTTGTGTCCAGGCCCAGAATAATAGTAAATCAGGGGCTGTCCATTTATTGTACTTGACGCCAAAATCCATGCTGATACCTCTTCTCCCTTTCTAACATATGCACATTATGTATATGTATGTATGAATAACATACACGTATTTTATGTCGCTCTCTGTCGCAGTTATAACCACGCCCCTCTTGTTACAATTATCAGTTAATTTCTTTTCTAAATAAATGTTACTTCATAAAATACTGACTTGCAAATATAAATGAATATTATTTGGGTTTTTTTTCTTAGGCCGATCCAAATCGTATGATATAATTTTGGTAACACAGTTTTTTTAAATATAGTTATGCCCTACGAAATCCAAAACTGAGTTCATTTTTTCAATAGGATAGATAGCCCAAATAAATACTTAGACTACTCCGACTTCTTTGACTATTTGATTACTTTCTTTGATTAATTTGCAAAGGAAAAAAAACAAACTAAATATATCTCCATTTCCAGATGAAAGTAGTAATCGAAAAAAATCTAAAATATCAAAAGGAGTCGATCGCGCAACGCTCGCTCACCGTTATGAGAATAAAAGGAAAAGGTTAAAAAGACAGGTCATTCTTCTCGGTTCTTTCATCGGCAAATTGAACTGAGAGGTAGCGCTAGATGTTTTCTTTTTTACTGTAAGGGGTAAACATTTTCATTACAATATTGCTAGCACCTCGTGCGAAAAATTGAATCACTAATAGAATGTTTTTAATTTTGTAAGCACTTTGGCTTTACTTTCATAGAGGAAAATGTGACAGTACCGACCCTCAAATGTTTTCAGAAATGTTTAATGACTATTTGCCCATATACTGAATTTAATAAAACACATAAAGAACTAGGATACAGGTAATAACAAAAATAACTAAAATGAAAAACATGTTTTCAATTTTGTAAGCACTTTGGCTTTACTTAATTCATAGGGGAGAATCTGACAGTACCGATCCGCAAAGGTTTTTTTCAACTTTTCAAATATGTTTATTATTTTCTTGCCCATAAACAAAATTTAATGAAACACATAAAGAATTAAGATATAGGTTATAACAAAAATAACTAAAGTGAAGAACATCAGAAATGTCTACAAGAAAGTGTCCAGCATACTAAACAAACTCTGCTGTACAAATCAATACAAATGTCACACTGAAAGTTTCAAAACTAAAAAAGTTTCCACTCACATTAAAAAAACACATAAAAAAATATTACAGCATTTGTAAAATGGACCTCTTTGGCTGTAGAATATAGTTGGTTTTCATTTTGTCCACTAGTTTTCACTGTGGGGTCATTTAAAAAATTGCGTGTCTACATTACGTTGGATTGGTCTACAAACCCTGTAAAAATTTTCGCTGTACGATTTCCTACGATTTTATGTGTAATTTGACAGCTCAGCAGAGTCTCGCTCGGCTTCATAATATTCTTGCCGATGAAGAACTAAGCAATACTACAGTATATAGCTGATTTGCAGAATTTAAACGCGGCCGTGTCAATCTCAGTGACGGACTTCGTAAAGGTCGCCTGTCTACCGCTGTCAACAACAAAAACATCGATGATTTGCGCCGTATGATCGAAACAGACATGGCAGGCATGCTGAAATATCATGAAACTCGGGCATCCTTAGGCATAGGCATTAGTCAGACACAGTCAATCCTACACAAACATTTGGCTGTGAGAAAGTTGTTCTCGCATTGGATCCCACACGATTTGACTGAGGCTCAGAAAACAAGACGCGTTACTTGGTGCAAAGCCAAAAAAACATTTCACCATATGTCTAAAAAAAATCAACAGATTTCGACGCTTGAAAGGCAAAACTGACTAAGCGACATTGAGTAAACTTTACAGGAAAGCGATTTAAACCTAAAATATTGAGGTGACTTATTTTAATATCTTGGATAGCTACAAAAATAATATTTCTATGTCTGTTTATAATCATTTCAATCCAACAATTAGGTCAATTAAAAATAACAATCTTAAAAAATATATTATATATTATTATATATATATATTATATATATATATTATATATAAATATATTATATATATATATTATATATAAATATAATATAAGTGTTATATTACTATTATATTATGTATATTGTATATGTGTATATGTATGTATATGTATATATATATATATATATATATATATATATATATATATATATATATATATATATATATATATATATATATATATATATATATATATATATATATATATATATATATATATATATATATATATATATATATATATATATATATATATATATGTGTGTGTGTGTATATATATGTATATATATATTATTATTTTTTTTTAACACACGGCTGCTACTAGACAACCTTCACTAGACTACTGCCTCGACACAGGCCTAAGCCTAGTGAGGCAGTAAAATCCACATGAGCCTGTACCTTTTTTTATCAATGATTAATTAAGTATTAATGTTAAGCACTACTAGTTTTTAATCAATAGTTTGTAATTAATTAATTATATGTTATTAATATGGATAAATAAAAATAAAAAAAAATAATAAAAAAAATAACTTTAAATTAATTTCCTGTTAAGTTTACTTGTCGCATAATCAGTTTTGCCTTTCAAGCGTCGATATGTATGTCTGTATGTTTTATATGAATCATTTTGAAATTTCAAGACATCGATAAATAAGAATTACACACATACCACACAAATCCACAACACTATACCAAGGACACATTTACGACTGCAGCACGCATCCTTCCCGAAATAGATTTTTTTTCGACATTGACGGTGCCTGAGGCGACAAGCTTCAGCCAGCATAACCTTCAATTATTTGCTTAGTCAGGCGTCAACTGATAGAAGACACATTGCGTTATCTATTACAAAATATCTACAAGTAAAGGTCTGAGGTAGTGCTGGACTCCCACCCTAGAGGTAAAACAGGTACCATAATTTGTCACTATTTTTTAAATGTGTACACTGAAAAAATATTGGATTGATTCTTACATTACCATTTTGTTATTACGGTTTTATACAGTAGAACGATGTTTCAATCGTAATTTAGTTGAATTACAAGGAATTTTGTTGACACTCTATTACTCGTTTATGTGTCAACATTTTCCGTACGGCTAATACGGAATTTATTTATTTTATTTATTTATTCGTTACATATACATTCAAACGCAATATAACAAAATAAATATAATATACAACCCAGAAATTACCGCTATATGCTTCTAAATTTAGGCATACATCTGTCTGTGCCCAGGCCAAATTGTGCATAAATTATAAGTTAAAGTTTGTATTCCTAATGTGCCAAGTAATGTGAAACCGAGCCCGCCTTGCTAGGCACTCCTGTGATAAGGTGAGCTCACTTCCTGAGTCTTATTGGAGTGCCACGGTTGTGTCAGAATTAAGAGTATACTGTTGTTTGAACATGATTCATGTGTCCGAATATATCCGTATGTATCCTACTTCATGCTGGCATGTTTGAAGCGAGATCTCAAGGTCGCGACGTAATGAAATAACATTATATTTTAACATTACAGCACGGTAACTACCGACACGCGTCATGTTAATTCATATAATGTATAGACCACAGTCCGATTTATATACGTAATTCTTGTTGAAACATGCGTATTTCCGTGTAATACATCGTCACATTTTTCTGAGTGCACCCCCATTACAAATTATTACTTTAAGATAGATAAACATTAAAAATATTACTACAGTCGATTTTGAATTTTTTAAACAACAGATGGCGGTACTACTAATACAAGAACACATATTCCCCTTCTATTTCAGGAAAATAAGAGCTCTTATTTATTTACTCTTCTGGAAACATACAGCGCTTCGCTAATCAATCATTACAAATTATCTTAGTACAATATTTCACTAGCCGATTAATTGTTTCCTACAGTACTTCCTTATAAAATAAATTATCAAAATTAGATTAAATGGAATTACTAACGAATTGAATTATATTTTAGGAGCAAATTTTAAGCAAGAATAATAAGAGATAGGATAGGAAAGAAGAAGGATGGAATATATAATTTAATATAATAGTTTATTGTTTTATTTCATTTTCGCACTTACTTGGACGTACTGATTCAGATTCGCCCACTTCAAGGATGTCACTAATTAAAAACTCACTCTGTATATCTATTTCCTAGTCGCCAAGTAAACACTAATAAACAGCCTCCCTAAAATTAGGTTGGCTGATTTAAAACATGTCCATTCAGTAGAACTCCAATTATCCAAAATCCGAAAAACAATTAGGACAGAAACGTACTGCGATTCGCAAAATAATGATTCTGTCTACGCGCGCTATTGTCCTTGGGGATAATGTACTAATACTAATGTACAGCAATTTCTAAGTAAGCTTAATATGTAAAAGTGCAGATTTTACATTTAATTAATATTGATAATAAATGTTGATATTACCTAAAAAGTTTTTTCTCACAATTTAAACATATATACAATAATTAATTAAAATAGACCCTTTTTTCGGAATAAATCCAATTATCCTTATTTTCGATTATCCGAATGGGGTCCGGTCCCAGTTGATTCGGATAATCGAAGTTCTACTGTATCTTGAAATCGTCCTTCGAACGTGGTCATCAAAATGCACATAATAGAGTTTTGGGTATAGCTATTGCTGACACGAGGGACTCAAAAAAAACTTTTTTATTAACATACAAAAATACTTACTATACTAATACTTATATAATCAAAAAAAAAAAATAAAAATCAAAAATGTATTGAAAAACATTTTTTTTGTCAAGTTTGTAAATCTTAAGTATTGAAGAAAAGTTTGAGAAGCGCCTAGAGGTAGGTAAAATATTGCTAATAAACAATATTAGCGATATTTTATCTACCGCTAGATAGCGCATCAGGCTCATGGCTTTTTATACTATTTTATAAAAACCAAAAAATATCTGTTTATTTTCATTTTTTTAACAAGAGTGACTTAGTTCGACGTATCGATTCACCACTACAAAGATGTCACTAATTAAAAACTCACCCTGTATATTCCAAAGGGAGTATCGTGTCGCAGATAAGATCATAATGTAACAGGTACTGTAAAAAAATAATACGGCACAAACCACGGCATTTAAAATTCGTAGACTCCTACCCTAATAACATCACGGAGTACCGACTACTAGTGACATTTATTTATTTATTTATTTATTTATTTATTTCGGGAAACATACAGCGCTTCATTAATTATTACTATTTATTCTAATACACAGTTTCGCAGACATATTTCGAAGTCACGTTCTCGTGCGGATCAGTAAATCATGCCGGAAAATTATTACTCAGATGTGTTTTGCCTCCTTCCTGTGGTGCGTCAGCTTGGCTGTCGGTTGCCAGTTCAGTGCTCGTTCACTCGCATTCAACCGACGACGTACGACATTCCTACTACAAAACACCCTCCTTTAAGTATAGAGCAGGGGTCGGCAACCTGCGGCTCGCGAGCCGTGTGCGACTCTTTTGATGTAAATTTGCGGCTCCCCAGTTCCATATGCAAATTATCAAAACCCTTAAAAAATAGGAAAATATATTTTAAGTATCTAATTTCTCATATGCTTCTATTTTAATATTACTTAATTACAAATCGCTCTGCTCAACATGAGAGTAATGAGATAAATTTGTCGGGATAAAAAAAATACTTCTTTTTGTTGAAGATATGGAAAGCGTTAAATTAGTTCATTGTAAAAATCTGAAGTAATATTGCGATGAGATCAATGCTTCTGTTCATAAAATTATGTTTTTAATTCGCTTCGTAATCGCCATTAAAGAAAAATAAATAAATAAAACAATTCCCAGGCCGCCGATGCAAAATCTCAATTGTGGCACATCCCAAATATTACCCAATGGCGTTGTGTCACACAAGCGGCAATCGTCTGTGCCCCAGAACGCTGTGTGAAAATGGCCATATTAACGGGAGTTCATAAACAAGTCCCTGCACGGGGATAGGGTTTAATCTCCGTTGTTTGTTTGCGGGACAGAGCTGGGCGAAGTGGGAACACCCAGTGGTTAACCGCCGCAAGGCACACACACATACACGCAAACACCTGCGGTTGTACGATAGTACATAAATACAAGTGCTTTGAGCGGCGAGCTTTAGTGCTGAATTGAACGGAATTAAAGTGTCGCAACAATGCCAATGTATTGGTCACAACAATGAAAACTGTAAATAGGTGTAATAACGTTTTCACATTTATGTAGGGATCGAAATATCTTTCTTTGTCAATCTAACATATTTTTTACAATAAATTGCCATTATGTATCCAAAGCCCTCGGAGAGGATCACTTTAAAAACGTAATTTAATTCAAAACCCAATTTATAGCATTAGAATTTTCTCAGTTCTCTTGACTCGGATAGTTGACTGTAAGATATCGCTATAGCGATAAGTCCGCCATTTGTGAATACATTGTATTTTCTTATAAAACCAGTGTAATATTCATTAAGATTTTTTTTATATCACAATAAAGTTATTCTATTCTAATCTATTCTATACTTTCTTAACTATCTTTATTCTTTTTCCTTTCTATTCTTTTATATTATTCTGACTATTAGCGAGTGACTATAATTAATTATTGTTAATAATTAGTTACCATTTGCATTTTTTCAATTATTTTTAAAACTTGATATTATGACATGAAATTATGTGATAATTTGTCAAATTATCAATTCGTCAAATAATTTTTAAAAAATTATTGAAAAAATCGGATAATGTTTATTAATATATTATATACACTAGAACATCTGCGCTTGAATGTTCAACTTTCTTGTGTGTAGGTATTCCTTATAATGCAGGTACTTATTAAGTACCTACATTATAAGGTTTTAATAAGGTATTTAATAGGTACCTACATTATATGGCAAATACATATGTAAGATGGTATACATATAATACAAGGTATACATAAAAGAAGTATGTATACTCTATAATATGAATATAAGTACGATTTACATATATACACCAGTTGATAGTAATTCTTATTAACTGGTTTATTAATGAAATGTAATAAGGTAACGTGACATGGAAGCGTAAACTAAGTCGTTTCCAAATTATTTTGGATGTTATAAAAAACATTCTATATCATAAAATACCGATAGTTATTGGAATATTCGTAATTAAATACGAATATTTTATAGTCTTCCTATAAAAGGGGTGCAAAAATAAAATGGCAACCATGTGATAAAATGGATAAAGAAGTTGAGATATTTCAATACTGCCTGGAAACAGTGGAAACAAGGACTTGACAGTACCCTCAAAAGCTCCAATACAGTTTGTGCGGGATGGCTCGAAAAGGAAAAAACTGTTCCACTCCAAAACCGTTCAAAATAACCTTCAGACTGGATTCTTGAGGTCGATTCGGTCTCTAAGCAGTGTAATTTTTCTAAAAGTCTCGGGTGCACAGACCTACATCCAGATCAAAATAGGGTTGATGGTAAGTGATTGTTGTAAGATAATAAAGAGTTTTTGCGAACTTTTACAATAAAGAGTAATAACATAATTACGATTATTGATTTTCGGTAGCTTTTTTTTTCTTTAAATGTGAATATTTCTATTAAAAATTACGTAAAACCATAATTCATAATAGGTTGTAGCAATGCCCCTTGCACAGCTAGACATATTCTAGCTGGCTGCAAGGTGGCCTTAGATTAAGGACGGTTCACTTACAGCCACGACAAAGTCCTCGCTGTTAATCGCTAGGTAAGTCCCTCTCAGTGGCTCGTGCCAACACGTGTTTGACAGTACCCTCCCCGAATACAGTCTGTGCGGGATGGATCTAAAGGCCAAAAACATTTCACTACAAAACCTTTCTCAATAATTGAGATAGCTTCAGATTGGATTCTGGAGGTCGATTCGGTCTCTAAGCCGTATAAATTATCTGAAAGACGATGCACAGCCCTCCGTCCCGGTATAACTCTTTACTCTCTATCTTGAAAGATGGCCCTTATTGTAAATTTAACTGTTCCATGGGAATCAAATATCCCAAAAGACTACGAGTACTAATTAAATAAATACCATGATCTCGTAAATGCCGTCACCCGGAACGGCTTCACTATTCCCCTGCACGCGGTGGGAGTTGGCGCTCGTGGCTTGCCAGTCAAATCCCTGTTTCACCTCTTTAAAGATCTTGGTCTCTCCAGGAAAATCGTAAACTGTTTCTTAGAAAAAATATCTAAAACCGCGATTTCCGCATCTCAAATTCTATGGCTTCGAAGGGGGAGTAGAGTTGGTGAGGTTTACGCTCACCTGTGGCAAGACAGCTGTTCTAAACCTACCACAGCCGGTCGTTCGAAATCCACCGCTCGTCCAGAGTAATAATAGTATTATAATGGGCCCGACTCCGGTCGGTGAATTCCATGGCAGCTCCGTTTGTAACGAAGCTCAGTATGCAGCCTAATTCATAATATTCTCATAATATTCGCAATGTGCTCCCCTCTCAAAGTTTCTAAAAACGGCACCAGAGGTCAGTCACTTCCTTTTATGTTAGTGTTTACGTAGCGGTCGTCCTGCGGGCCGCGTATCAGCGGCAATATTTTTGGGGAGTAAAAGGCAACGGTCAACGGCGCGACCGTTAATGGTGAAATAATGTCAATTCCTCCCCACGCGATAGTAAAATTGCGTGGCCGTAAAGCCGGAAGGCCCCTCCAAAAGAGGTCACACCATAACGATTCGCCCGCCGAAAAGACACCGGACCACACCGTCTCTTCGTCGCTACGCGATTTATGGAAATGTATGGTCTTGCCATATGAATATGCGCGCTGTTGCGACACAACATGGACTAAAGAGACAACAACGTCAAGTGCAAGCGAATATTAAATTTCTATATTTGGAGAGTCATTATATACTATTTGGAGCAATGAAACCGGGTGACCAACATAAACCTTAATATCTCGGTAACTAAGATTGCTAGCTTATTCAAATAGAAAATATTCTATAGACTATTTAATACTACTCATATAAAATTAATAAAAATCCTTGGTTGCTGTAAGGCAGTGATTTTCCACCAGTCACGGGTCACGACCCCTGGGTGGGGAGGGGGGGGGGGGGGTCGCAGGCTATCTAAAAATAAAAATCGGAATTATCTCAAAATTATGTTCAAAATGTTTGCACAATTTCAGTGACTTTAAATTTAGGGATTTATGTTATTTTATTTTATTTAATTGTTACATTTAAAATGTGTATTTCATGACTAAACGGGTTTTTTGAAAATAAATATGATATTATTTGATTTTGATTTGATTTGACTTCTTTTTCAAGGCTGAACTAGTTTCTTTTAAATTATGCACCCACGTTGTAATCGCATGAGTAGATGGGACAGGTCTATGACTTCGTAGCTGGCAATGCTGACAAAATACCCTTTGCGCAGGAGTCATACTATTAACATGCTTGTAAAACGTTCTCACAGCGATAGCACGTTCCGCACCATCCATTTCTCCATTATTACTAAATTGCAACGCGTTCACAACAACTACTCATCGGTTCCGAAAAAACTTTCGGAACTGTAGTGTTGCCAACTCTAACGTTTGTAACGACCCTTAAGTATCGTTACATGCAATCAACAAATGCATTGATATCCAGTGAAATGCACTGACACAAATTCAGCTATTATTCTACCTCGTGTAGCGATGAATCAGCACGATGAAACGATACTTTTACTCGGAATATTTTGGATTGCATCATTTTTCGGCCTATATAAACCGGCGAAAATACGACCAAAGTATCATTCCTCGAATGATCACTTCCCCCAAGACAGCGACGGCATACCCGGTACCCCTCTCACGAGGCGAGTCAACGGGTCCGGCTTCTTGGTTACCTTTTCCTCCCTTTCCTTATCGAGGCGAGACGCATCAGTCTGCACTCCCACAGACTCGAGCCGTGCTCAGTACGAGATACTAGGAGCACAAGTACAATCCTTATCCATACACCCTCGTAACTTCAGGCAGATAGCCACTACGTTCGCGTAAATATATCCTATTCGGGAAGCTTTATGAACTGGCGTTATAGAACTCTCAATAAATACCTTATGATACACTTTAAATCGACTTTTAATACGGAGATAAGCCGCAAGTTGACACCACCACCTCACACCGAATAACTTGGAGTCTAGTGAGGGGTGGTCCCTCACACGTTCAAAATTTCCCGTTTCCCAGCGCAACCCTGTACTACACTGTTCAAATGTCAAGCACTGGTCGGCTTTGACACTAGATAAATAATGTTTTTAAGCTATTGCATAGCTTTTATCGCGGGCCTAGGGCGACCGAATGAAGAAATTTCTTAACGAAAATTAATGATTTTAAACTGATAATTACGTCTAAACGAGTACTGCTTACGATTCGAAAAAAATATATGTTAAACAAGAACATTTTCCTAATATTCTTAGCTTTGAATATTTTAGATTTTGTTGATATTACATGGTGTAATTAATTTGTGAAATTAGGTCTAACCGAACACAAAAACGACTACTACGCAAATACTATCTGGCGTATTATTATGAAACCTGCACCATTTTAAAGATAATTTAATTATCTATCTTTTATTCTACATTTTTTTTCGAATAATCCGGTTTTTTGCTTTATCGAATAAAAAATTCGTGCGTGGCGCTCTATCGGAAGACGTTTAAATCCGAATCATTTGCTTTCGCAGCCGAAAATACTTCGGAATAATTTCAACGTTTTCCGATAGAGCGCAGTTATCTGATATCAGAAAAAATAAAGTAAATAAAATACATAAATAATTATAATTGCATAAGTTGTTAAAATGCTATGCAATAGCTTTATCGTGGCAGTCCCCGAGTGCCACACGTATTATTTTTTGTTTTTTCAAATACCTCCCCAAAATTCGGGGCTGATAGAGGATTAAAATTAAACAATTTTTAGGCTTTATGCTGACTCCGCAAGTATCTATTACGATACCATATGGAAAGAGGAGGTGACTCAGCTACTCTTCATTGATGTTTATTCCGGAGGTATTCCAGTAGACTATTTAGAAAAGATTTTCTATAGTTTTATTTAAGAATTTCGTGTTTCCCTGATGTACGCGCATCTCGATTGAAACTGTGTCGTGGAACTTTAAAGCAGTACAGACATAAGCACTTTGCAATAAATAGAAAACGCACATGTGTCTACCTTCAATTCCATTAGTTGTAAATTTGATCACAGCGACATCACGGGAGTGTTGCATAACGCGCGTACATTTTATCGCGCCAGATTTACTGCCACTTTTACGACCATCCCCTAAACTAGGGGCAAAATGAAAATCCTATTCCCCGGACCTGTCGTAAATTTCGTTTTTTTTTTACGATGTACGCGTAATGACACTATCTAACTGTAATGTGCGGCTTCGCAAATAGTTTTTTAGGAAGGCCAGCAACTTTATGTTCGGTACTATGTATTGAATTTAATGGCACATAGTTATAATTGCTGGTCTATCATGCATGCTCGTAATTTCTTGCTTCTCTAACATCTTCGGCGGTGAACGGTTTCGTGCAGCTTGGGCCACAATATCCACTGTGTTCTCGGATCGGCTCAACTCACGATTCAGGTCGTATTCAGAAGCCTCCTCGTGTGGAAGGATAAGACTCTCGTGTCTCAGGCCTCAAAGCTGGTGGACCGGTTTCTCCCGGCGGGATTGCATCCCGGCGCCACTGGACGGTGCGGCGAAGACTATCGGTTGTGCATTCTGACTAATTGCTTAAGGAGTATGGAGACTATGGAAATACACTGTCTCCTAAGCAGCGGGGGTGGATGTTGACCTGTTATCAAGCCACTCTTGAAATGACCTTGGGTCACTCGATCCCGTGTGGCACTACGGGCAAAGAACGCCCAGGTCGGCGATAAATTCTAATTAAATTACCGCTGTAATACAACAGACAGAGGCCGCGTAAATGATTTCGGACCCGTAACCAGTCGGGAGGACAAAGGTATCCTGAAGGTTAATTCCAGATGGAGATATCCCACCAAAACTGGTAGTTATGGGGCGAGGCTGCCCGCTGGGTACCTTCCCGGTGCCTCGCCGTAAGGCGTCGGTCTCTAACGGGCTGCTGGCGAGCTAGACAGTAGATTGTCTTTGTCTCTAAGTCTTCTACGCTCATCCCACGGCTGAAAGAATGATTACATATCGTTATACCAGCCTGGGATGTCGGGTTCGCCCGTTGTAGTCGATACCGCCCTACTGCTTCTCCAACAATACTAGTCTCTACGATATGTACATATGATAATTTATAAAATTATCAACAAAAAAAAATGTATTTAAATATCGGTAAGTTTTATGTAAAATATATAACCTAGAAAATCTGTGCTTGATTGTTTAAGTTTTGTAAGTATACCTAAAAATATAGGTACTAATATACATATTCGAGTAGTTATTTTAGTATTTTTTTTAATTTTGGTATATATACGTGTAGTAATTTTGGATAATTTTGACTCTACCAAGTATGGGATTTCCTATCAACTGTTTTGTTAATAATAATATAATAATAATATTAATAAATAAATACAATAAAAATTATATCACTGTATTGGCACTCTGCGACGGATGTAGTCGAGATATGATCCAAAGTTAGCTAAGATACTTTTGTTTCGGACACACGATCGCACCGGATTAATACAAAGACCATCGCCAAAGACGCCTGGTGAAGAACGGCGAAAGACGAGACTATTAGGCATCTTGAATTATGTTGTCCTACATCCCGTATCATTCTCCACATCTTTAAGATCGATACTTCAAATGGGACCATTTAAGTAGTATAAATAGGGGGAATTACGCGACAGACAAAATGTTAGCCTACTGGGTCACCCCTGCGGGAACGGTAACATCAGCGTCCCGGCACAGATGGAGACAGAACAGAAATATCATTATTTTATACCACCGGAATCCAAAAGCCAAATAAATTGCTGACGACAGTGCAGACTACTAACAGATAGGAGTTTATTAGCTCATCTAGATACAGGCCTTAGTTGACCTAGTTAGATGAGTTTTAGGCAGGTGCCAAACACGATGTGACGGTTTCTCTGAACTGTTTATGTTTGATTCTTGAACTTGTTTGGTATAATTAGTCGTAACCATTGTAATAAGTACTTATAAATAAAATAAATAAATATCGAATAGCAAAATCGGTCAATGTGACCGTCTAAATGAAGGTATGATGATATATCAGAAACTTGTAATTAAAATAAATAAAAAACATACATAAACATTTTTTACCTGAATCAACCTAAATTCAGCGAAGCTGTCCTTAGCTCACTAGGCGTCTAGGAAGTGATTACACAGTGAATATAATTTGAATATCTATATCCTATCCTACATATATCCCATCCCTCTTCTTTCCTATCCTTACAATAGTTCAATTGCAATTTAATTTAATTTAATTTAGTGCAATGCAATTTTTGATCTACCGTATAAGAAAATAATGTAGGAAACAATTAATCGGCCAGCGAAACTGTGTATTAGAATAATTAGTAATAATTAATGAAGCGCTGTATGTTTCGCGAAATAAATAAATAAAAAAATAAAATATTGTTACCGTATACATTTCTACAAAAGAATTCCTCAGAAAACTTTTGAGATGCCAGTAAAGGAATTTAAAGGTGATATTGAAGACCTACTTTGTTATAAAGAACGAAATATTTTTTTAAATGTAAATAGGGCAAAAATAAAACAAAATCTGGTTTAAAACTGTCAAATTGTTAAGTTGTTTACGAGGAATCACTACTAAGCACGGAATCACTACATCACCGGATAGAACATCAACTCTTGCCTACGAGATGCCACTGCAATGAGAATTATTTAAACCACAAAATTTTGGCGCGTACGGTATGCTGTTTTTCGTATCGATAATACGATATACGATACGCGTATACGATATGCGATATACGTATCGACGAGACGTATACGATATACATATCGACGATATGCTGATTTTCTACTACACATAATATTTCTAACAAATCATCAAACATAATGTTTATTCTCTTCAATTAAATCTTTTGAATTTAACAATAAAGTTGCAATATTTGTGACTAAACAAACTATTGATCCAAGCAGAAAATATAGCAATATTTTAACCACAGTAAAATCTAGTCGCTACAACACATCAACAATATTGTAGTTCAAAACACACCGCGTTTCAGCCTCAAGTACATAGCCGTTAAACTCCTTAATGCTCGACCTATATAAATCCCCATTCGGAAAGTTTTAAGCTGCCGCCAGCTTAGTCTAGTCTAGTCCATACTGGCCTTTATAACGGTCTTATGTATAAACCCTCAACGTCTTGTTTAAGATAGGTCGTATGGAAATCGACCTCTACAAAGATGGCAGGTTCTCTTTAACAAAAAACTGTATCGAGCTGACAACAATCAATTATTATTCACATCCACTCGAGTTCAGTAGTAGAAAGTATTGTGAACGCGCATTTTTTTTTTTCAAGATTAAGACTGAAATATTAATGTTGAGCTCCCTTGAGACGATTAACCTCTGGGAGGCCAAAAACGACAATCGGTGGTCGTGGTGCTTAATAGATCCGCGCATAGTCATTTCGGCCGGCCTACATATACAATCTTATATATAAAAATGAATCGCCGTGAGTTAGTCTCGCAAGATCTCGAAAATGACTCGACCGATTTGAATTATTATTTTTTTGTTTTGTTTGCCCTGATTCAGTTATAAAAAAATATATATGAAAAATTAAAAAAACAACTGAAAATCGAAAAAATCGAAATTGGTCATTTTGGGAAATGGGCCACTTTCAATAAATGGCGTTCGCGGCGATCCTATTGTTTGACAGTTGCGCCATCCATAACTGTTATTGATTCCGTGCGATTGTGTAAAATTTAAAAAACTCGAAAAGTCGAAAAGTCGAAAAAGTCGAAAAAGTTAAAAGAGTCGAAAAAGTCGAAAACGTAGAATTAGTCGGAAAAGTCGAAAAACTCGAAAAAGTCGAAAAAGTCGGAAAAGTCAATAAAGTCGAAAAAGCCGAAAAAAAATTAATAAAAGTCTAAAAAGTCGAAAAATGCAAAAAAGTCGAAAAAGTCGGAAAAGTCGGAAAAGTCGAAAAAGCATTTATATTTCATCATGTAAATTAAACACATTGAATTTATTTTAATTACAAACGACTTTCATTTAATCACCAAACGAAACTCAAACCATACATGATTCGACCATATTATAGATTTCAATGAATTGTATTTGGAAAGTTGATTGGGATCAATTAAAGCTTAAGAAGAATTACAATGAAATCAATTTTAGGCGGTACGAAGTTCACCGGGTCTTCTAGTATTATATAAATAATACATATAATTATTATTAGAGGTACGGAATTTTCGTTTTTACGAAATAGAATCTATTTAGAATCAATCGGGAATTTTTGGGCTGGCACAACCGATTTTTTAAATATCTATTTTAAAACTATTTTTAACTATTTTTTAAATACAACGAAAATTCTTACGATAAAGTGTTTATATCTCAAGGGTCTTCTACCATATGGAGTGATCTACCAACAGAGAAAGCTTTATAAGTGACAAGTAAATGTACTAAAAAATCATTTCATTTGACACTAAACACTATATATGTATGCTAATTTATCGACATTTGGACATTTAGACAACTATTTACTTGAATTTGGACAGTGTACATTTTATATAATTTATTCCTCTAAATTAGTATCCCAAAAACTTGTAATCGTTACTGGCCTTACAGGTTTTATTCCTGGCGGTCGCGAATAAAAACGAAAAAAAATAGGCTGTCAAATGATGACTGGCACAACACAACCAACACTTAACACGGCTATTTATATCGAAGACGCTGCTTTCTCCTTATATGAGAGCAAGAGGTCGTCGCACGTACCCTAAGGCACTCAGGATGACATAACAATTCTAACAATACCTTCTTTTTCTCGAAGTGCCTCTCCATTCCTGGAGGTTGGCCGCTAGCTCTGAATACTTTTGTCGGTCTTGCGCCATCTGGAAAAGCTGTTCCGTACTGGTGATCCCGGTCCAGTCTCTAACATTGCACAACCACGACTTTTTTCTCCTTCCACGGCGTCGTTTACCCTCAATTTTGCCCATCAATATCAGATGAAGCAGCTGATCTCTGCCATGCCGCATATCTAAAAATACCACACACTTCTAAATCGGTTCAACCATTTATTCAATAATAATGAAACGGAAAACATACTTAGATGAACCCCGAACACATCGCACTTCTTTTTTTGTTAAGCAGGCGTAGAAAAAGTTGACGAATCAATGAGAAACTGTTTAAAACCAATATGTATGGCGCATAACGACTTTTTAACATATTGTGAAACTGTTTCACTGTAAATTTTTATGTTATCGTCTTTGTTTTTGATAATTGAAAAGATTTCATTAACTCACTTTATATGATCTTTGTTAAATTAAGTAACTTCCCTCAGATGTGAACTAACCATTTGGGGTTAGACGATTACCAAGGCTAAGATGCATTTTATATTTCAAATTTCAATGCGATCATTTTACAGTAACTTTTTTATGATCCGCATAGTGGTTTACACGTTATAGTATTTTTTCTCAAGGTCGTCGACTTCACGCGCAAAAATGTCAGGCGCAAAAGTGAATTTTTACTTCGCGACTAAATTTTTACTTCGCGAGCCAAGGGGGTATTAATTTAGTTCATTTCTACAAAATATGATCTTTGTTAAATTAAGTAACTTGTTTAGGATTAATTTAGTTCATTCCTATACAATTGTAATGGTTGCAACGGATATAAATACTGTTTATCTTTATGAGCACAGGTAAGTTGTTGCTCGGCCCAGCGATTCATTGAGACCACAACGTGTCGCGAACGTGTCGTTCACAATTGACCTAGCACTCGTCTCATCCACTCAGCAAGCAAATCTATTACCGTCTCGCGATCCCGTCGCGGAGTCTAAACGCCAAAGTACGAGCACTACGTGCATTACCTCGTTGTGTACGTGAAACAATCACAGCGGAGAGGCGCCCTAAGCCCGGCGAAACTGTTGCTTTCCGACGCCCCGCAAATGGAGTGTTCGCCTTCCGCGAAAGCCTCGGGACCGCTCGAGTGGAAGCGACGACGAAGCGGGCCAAGTGGAGACTGATCGATATCTCTCCTGCCCCCTCTCACTCTCTATCTCTCTCACTCCAGCTCGTGTCTCTACCCGCTTTTGTTTGCGAACTTTAAAACTACCCGCTCGTGCTAGGGACGACTCACTTTCATATCCTCATCTTGTATCTACACGAACAAATGCTCGGCGGGCTGAATTATTACCCTGTTTTCTCCGTCGTTTCCACTGAGTACTCCTACCGAGGTTTGCATGTAGATGATAGCGAGAGTGTTGGATTTTTGATACTTAGGGAGTTAATGGGCCCTTGCTGAGTTGGCCACGAAGACCCATTCTGTTCAGGGTTGGTCACACTCACCGGTCACTTATCCGACGGCCTCCACCCATCAAGTGCGAGCCTGGGTAGGACACTGGCCTAATGGTTAGTTTCCCCTGGGAATCAACCTTCTGGCGCTCCTGGACAGTCTGAGCACCGTGCGGATTAGCCAATCGATTGCGCACTCTGACTAACGAACAGTTTCCTATAGAGCGGGGGTGGTTGCGGACCTTACGGCGACTGCTCTTGAAACGACCATCGGCTACCCGATCCTGGGTGAACCTCCGGGCAAAGGATGCCGTGGTCCGCGATAGATTCGGTATACACCGTTTCACCGCTTCGTAAGGGAGAGGACCGCGCAAGCGACCTCGAACTCGTAACCAATCGAGAGACTGGAGTAATCTGGTCGCAATTGGAAATAAGGGTGTGAGTTTACGCCCGCGAGGTAGCATTCCTGGCTATCTCGCGGTTAAGACGTTGGCCTCTTACGGGCTTGTGGCGGAGCTTGATGGTGGACTGTTTTTGTCCAAGTCTTCTGCGCTCACTTCGGGGAGACAGAACAACTAATCGTTAAAACTTCCTGAGGTGACGGGCTCGCCCGCTGTAGTTGGCAACTCTAGTTTTGATTCTTGGTTAAAAATTCGTCACTCTAAAATTGTTAAATATTCGAATATCTGTGTCTTTGTAAAACCGGAGTGCCATTATGTTAATCTATTATCCGGGAAAGTTATTCTTTTCCTACATGTTTTTATAGCCACATTTGTTTTTATTCTTCTTCTTCTTATCGAAGTGCCTCTCCATTACTGGAGGTTGGCCGTTAGCTCTGAATACTTTTGTCGGTCTTGCACCATCCGGAAAAGCTGTTCCGTACTGGTGATCCCGCTCCAGTTTTCCACCCGGGGATTCTTAGCACCCCTGACCCATTAAAGGGCCGGCGGGCACTCGGGGCCATGGCTATTTTTGACTTTTCCGTTGCTAACTACTAGGGATATATAGTGCAGTGGTCTCCCGTTGCCTTCTGCACCAGACATTTTAGGTCTATTTTAGACCTTAGGCCGCTGAGACCTCTTCAACCGGTTGCCCGGTTGGGAATGGCTATACCTACCGCTATTGACTCGGTCTTTTGCTATATACTTTTGCTTCCCATTATAATTAGACCGATATGCAAACGGCGATCGAGTACAATCGAGACGCGTCCTGTGTCAACCGCAGGTTAATCTAGACTGCATAATTGCACTTTATTTACTACATTTAATAATTAAAATTGATATTTATTGTGAGAAATTTTTAAAATATGCTGTCACTATGAATTTTAATTTATTTTTATAGCCATCTTCAAAGATTCATAAATTAGTTATTTATATCCGGCTCCGGTAGACCAGAATATGTTTGTTTGTTTAAAAAACTTTATTGCACACACAATATAGTACATGTTGGGCCTATTGCAAAGTGACAATATCATTCGACTAAACCGCCAAGGTTATTGTGACTAAAGGTTTATGTGGGCGACTTAATTTATAAAATGGAGAATTTTGTATAACTTAGCGGAAGTCATACATAATTACACTTTCATAATAGTCATCATAAAGAAAATAAAACAGTGATTAGTAGCATGTGTCAACTCGATATCGAAGGGAGGAAAGATACGTGTAATGGAGACCTTGCGGAAGACGGGATAAAACGCTTTTGGTGGAAACTAAGGTTGGATCTGGATCATCACCATCTGGTTCGTCTTAAAAAATATTCAAATCTATCATTAGCAGCCACCTGATCAATCAACGCAGGCGTCTCGAAAGTTTTCGGAAGAAGGGGGTCTAACCTTTTGTCTTTTCGGCTTCTGCTTAAGCTAAGCGTATAGATCTGTGGAGTTTGTTATTTTTTAGTTTTTTTTTCAATGTCAAATGAGAAGAGTGCTTACCTCGAATTAATTTGAAGCACTTTGAAAATTTTAAAGCTTGCAGACATGACAGCGACATCCGCAAAGTTGACGCCTGACCCTCTTTCTCTGTATAACTCGGCCCAACTCACGGCTCAGCTCTGATCCGGTAGCCTTCTGGAAGAGGGGTTAACCTGGAAGGGACGCTGTGATCTCTGCCAGCGGCTGCATTGGTGTTTAACTCTTACAGGTTACTGTCGTAGGTTGACTGAGGATCGTGTATATAACGACACGATTGAACTGAAATTTGGCATGCAGGCATTATTTGGTCATCGGTGAAGTGCCCGTTTAATATTTTAGGTGATTTTTTCATTATTTTGTTTAATACTCCAAATTTGATATTGTGAGGTAACATTAAATGCTTTTGATAAATAGTTAAAATTATGTTTTAAAAATCCAGATAACGACCCAAAAAAAAAAAAAAAATACGAGAGAGAAGTAAATAAACGAAAAAATCAAAAATACATATAAAACTTAGTGAAACTACAATAGTGGTAGGTGTGCGGTTTTGAAACCAATACCGACTTACAGTGTAGTCGTATTTCTGTCCGATTTTAAATGAAATGGACTTCACCATTGAAAAGAGCACGAAAATGATATTGAGGTATATTATGAGAATTTTGGTAGTAGGACTATCCGTATTACAGTTTTTAGAGCGATTTAGAATTCCATTGTTTTGGAACGATTTCGGTGTGTTACACTCAAACGTCCTTTTTTATATGTGGGATAATCATATGCCGGATATAACTCTGTTGACGGCATGGCGTATAGGCAAACACCGGCACTATTTCCTGATCCGTTTCCGAATCCAACCCCGCGGCGAAGCGGCCCGGGTCGTAGCTGTAAGCCAAGAGCGCCCTCCCACACGCGCGATCTCTCCATCAACCCATCTCAATTTGCGGTTGGCTCTCGGTCGGCCGCCGCTCCGCCGCGCAAACGGACTCAAATAACGAAACAATACCGCCAAACATTTATCTATGTCCGACGCTAAAAAGCGCGCCGACCCCGACCGAACCCTCTGGTAAACAGGGACGCGCGAGAGCTTTCACAAATTGAGGGAAATTTTACACTGAAAAAGTTTACAAAAAAAAAATCTGTCCTGTTGTTTGAGTGTAAAACGTTTACGGTAGAGATGTTACGCATATTCGCAATGAAATTTGGCATATGTATGTATTTTTCACAGTTGCAACTACGTGGCGCTGCAGTGCATCAACTTCTATACCGCTCAATCGTTCGCCATGAAAATTGGTATACATAGGTATTTGAGTCGGATAATATTTCCGCGCTATCTACTTGATTGTAACTCGCAACTAGATGGCGCTGCAGCACATCAAATTTTATACCGTTTAACCCATCACATAGACATAGGTATTTAAGTACGGGTAATATTTTGGCGCTATCCAGTATGTTGTAACTCGCCAATAGATAGCTCTGCTGCAAATCAACGTCTATAACAATCAGCCCATCGCCATGAAATTAGTATACATAGGTATCTCAGATATGTAGCACAGATAATATTTTCTCGCTTTCCATTTTGTTGTAACTCACCACTAGATGGTGCTGCTGCACATCAACTTAAATACCGGTTAACTGATCGCCATGAAAATTGATATACATAAATATTTGAGCACATCTAGTGTTGTAACTCGCCACTAGATGGCGCTGCAGCACAAAAATTAATATACCGTTTAACCCATCGCCATGAAAATTGGTAGACTTACTGCTGGGGACTGAGCTAAATGTTACGGTGGCTGAGGTGTAGGGACCGGTGTTCGTGTTCTTCGATTGTTCTACGCGTGTTCTACGCGTTAATTCATTAGCGACCTATACCTATTGCTGTCGAGTACCACCGGGCGAGTGATGTCACAGCACTAATGTCTGTGGTGGGGAGACCTAGCCCAGGTCCCCGCACCTCAGCCACCAAGTACGTTTAGCTCAGTCGATAACTATAGGTATTTAAGCACGGAAATTAATTTCGCGCTTCCACTTTGTTGTAACTCGCCACTAGATGGCGCTGCAGTACATCAACTTCTATACCGTTCAACTGGTAGCCATGAACCGCCATGAATGCCACCCAGTTGGCGGAGAGGAGTTAGCCGGGCGGTTGCAGGGGGGGGGGGGGGGGGGGTTGGGGAGGGAGTTAAGGGTTTGGCGCGTGGGTAGGGGAGGCCTTGTCTGCTTTCCGAGGAAGTCTTGTGGTGACACAACCGATTTTTAATTATTGCTATTTATGAAACATACAGTTGTTTCAATATTATTACATACAAAAAGATTAAAGTTCAATGACAAAAATAAAAACTTTAATGTTTCCACATTTATTTATTTTTTAAGCACGCCTAATGGAAGTCACAATAATTAAATTAATTTAATGTGAATACACGTCATATAATATAGTCATAAATACTTGAATGATAGTTAAAAATATTTATGGATACCTATTAATATGATATTATATTATAATTACAAGACATGTCAACACCGTCATTAATCATTGCTTTCTTGAGAGCGATATATAACGTGTTGAATACGTCAGTATAGCCGAGCTGCGTATTACAAATTTTACTTGCCCTAAATACTGTTTGGGACAAGAGGGGTTGGGATAAGACAGATAAGAGAAGAAGAAGATCAGGCTCGCGCCGCGGCAGCGTGCTGGCAGTGATCGCTGGCACGTACTAGAGGTGCCTTGTGGTCACGCATACATTTCAAACATTTCTATTTGTATTATATATGTTATCTAAGGTATAAAAAAACTTGTGTCTAATATTTTTAAGGGAGCTTCTATATCAGGTATCTGCATATTATATTAATCGGTAAACAGCTCTCACCTTTTGTTTGCTTTTTATAAAACATTTTTTAACCCTCCGCCGCGCAAACAGACTAAAATAACGAAACAATGGGCCCGATTGCGTTTCTTTGTGAACTAAAACTAAAATTAGTCCAAGCGAACGAGACAGAGATATGCGGGATATGAAACGAACGATAATCGATAAATACTACCTGCCGAACTTATACTCGTTCGAATAAATTCGAGCATATTTCGTGCGGTGTACGATTTGACCTTGGCAGGCAGTTTTAATGCGTAAAAGTGACAACCGGTCATCTCACACTCCGCTCTAGCGTACTGCACTGTCTCGTTCACACGGACTAATTTCCGAGTTTAGTTCACGAAGAAACGCAATCGAACCCAATACCGCCAAACATTTATCTACATATGTACGACGCTAAAAAGCGCGCCGATCCCGACCGAACCAACTAGAGTTGTCAACTACACCGGGCGAAATGTATCCTTCTGTCTCCCGTGAGGTGAGCGCAGAAGACTTAGGACAAAACAGTCCACCGTCAAGCTCCGCCACCCGCCCGTCAGAGGCCAACGCCTTACGGCTAGGCACCGGGAAAGGTACCCAGCGGGCAGCCTCGCCCCCTGACTACCAGTTTTGGCAGGATATCTCCGCATGGAATTAACCTTCAGAATGCCTCCGTCCTCCCGACTGGTTACGGGTCCGAAGTCGCTTACGCGACCTCTACCTGTTGTATTACAGCGGTAATTCAGTTAGAATTTATCGCAGATCTGGGCATTCTTTGCCCGTAGTGCCATACGGGATCGAGTGGCCCAAGGTCATTTCAAAAGTGGCATGACAATAGGTCAACATCTACCCCCGCTGCTTAGGAAACAGGTCTTCAGACCCCTTCAGCAATTTCTCAGAATGCACGACAGAAGGCTTCGCCGACCGGTGCGCAAACCGTCCAGTGGCGCCAGGATACAATCCCGCCGGGAGAAACAGGCCCACCAGCTCTGAGGCCTGAGACACGGGAGTCTTACCAGGGGTAGCCTTCAACTCGAGGAGGGTTCTGCATAGGAGCTGAATCGTGAGTTGAGCCGATCCGAAAACAAAATGGATCTTGTGGCCCAAGCTGCACGAAACCGTTCACCACCACCCCGGCCAAACCCTCTATTAAACAGGGACGCGCGAGAGCTTTCACGAATTAGGGGATTTTTTCCACTTTTAAAAATCAGGATATGTTGGGAGATCGGCCCTTAGTTTAATGTAATTGAAACGTCCACGGCAGAGAGTCGCTTTTAGTGAATGTTGCGAACATTCGCCTTCATTAAATCTCTCTCGAAACAAATTCAACCGCAGACGCTGCAAAATAGACCAAACGGGTTGAATCGTTCGTCTGCTGCACGCCGATGGTCCTAGAGGTGGAACTATTTTAGTTGGCCACAACACACACTTACAGAAATGCGCGTGCATGTGTGTTTTATATCTGTATACAAGTTTTGTATACACTCAGATTACGCAAGTCGATAATAACAAGAGCGCGCCACAGAATATCCGCAAAGGTGTTCCTCAAGGATCGATACTTGGACAATTTCTCTTCCTCGTCTATATTAATGACATCCCAGAGTGCCTGAAATCCGTGGATGATGAAATCATTTTATTCGCCGATGATACTTCACTTCTTTTTAGCGATAAAAGTAAAGACACTTTGGCCCAAAGAATAAAAGAAACAATAGACAGGCTTAGTATATGGTTCCAAGTTAATAAATTGTCACTTAACGTAAATAAATCAAAATCAATATGCTTCTCTTTGCGGCCGTCTGATTATAACGAAATAGACGTATACTTTGGGTCAGACCAGCTAGAAAATGTCTCCTCCACGAAATTTCTTGGATTAGAAATCGATCAAAAATTACAATGGTCTGATCACTTAAATGATCTCAGTAAAAAATTATGCAGTGCCATATTCGCCATTAGAAAGATAAGAAGTTTATGCGGTTTTGAAGCAGCTAAGTCCGTTTATTTTGCATATTTCCACTCCCTAATAACGTATGGCCTACTGTTTTGGGGAATGGCACCAAACTCAAAAAGAATTTTTCTCCTCCAGAAAAGAGCGGTGCGCAGTTTATATAGAGTCTCACCAAGAAGTTCTTGTAAGCCGCTATTTGTAAAATCAGGAATAATGACTCTATTTTCTTCTTACATCTACCAAAATATTATGTACGCTCGTAGACACCTAACAGAAGCTCCGGTGAATAGTGATTTTCATCATCACGATACGAGGAATAAATCCAATCTCCACATAAACCGACAGCGACTTAGCAAAGTGCGAAACAGTTTTATTCACCAAAATTTGTCCTTCTATAATAAGATTACAGAGCAAATGAAAAGCCTTGGAGAGGACCAATTTAAAAAGATAATTATACATAATTTGGTAAGAAACCCAATTTATGGTATAAGGGAGTTTGAAAATTCTGAGTTTATTTTCCATGTTGATGATTAATGAAATGCGTAAAGTTTTAAACATAATGGTATTATGATAGCTGACATTCTAATTTTCATATAATTAAATTCATTTTAAAATAAAAATACGAAGGCATATTGCTGGATTGGCAATAAAATATATATTTTTTGATTATTCTACATAGAATTTGCATTTCTATTTTAATATATTATTCTCCCTGACTCATCACATTAGCATATTTTGATTATTTGTATGTAGGTAATATTGAATATAATATTACAGCCATGACAACTATCACGATAGTTATGTTTATAATAATGAAATTTTTAGCATTTAATTTTGTGACGCATCCAAGTGTAGGAATGCCTATCTACTGGAGTAGTTGATTGTATTGTATTGTATTGTTAAAAATTAAATAAAAGCAGTTAAAAATAGTCATATAACACGGATATTAAAATAATTACAATGTCAAAAATTCATTTAAGTTAAAATTATAAATATTAGGAATACGTAAAAAATAAAAAACGTGATATTTATTAAATAATCATATTCAAATAATAATATTATTATAAATCATATAATAAATAAATTTATTCAGTCAAAAATAAAAAAAATAATATTCGATCAGTTGCCATTCATTCCAATTCTCCCAAACGCTAAATTCACCTCGTCTTACATTTTTCATAACCGAATCCTTGGCGTGCAGCCCTTAGGCGACATAAAACCTTTATTCATTTTTCCCCCTAGGCCAAGCAACTTTCCCCGCGGTCATTTTCGCCTTTTCATATGGATTCTCCGCCCTTTTCGGTTTTTCGCGCAACTGGAAAAAAACAGACTACTACCGCACGGACAAGGATAGAATTTTAATTTGGACATGGTAATGAGAACATAATTGAAGCGGTACGTGCGAAAATGGACAGACGGAATGGAAACAGAGCGAGAGTTAGGGTGTATTTATTGCCTTTTTCGCACGGGTATTTGATGAGATACATCATTTACAAAATGCATTGTTTTTCTATTTATTTTCCTTTACCGAGTACACAGTAAATTAAAAAAACATTTTTTTTATGAACACAGATATTTTTTTATGAACACAGACGCTGATCGAGTAATAAATGACAACATTTTTACAATGATAAATGGATGAACAACTAGAGCTGTCGACTACAACGGGCAAACCTGTCATCCCAGGAACGAAATATGAACGAAAGGTTTCAGGTTTTAACGAAATTCGATCGCTCTGTCTCCAGTGAGGTGAGCGCAGAATACTTAGGACAGAACAGTCAACCGTTAAGCTCCGCCACCTGTCCGTAAGAGGCCAATGCCTTTACCGCGAGATATGTTCAATGTTCAAATGTTCAAAGTTTATTTATTCCAAAAAACCCGGTAAGGGTATAGAACTTACAATTAATAAATACATTTTTTATAATATTCATATTTTAAACATATCATATATCTGGCAAAAATAAAATTAAATCACGTTAGAAATCTGAAAGTCAATAAACTATACAAAATCAACCATTATATTGTCTAAATATTAAAAAGATCATTTAGAAATATCAAAAATAGAAAAAATAGAAATGCCAAATCCAAAAATAAAAAAAATAAAAAAGTATAAATCTTTAAATAAGAAAACAATAATAATAATAATAATCAAGGAGTCCAATTTGGAAAGCATCAAATAATAATCAGAGTAAAAATATAAAAATAAAAGCAATAATTCCTAAATCATGTTACATAATCAGTAAGTAAATTGTCTATAAAATGAAGTGTTCAGAATAGGATTAAAATGGAAGTTAAAAAAAAAAAAAAAAAAAATAAACAAGTAGTCAATTGTAAATATAAAATTTTAACCAGGTATGTTACCCAGCGGGCCGACACTCACGCCCTTACTACCAGTTGCAGAATATTAAATCCTGGGGGAAACTAGCCCTCAGGCCAGAGTCCTACCCGGGCTCGCATTTCATGCGTGGAGGCCGCCGGATGGGTGTTGACCCGTGAGTATGACCGATCCTGAACAAATGGGTCTTGGTGGCCAACTCCAACTCCAACATTAGCTCCCAAATAAATGAACAAACTAATGTTTCTAAAACATTCACTTAGTCACACCGTTTCTCAGAATTTTAATAATAGTAAGTAAACAAATTAAAAAAGTCGCCACAAATATTCTATTTATTTAATTGAAATCTTCAGTTTGTTGGTCATTTGCGATATAACAAAAATAGGTATAACTTAAAACAATATTTGTTTTTTTGCAGATAATAGGATTCTGACGTCTAATAATATGCGGCGCCGCACCGTGCACTAAACTTGTGTATGCCCATAAGGCGAAATTTTTTGGTGCGGCGCCGCACCGCATCGTGTGGATCGGCTCTAATGATGTTTACCCATTGTGAAATTTCACAATAAAGAGTGGAAACAAAGAAACCCAAGCTCTTATATAAATAGCTGATCTAAATTTGGATGCTAGGTTATTATTTATTAAAACTGCACTACGTTGGGTTTTCGTGGCCAAACAAAATAAATCTTTTATTATTACGCACACGAAACCCACTAGACAACTCCTGAGTGATAATCTGAATGTACCTAGGATGAAGACGACTTCCGGACAGCAACACTACTCTTTGATAGCTACAAGAGTTTATAATAAATTAAGGGGTAACATAAAAACCAGCCCCAATTGTCATTTGTTTAAAAGCAAAATAAATAAATGGCTGTTGCAAGAAGAGCGTTTATCTATCCATGCCATGATCGATGTAGTAGAATAAGTTGAAGTTTACTTAACATATATTGTGTTTATATGTGTGTATATGTATATTCTAATGTATTTAGTATTTCTTTTTCCTATATAATATTGTAATTTTTTATTAAAATTTTATTATTATTTATATTTATTATTATATATATTTTTTAATTATTACTATTATTATTGTGTTTGGTTGATTCATCGACCCTCGCTTTAAATGTAAAAATATAAATTGCTGGTCCTGGAACGGGTATATCCCAGTTGAGCAGCACTAGCCAGTGAATAAAAGAGGATTTTTTTTGCCATTTGTTTTAATATTAAAATTATTGTAAATGGTTAATTTGATAATTCCAATAAAATAAATAAATAAAATAAATAAAAATGAATTGGTCATTTCAAAAAGGGCATATGGTGCACTTTTTCAGAAATGACTTTCATGACGGAAATCTATTCCTTACACCTTAATGCGGGTTAAAATTGAAAATAGCAACTGTAGTTTAGTTTCGAAGATATACGGGAGTCACCTCGGTACTTTTGTTTATTTATACCTGCTAGAGCTGGTGGAGTTTTGAGTAGAGTTTTAGAGCTGTAAACTACAACGGGCGAACCCGTCACCTCAGAAAGTTTTAACGATATTGATCGTTCTGTCTCCCGTGAGGTGAGCGCAGAAGACTTGGGACGAACAACAATCCGCCGTCTAGCTACGCCACTTGCCCGTCAGAGGCCAACGCCTTATGGCGAGGCACCGGGAAATGTACGCAGCGGGCAGCCTCGTCCCCTAACTACTAGTTTGGAAGGATATCTCCGTCTGGATTTAACCTTCAGGATACCTCCTACCTCCTCACTGGTTACAGGATCAAGGTCGCTTGCGCGGTTCTCTCCCTTATGAAGCGGTGATTCGGTGTCAACCGAATCTTTCGCGGACCACGACATCCTATTCCCGGCTTATTCACCCGGGATCGGGTGGCCGAATGGTCGTTCCAAGAGCAGTTACCATAAGGTTAACAACCACCCCTGCTCTATCGGAAACATTACTTTTCCCAGACTCCCCCGGTTGTTAATCAGAGTGCGCAATCGATTGGCTGACGCCGCACGGTGCGCAAACCGTCCAGGAGCACCCAAAGGTTGTCTCTTAGGGGAGACTGGCCCGCAGGCCAGCGTCCTACACTGGCTCGTGAGTATCACCGATCCTAAACGAATGGGTCTTCGTGGCCAACTCCAACAGGGCCTATTAGCTCCTAAAAAGAAAATAATAATATACAGGCTGTTCGAGACTTAAAATGGTACTTCACTTTCTATCAAACGTCCGAAATCAGTTTTGCTATATCGAGATTACATGGCCAATATGAATTGGGCACTTTTGTATGGGGACATCTCAGTCATTTTGAAAGGGGCATATTTTTCAGATATTAAATAATTAATTACTATAAATAGGATAAAACGAATTTACCGCGTGAAGTTTATCGCGAAGCAGATGGTCCTTGGGAGTTAATGGGCCCTTGCTGAGTTGCCCACGAAGACCCATTCTGTTCAGGGTTGGTCAAACTCACGGGTCAACACCTATCCGACGGCATCCACGCATGAAGTGCGAGCCTAGGTAGGACTCTGGCCTAATGGTTAGTTTCCCCTGGGAATCAACCTTCTGGCACTCCTGGACGGTCGGCACACCGTGCGGCGTAAGCCAATCGATTGTGCACTCTGACTAACAGTTTAGAGTTTCAAGGCGATAGGTGAGGGCAGCAAACCCCGCCCACCGCCCGGGCAGTTATAACGACGAGGGTCGTCTTGTCTGCCCGGGATGGTGCTACGACAACCCTGCGCGTACCTGAAGGGTAGAACGCGCAGGGGGTGAAATAGGGTAAACCACCCCCCCCGTACCGCCCCGAGAACCCATTTATTTATAATAATAAAAGAATTTACAAAGTAAAATTACAAAAATAATACTAAATTTACCATATTTACAAATTAAAAAAAAAAATAAAACAACAAATAACAAATTTAGGGCCGGTAAGCGGGGTAGAGGACGCTCCATAAACGATGATGGTGGGGGCGCACGGTCCGTGGGCAGGTCTCGGAGCAGCCACGGGGGGGAGGAATCCCTGGATCCTGCAAAGAACGAAACGCCCTTCGGGGCGGTAAAGAGACGGACACAAAGACGGGCACTTCGGGCTGGAAGTAGCCGCCGAATCACGCCACCAAGGAAGAGGGTACCCCCTGGGGGGTATCACGAGGCCTCATGCTTTCCCAAGAAGCCACCCAGTGCTCCACAAGCTCGCCAAACGACTGGAAGCAGCTCCTACAACTGACCAGATCCGGGTACCAAATCGGAGAGCGCCCAACGCACGCGCCCACTGCATCCATCAATTTCTCCCGTGCAGCCGCTAGAATTGGGCAAGACCAAATTACGTGTTCCGCAGTTTGGCGACCATACCCACAGGCGCATCGGGGGTCATCGGCAAGTCCAAAGTCAAATAGTTTGGCTCTGAACTCTCCGTGGCCCCCAACCAGCTGCGTGGTATGGTGGTCGAACCGCAGAAACGAATTTGCCATCCGCACTGCGACGGACGGGAAAAAGCAATGGGTGAGGCGGCCCGTACCCCCGGCGTCCCATCTAGCCTGCCAGACACGCAAGGACTCCACCCGAATCAGGCGGGCAAACTCCCCAGCTCGGTGCGCCACCGGGTCGATCGACAGGCCATGAAGGACTACCGGCTCGCCCCGGCGGTACCGCGACAACGCTGCACGCTCCAGAATCTCCAGGTCAATCGGCAGAACGCCAGCGATGACGGGTAACGCAAGAGTGGACGTCGTTCTGTACGCCCCGGTCAGGGCCACGAGAGGGATGCGCTGTCCGCGCAGCAGCGCGACGCGCGTCGCCTCAGGAACAGCAGACTCCGTCCAAGCGCGTGCGGCATAAGTCGCACGCGGGACGAAGACGCCCTTATAGATAGTCATGACCGCCGGGAAACGAATTCCCCAGTCGGCCCGACTCACTCCGCGGAGCGCAAAGAATAGATCCCGGGATTTTTCGGCTGTAATCTTTGCGTGCGAAAGAAAGGAAAGGGAAGCCGTAAGCGTCACCCCCAGGTATCGAACGGTGGCCGGGAAGGATACCGGGCGACCGTTCATCCTGATGACAGGGTTCCGCTTAAGATGTCCCTTCAGGAGAAGCGCCTGAGTTTTCATCGGAGAGAAGGTGAGTCTGTTTCGCTGACCCCATCCGAGGATCAGGTCCAGCGAGTCAGCCACCCTTCTCTCGACCTCTGCGCGACTCCTGCCGCCCACCAGGAGAAGAGCGTCGTCTGCATAAGCGCTGACGGTGCACCCCTCCGGGTAAGGTAGACCGAGGAAATCATCAAAGAGAATGTTCCAAAGGCTAGGACCCAACACTGACCCCTGTGGACAGCCCATGGTCGGGGTTTTGGTGACGCTGGTCGGGCCGTACCTCAGAGTGACAGATCTGTCTGAAAAGTAGCTCCTCACTACTTTCAACAAATTGTTCGGGCACAGGCGGGCGCGAAGCTTGCATATAAGCATCGGCCACCACGCGTTGTCGAATGCACCGGAGATATCCAAAAATACGCCTACCACGTAGCGGCCGTCGTAGTTGCGGACCCAGTTTTTCGCAAACAGGATGGCGTCCTCCGTGCTTTTCCCTCGGGTAAAGCCAAACTGACGCTCGTTCTGGGGAGACAGAGTCCTCTCCAGCCGTTCGCGCACAAGCACTTCGAGCACCTTACCCATTATGGGAAGGAGCGTGATGGGCCTGTACGCTTTCGGATCCGAGCGCGGCTTGTCGTTACCTTTGGGAATCACCCGCAGGAGGCCAGCCTTCCAGCATAATGGGAAATGACCGTCCCTAATGCATTTCTGCATCAGGACAGTCACCTCCCATCTTGCGAATTCCCACACCCGCTTCACTATATCAGACGTAAAGTTGTCTATCCCCGGTGCCTTTCTGCGCGATAGCGACCCGATGATGGTGCCGACCTCGTCCGCTGTTACCTCTGACAGATCAGGTACGCGCGAGTCTACGGCAATAAGCCGCCGCAACTGCGCGTGGTGGGGATCGTCATTGTCATTCCGATCCGATGGACACAAAGAACCGAGGAGAACTGAAAGAGTGCCTTCGGTGTCAAGCGGGGCGGAAGTACCCTCGACAATGCTAGAGAGGTAGTTCCCACCCCGCTTGGCACCTTTGTCGATGACGTTCTTCATGTCCCATGGGTTTGCATTCCCAACTTCGCTAACCCATGTGCGCCAGGAATCAGTCTTGGCACGCCTAATAGCGGCGTGGTAGACGCTCCGAGCCGATCTCAGGGACTCCCGAAGTACCTCAACACGCTCAGGGGGAAGAGAACCCCTGCGGGCTTCCCCCATGCGGCGGTACGCTTGCCGGAAGCACCTGCGAAGGTCGGATATTTCCGGAGACCACCACGGGGCCGTAAAGCCGCCGAAGGGCCTCATCCGACCGAGGACCGACTCGCAGGCCGAGGCAACTGCCTCATGAAGTGCAACACTAAGTGCCTCGGCCGAATTGGAGTGAGGGGACGGGAACCGGGAGAGCCTCTCACAGAGGGACTCCCCAAAACGGTCCCAGTCCACATCCGAGGTGCGGTACGCCCATTCCGAGGGGGACGGGGGATTCACACGGCGGCCAATGTCGAAGGTCACTAGTCTATGGTCTGAGGAAGACGACGATTCGTGGACGGTCCAGTTCATCAGCTCCCGGGCGAATCCAGGGGAGCACAGCGTCAAATCCACATTGCTGGACCCGCCTGGGCCACAGAAGGTCCGGGGCTGCCCGGGGGAGTTGACAATATGCAACCCATAGGTCGCTATCAGCTCCTCGACAGCCTCGGCTCTTCCCTTCGCGACCCTGTCCAGGCGGTCCAGGTTGCCGTCGTCGTGCCAGGACGGGGAGCGGGCATTAAAATCGCCCGCTACCACTACCGGCCGACCCCGAAGAGCGTCAAGGGCCGCGGCGAGTTCAGCAATGTAGGCGTCCACAGCCTCGCCAAACTGGAAGTAGACGCTGATGAAGTAGCAGTCCACATCGTTGATAACTATGGACGCGCAGGCGAGGTGCTCACTGGAGAGCCGATCCAGGAACAGGGGAGGCGGGAGAGACGAACTCACCGCGATCCCTGCCATGGGTCGGTGCCCCTTCTCGAGCACAACGCACCGCCCGTCTATACCCCGGGTTTTACCGAGGAACGTGTACTGCTCCTGCACAAACGCCACTCCAATACCCATCGTCTCAAGCGTGCGACCGAATTCGGCCGTTACAGCCCGGCTTCTCTGCAGATTCAGTTGCGCGCAACTTATCATTAGTTGGGGACTATGCCCCGCCATAGTTCGTGGTGGCTATCTCCCTGTCCACCGCGCGCTGATAGGCCGGACAGCCCGACGAGCCCGTCACGTGAGCTGCTAACACTCTGACTAACAGTCGGGGGAGTCTGGAAGCAGTACTGTTTCCTATAGAGCGGGGGTGGTCGCGGACCTTACGGCGACTGCTCTTGAAACGACCATCGGCTATCCGATCCTGGGTGAACAGCCGGGCAAAGGACGCTGTGGTCCGCGATAGATTCGGAACACACCGTTTCACCGCTTCGTAAGGGAGAGGACCGCGCAAGCGACCTCGAACTCGTAACTAATCGAGAGACTGGAGTAATCTGGTCACAATTGGAAGTAAGAGCGTGTGTGTAAGCCCGCCGGGTAACACTCCTGGCTATCTCGCGGTTAGGGCGTTGGCCTCTTACGGGTTTGTGGCGGAGCTAGACGGTGGACTGTTTTGCCCAAGTCTTCTGCGCTCACTCCAGGGAGATAGAACGACTAATCGTTAAAACTTTCTGAGGTGACGGGCTCGCCCGCTGTAGTCGACAACCCTAGTTGAAGTTTGTCGCACCCGACGTTTCGGCGATGTTGCAGCCGCCGTTTTACATGGCAGACTGGTCTCTGGACTCGGTCTACCCTAGACAACGGCGGCTGCCACAAACTACACGCGGTAAATTCGTTCTACCCTATTTATAATGTCGAACAACCTCGATAGTCTTTAATTTCATAATTAATTACTAATTAATTAAACAATATAAAAATATACATAGTGCAACATTAAACTAAACACATTTAGGTAAATTTTTTTGACGTAATGTGATAAACGATTTTAAGTTATTTAGGTCTAGAAACGGTTTTTTATGTCTCCTGATTTTTTTTATTTTTGTCTCAAATGCCCTTTTTGAAAAGACCGATTAAATTATTGTAGCCTTATTTCAATTATTAATATCTCGGATGTAAAGCCGCCTTTATTAATCTCGCGGCGAAGCGGCGACGCTCAGAGCGGACCTTTGCAAATTCAGGGACGTGTCCAGGGATCGCTCAGAGGCTCACGGCTCACGGCTCCCTAAATGCTGATTAATAAGCGCGCTTAGGAGGCGAAACGCTCAACGCCCGAGGCCGCATTCTGGCCTTAAGCGGCACTCACACCGCTCCGCGCACAACAAACGAGGGATTTGCACTCTTCGTCTGCGCGAGGAATGGAGGGAGGGAAGTCGCTGCTCGGGGAATTCACGCGGCAACGTTATACACATTCCTGTGTAGTTGGAAAATACCGAAATTAAATGCATTAAAAGATCCCTATGACGCCGTAAAGTTACAAGAGTAACAAAGAGCAGTAGGGCGGTGTCGTCTACAACGGGCGAACCCGTCACCCCAGGCTGGTCTAGTGATATAACTAGAGCTGTTAACTACAACGGGCGAACCCGTCACCTCATAAAGTTTTAACGAAATTTGATCGTTGTGTCTCCCGTGAGGTGAGCGCAGAAGACAGTACAAAACAGTCCACCGTCAAGCTCCGCCACATTCCCGTAAGAGGCCAATGCCTTATCCGCGAGATAACCAGGTATGTTACCCAGCGGGCTTACACTTACTTCCAATTGCGACCAGATTACTACAGTCTCTCGATTGGTTACGAGTTCGAGGTCGCTTGCGCGGTCCTCTCCCTTGTAAAGCGGTGAAACAATGTATAGCGAATCTATCGCGGACCACGGCATCCTTTGCCCGGCTCTTCACCCAGGATCGGGTAGCCGATGGTCGTTTCAAGAGCAGTCGCCGTAAGGTCCGCAACCACCCCCGCTCTATAGGAGACAGGATGACGGTGTCGACTACAACGGGCGAACCCGTCACCCCAGGCCAGTATGATACGATATAGATCGATATGATAACGATATAGATCGTTCTTTTAGCCGTGGGATGAGCTTAAAAGACTTGGGGACAAGACAATCTACTGTCTAGTTCACCAGCAACCCGTTAGAGACCAACGGCTTACGGCGAGGCACCGGGAAAGGTAAACAGCGGGCAGCCTCGCCCCCCTAACTACCAGTTTTGTCAGGATATCTCCATCTAGAATTAACTTTCAGGATACCTCCGTCCTCCCGACTGGTTACGGGTCCGAAGTCGCTTACGCAACCTATACCTGTTGTATTACAGCGGTAATTCAGTTGAAATTTATCGCGGACCAGGGCGTTCTTTGCCCGTAGTGCCACACGGGGTCGAGTGACCCAAGGTCATTTCAAGTGGCATGATAACAGGTGAACATCCACACCCGCTGCTTAGGAAACAGTGTATTTCCATAGTCTCCAGACCCCTTCAGCAATAAGTCAGAATGCACAACCGATTGGCTTCGCCGACCGGTGCGCAACTCGTCCAGTGGCGCCGGGATGCAATCCCGCCGGGAGAAACCGGTCCACCAGCTCTGACGCCTGAGACACGGGAGTCTTACCCGGGGTAGTGTTCCGCACGAGGAGGCTTCTGAATAGGAGCTGAATCGTGAGTTGAGCCGATCCGATGACAAAATGGATTTTATGGCCCAAGCTACACGAAACCATTCGCTACCATCTAACAACGGACAGACAGCACTTAATACCAAGAAGGAGAACAAGTTTTGCACAAGTCTTATGTTTCATTCAAATATATGCCGTTCCATATCATACTTCGCTATTAAGCCCGAAAAGTTTCTATAAGAGTAATTCACAAAAAGCCCTCCCGGTATCATTCTGAGTGCTTGTACAAGAAATCTAAAGTGTTAGACGTTCATCGGATCTACACTAGGGTAATCCTACTGTACGTGATCATGAGCATCACAAAGTTACACGAGTAATAGTAAACAGACAGCACTTAATCCCAAAAATGAGAAAAAGTTTTGCACAGAAACACTTTTTCTACATTGCTCGTCGGCTGTTTTAACAAAAAGAATTATACCTGCAGGACTGAAATCTTGGACTAGTCATGGAGTAAAGAAAAACCTAAGTAAGTCACTTTTGACTATGGGTCGACTAGAAACGGAGTCACTAATAAAATATACACTACAATGACGCATCTATTCTAACTACGATAATAGAATTATAAATCGTAGAATCAGTCAAATAAGTATACTGTAACAAATTAATTTGAAAAACATAGAATTCTTAAAAAATATTTTATATATAAATAAAATTCAATCAAAACATTATTTCAATAATAAATAAAAATTAAAATGATCTTGAAAGGTAAAAAATATAATATTATTTATAATAATCTGTATGCGTTTCACAAATCAATGTATGTTATAGATTAATAGTATTAGGAAATAATAAGTTAGGTTGGTTATTGTCTTTTAATAAAAAAATAATAATTTGAAAGTTAACACTCAATGACGATGATGCAACGAATTTAATCCCAAGCTCCCAGTAAGATAGCCCTGAATAGAGTTTAGGGTAGAGACACAAATATCAATACCGAAGAAATTGCTCTTCAAGTTTTTCAAGCGATTTCAAATGCCGTCGAAATACTGGCTGCTCAGGGGATGTGTTCCCCACGTCATTCCCCTGATTCCTAGTTTGGATGTTACGCAGTCGTTATTGTCTGGCCAAAAGGTCAATTGAGACTATGCTGCCAGTTTGTGTTTGGCTCCTACTAACTTCGTGTCATAATCTGACCAAATATTCAGTACTCCTTCTCGTCCAAAGGAACGCTTCCGTTGTGAGTTGTGATGCTAACTCCAAATGAATGCTGACTTCTTAATTCAAAATGAAGATTTTCAGGCTTTCTTTCATAAAACTAAGCATAGCAAGCTTTTTAAATTTTGATTGTATTGTAAGCTGTAAGCTACAATACAGATTGTAAGCTAATAACTAACGAGCGCAGCATCTTTTTACACGACTGCCCAACAAAAAAAAAAGAATGTAATGTGTTCAGGGTTCATCTATGTATGTTTTCCATTTCTTTTTTGCACCATAACTTCTAAACGCTTGAACCGTTTTAGAAGTGTGTGGTATTGTTAGGATCGTTATGTCAACCCGAGTGTCAGTCAGATGGTTCTTTAACTGTCCAAATATCAAGTAAATAGTTGTTTAAATGTCTAAATGTCCAAATGTCAATAAATGAACATAAATATATCGTTTTTGTATGAAACGAATAGTCAATTTGACTAAATTCCTGAAATATATGTATCTACATGAATAAATACATAAACCACAATTATTTTATAAAAAAACGTAATAGAAATTATTATAAATACAAAATTCACTTTCTGTGACAGCAGTCGTGATTTTTTATTCTTTTTAGTATATTAACTAGTTGTATTATTTTTAAATTACAGAATACGTCTGTTATCTTATATATAAGAAAGCATTCTTCCAATTTATAATCAATGTGCTTTATGTTTTTTTCGCTTAAATTCAGCTCGATTGGAGATATTTGAGCTTGGTTTTTGAAATGGATGGATGAAGGGTGATCATTCACCGTTGATAAAGAGGCTTCCACCAAACTTACTTAGCACAGTCGAAACTTGTGCACATCTATACATACATTTCGTTTAAACGTGAGAATTTCCCTATTCCAGCCTGGGAAGCCCGCCACGTGAGTAGTTTTGCTTATTGCTATTTCTACACCAAAAGCATCATCCTCTAAACGAATTATTTCATAACATTTTACCAAATCTTTTAAAATATTTGCAATATATTTTTTACTTTCCTGACGACCTATCGGAAAGGAAAGTATTGTGATCGCGCTAAAAAAAAATTTTGAGATGAAGATGGGAATATATATTTTGAGACTCCCTGAGACGATTGAGACTATTTCCAGACCGATCTCTGTCTGTATGTATGTCTGTATGTCTGTATGTCTGTATGTCTGCATGTATGTATTCTTCCACGATAGCGCCCAGACGCTTAATCGGATTGAGCTGAAATTTGGTATATAAGCTTCTGTTAACCGTCGGAGGAACCCATTAGTTTTTGGAGTCCCTACGCCCTACGGTTGTGGTACCTCCCATACAAATTTGGGGTTCCCGGCGAAAAAATTGTTTCCGCGATAGCGCCCAGACGCTTAATCTGTCTAAGTTAAAATTTGGCATAGAAGCTTCTGTTAACCATCGGAAGAACCTATTAGTTTTTGGGGTACTTACGACCAACGTTTGGGGTACCTGCCATACAAATTTGGGGAACCTTGATTACATCGTTCGTTTTTTCGCACCTCCCCGGATACTAGTCAGGAAAGTCTTGGGGTGACACAACAGATTTTTTTCTCATGTTGCTAACGTTTCTTTATTAAACACTCTTGTAAATAGCACATATGCTTAAGTATAAACTTCTCAATCTATAACGAAGATTTGGGTGCTCTCTTTAACACAGTGTACATACTTATGGAATCGTATAATAGATTCGGTAGACCTTTAAAAAGGCCTCTTTCCAGCATCACATATTTTCCTACGGCTAAAAGGGTCGTGATTTCAAAGTTGCAGCGTGTAAAGTTTCCAAAGGCAGCTAGCTTTGAAAGTGTCTCCGGGATCGTGCGTGTGTGTGAGTGTACGTGCGAGTAGAGACCGCTCGGATTCTCTTTGGGAAATTCAATTATAGGATAGTTTCATTAGCCCGCGTGTTGTTCCGGTCGGACTTCACATGCCAGGGTTGTGCCAGCACCCAGCTTGCCCATTAGCGTAGGCCCACTTCTTTTATGTTAGTCTCACCTACAGTTAACGGCATAATTGGATGATTTAGTGACGATTTGTAACGTGTTTTAATAAATTTTCGTCTTTATTAATACGATTTCAGTTTTTGGGATATATTACCACTTTTAGGGGGTGAGCGGTAAACTCTGGACTAACGACCGGCGGTGGTAGGTTGCACCTTACCATATCGTGCATCTTTACACCTATTCACTGCCGCATCGCAGCTGTAGAAATTGGGAGGCAAAAATCGCCGTTTTAGATATTTTGTTCTAGGAAGGAGTTGACTATTTTACTGGAGAGACCAACATATTTAAAGAGGTGAAACAGAGATTTGGTTGGCAGGCCACGAGCGCCAATTTTCATTGCGTGAAAGTAAATAAAATAGTGAAGGCTTTCCGGGTGACGGCACTTGCGAGATCATTGTATTTATTTAATTTGTACTCTTGGTCTATTAGGATATTTGATTCCCATAAAACACCTAATTCTGCAAACTCTGGCAAACTTTCGACTCTACAAACCAGTAGTAACATGTTTTTAAATCTGCCGCTATGTAATAAGCTAGTTTTTTTCATGAGGGATTGTTACTATGTATATCAAAACCTCAAAATGGCATAGCTGCGATACTATTAATACTAGTCAGGAACCATTTGATGATATCACACATTTCATTTATTTTCACCTCGAAATACTTAGCGGACTGCGGCGGCTGCTGGCCTAGCAAGATCATCGTGGGGAAGGTGGAGCGGGAGGCGAGGAACAAGATGACGTCTACGAGATAGGTAGCGTGCATCTGAGGGGGGACGTGTTGCATTATATATCCTAAAGGTATCGTCTAAAAAGGCAAAGAAACGCCACTCTACATAAATTAACAAATCGATTCCAAACTTTTCGCGAAACGAAGCCGCGGGCAACAGCTAGAATTCAAAAAAATAAACAATAAAATACATTTAACCTATGCCTAATAATAATGTATATAATAATATAAATAAGAGTTCGTGTAGTTTAATTCGTATTTCTATCCATCCGTTGTTAAATCTCATCTAGGTATAGATAGATAAAGAGATTCACCAACCGCGCATCGCTGAGGCCCTGCTTTGTCTGCGTCGCTGTAACGAACGACGCAGAGCGCGCGGCGAACCAGGGCGGTGATTTCAATTTAGATATAATTAAAGCCATTGAACTACGCTAAGCTCGTCCTTTAATTGGACTAATTGTAACTGGTGTAACGGCGGCGGGGCGAGGGTCCGTTCACTAAATGCGCTGCGCGGAGGAACGTTACTTCCTATGAAACATTTTACCAAAGTCTATGTAATCTGGATAATATAATAACAGTCGGATGAGCAGCGTTTAGGAAAGTAGACGTACGCCATATCTTCTGGTCACAAATACCGCAGGGATTTAATATGAAAATCTACAATCAGCGCGTGTTGCCAGTGACGACACTCGGCACTGAGACGTGGTCGCTAACAATTTGGTCTCATACAAAAGCTTAAAGTCGCGCAACGAACGATGGAGAGAGCTATGGATGGAGTTTCACTGTGTGAAACGAGGAACTCCGCAGGCCGTAGGCAGGCCATAAAGCTCACAGAATTGACAACCGTTAGAGAAAAAAGTTTCTCGAATGGCGACCATTAATCGGCAGACGAAGTGAAGGATGGCCCCCCACAAGATGGACCAATGACATTGCCACTGTCGCAGGAAGTAGGTGGATGGAGGCGGCTCAAGACCGATCATCATGGCATTCTATGGGAAAAGCCAATGTCTAACAGTGGAAGTCTACACGTTGTTAATGATGATGATGATGAAGAACCGATGCATTTCCCAGACACAAAACCTCGTCGACAAACGAATTGATAAAAAGGTCGACAAGGAAAAGAAGTCCTACGTCGAGGATTATCACGGAGGTAAGGAAGCGCGAGGGGGCGAGGGGGGGGGGTCTAAGAGTGGCTTCCTGTAATCATTTCAGTCGTTTTCGCACTTTTCTTTCGGTCGGACATCTTTTATTCAGCGGTCGAGAGGAGAAACGTATATACATTTGCCCGACAATGAATAGTTACGTTTCCTGACCTTTTGGACACTCTTTGTATTTAACGCAAAGACTTTTGTGGAGTGATAGATAGATGGGGAAGTTTTGTTATAGTAGAATTACACTGCAAATGTTCAACAATATCTGCACATATTCATTTTATTTATAAAAAAATACGTAACAACGTATATGTACAACATTACAGCGTATATAATTAAAAACAATTTTAATGCATCAAATACTTCACTAATATTATTAAAATTAAAAACGGTTTTAATTTGGAAATAATAATATATATATTATCAATCGAAGTATGTACTATTGTAATCGATGCACTTTCTCCATTTTATAGGAAGTTCATTGATTCCTTAGCTAAAAAAAATCTGGGAGCGATAATCAATGAATTCTTTGATGGCCGATTTGACTACCGGAATTATTTTTTCCTAACGAGAAGTTTTCTAAATTCCCAAAAAAGTGGAAATAGAGCAAGGTCCGGAGAGTACGGTGAGTGACGGAGAGTTTCCAGTCGCAGCTCCTCTAATTTGACAAGCGTCTGTCGTGCACTGTGTGGTCGAGCGTCCTCTATCGTTTTCAATTCTTCATTATCGACTTGCTTTTCCGGCCGTCCACGTTTTTAGATCAAAATTTCCAGAACGGAAACGTTTAAATCAAAAACGAACCGTGCGTTCGTTAGTGGTAGCGGGCCCTAACTCATATATCATTGATTGCGCTTTATCCGCAGCGCTGGTGACCCGGCGAACCTCATATTCGAAAACATAGTTGTGAACAGAACCATATCAGAGTAAAATCTAATGATGCAAAAACAATCGAATAACTGATTTAAAGACACAACTTCACTTTAAAATAAATTTGAAATTGGAATTATAAAATGAACGCTAGCTGTTAGAGTATACATATATAATATGTTAACATGTAAACATAATATGTAAATCTATAAATATATAATAAGGTACATCTGTCTGTCTGTCTGTCCGAGCTTAATAGACATTGACCGATCACTATGAAAGTAAGTGCATATATACGTAAGTTACTCAGAGAGACGTAACCGTCATAGCATGGACTCACTCGAGGATAGGCGCCTCCAATATGATATACGTTTTCTGTACAATATTATTAATAATAAAATAGACAGTCCCTATTCTGTTTGCAGAATCTCCTACCGAATCCCAAATAATAAGACAAGGGCTCGGGATTTATTTTATCTACCGAGAGTCAATACCAATTATGGTAAAAATATGTATTTTTATAGAGCACTTCGATCATATAACCTAAACTTCCAATGTTTGGATATTTTTAATTTATCTTCAAATACTTGCTTCGACGAAATTAGAAATACGATAAACAGCCTTCGGGTTTGATTGATATTTCTTCTTCCGTTAGCTAAGTAGGCTTTGGTAATGGTTACCACACTATAACAATGCCTTCTAGCCAGTATAATATTTTATATAAAAGTTCATATGTATATTAATATTATAAATACATTGTGATGTATATTATACATATTTATATTAACTATTCTTTTACATTTTATTATTACCTTATCGTATTATTTATATTAATTTGTTATTTGTGCACGTGTATGTATGTATATATGTATGTACGTTATATATCATTATATATCTTAAATACATCTACATAACTCATAATGTGGCTTCCCTATCCCATTCCCCTTACATAAACCTGCATTTTTTTATAGCTCATTGCGCTGTAACAAAAGATTTAGTTTAATTGTGAAAACTTTTAATTGGCCTTAGGTTTGTATAATGTAAATTAGCATTAAGTATAAAACGCTGTAAGTTTTCCGAAAAATAAAAATAAAATAAAATAAAATATATTTTTTTGGGCTTTTAGGTGTTTTAACTCTATCCGCGTTGTTGTAACTCGATACTAGATAGCGCTGCAGCATGTCAAGTTATATATCGTTCAACTAATCAACATGAAAATTTGTATACCTATGTATTTAAGGACCGATAATATTTTCGCGCTAACCGCGTTTTTGTAACTCGCCACTAGATAACGCTGCAGATTATCAACTTTTATACCGTTCAACCAACCGTCATGAAAATTTTATAAATGCGAAAGTGGAAGTTGAAAAGGACCAATAAATCAAGGTGGTTTTTGAATAAATACAGCTGAAGATGAGTAACATATTTTATGCTACTTGGGGGGTGGAAGGGGGAGGAGGAGAGGGGGAAGAAAGCGGATACGCGAGCATCGCCGGGTAACATTCCACTAGTAGAAATATATATGTAAATAATGTAATAACGAGATAGTCATTAATTCAGTCAGAGGAAAGTAGTACATATCTGCCTAATTTTCGGCTGTAGGTGTAGGAATGGACAATGCACTAAAATGTATGGACGTTGGGCATGTGACGGGCCACCCCTAACTATAAAAAAAATTTGTTTGATGTGGGGAGGTGGTGTCATCTGCGGGTTATCTCCGTATTGAAAGTCGTTTGATAGCATACCAGAAGGTATTTATTGTATCAGAAGGAATTTATAGTGATTTATATTGCCAGTTGGTTAACGCTTCCCAAATATGCCGGGGGTTGACGCGAATGCGGTGGTTATCTGCCTGAAGTTACGAGGGTGCATGGATAAGGTTATAGTTTGTGCTCAGAGTATCTCGTACTCGACACGGCTCGAGTCTGTAGGAATTCAGACTGATGCTTGTTCGTCTCGATATGAGTAAGGAAGGAAAAGGTACCTAAAATGGTCGGACCCGTTGATGCAACTCGTGAGAGTAGTACCGGGTTGATTCCGCCGCTGTCTTGGGGGGAATGATCATTTGAGAAATGATACCCTGGTGCTATTTTCGCCACCTTATAAAGGTCGAAAAATGTTGTTTAATGTAAGTGATTTGACAAAGTAGTTAAAATTCGTGCTAATTCAGCGCTGCACGAGGTGGAACAATGGTTGTATTGACGTCAGTGCATTTCACTGGAATTCAATGCATTTGTTGACTGGCATATACGATACTAAAGTATCGTTACAGGCCCACCTCTTCAATAAAAATAACGTATTTACCATTGAAAAGTTATATTTATGTAGAATATTTATGACTACTTCAATTTACTTCAATTTTGAGCCGTTTCAGAGTTTTGACGATCGGAATCTTCTTGAATATGGCTAATTACACGACAACCATATATTTCTATGATGCCAATTATTCATTTAAAATATATTATTTGAATAAAAGATCCATAGAAGATAGTATATTATAATTGTACGATCACTGGTCACACCATGTTGGACAGCTAGCCTTAGCATATTACATACGTCACTAAAGAGAGCAGCAATGAAATCATGACACATTACAGAGTTCAAGCAACGTATTCCAGTATTTCCCCTCCATATACTGCTGACAAACTCGAGCATTGTTATGATTATACCATAGTTATTACTCGTACTTTATCATTTCTAGTATTGTGCGACGGTTTTCGATTAAACAATGCCTAGATGTGTTAGGTGCCCTAGGGCATATCAGCCATATTTAAAATGATATAACTATGAAATGGCTCATATTTGAGCTCAGCCGTTCTAGTAATATAATATGTACATGTATAGTACATAGTAATATAATATGTACATAATATAATATGTACGTTCTAGTAATATAATATAATATAACATAAAAATATCTTTCAATTGGTACATGATTTACAGCTATTGGAAAAGTGGGCCCAAAATTTCCATTCTCTTTTATATATATTCAAAACTAGAGCTGTCAACTACAACGGATGAACCCGTCCACTCAGGATGTTTTAACGATATTGATCGTTATGTCTTCCGTGAGGTGAGCGCAGAAGACTTGGGACGAAAAACAATCCACAGTCTAGCTACGCCACCTGCCCGTCAGAGGCCAACGCCTTATGGCAAGGCACCAAGAAAGGTACACAGCGGACATTCTCGCCCCCTAACTACTAGTTTGGAAGGATATCTCTGTCTGGAATTAACCTTCAGGATACCTCCTAAGGTCGTTTGCGCGGTTCTCTCCCTTATGAAGCGGTGATTCGGTGTCAACCGAATCTCCCGCGGACCACGGCAGCCTTTGCCCGGCTTATTTATCCGGGATCGGGTGGTCGAATGGTTGTTTCAAGAGCAGTTGCCATAAGGTTAACAACCACCCCCTCCATAGGAAACATTACTGTTCCCAGACTCCCACAGCTGTTAAACGGAGTGCACAATCGATTGGCTGACGCCGCACGGTGCGCAAAATATACAGGAGCGCCCGAAGGTTGACTCCTAGGGAAAACTGGCCCGTAGGCCAGCGTCCTAACCTGGCTCTCCCTTCTGAGTGGTGGCCGCCGGATGGTGGGAATTGACCCGTGAGAATAACCGACCCTGAACGGCCCTTCGTGGACAACTCCAACAGGGCCCATTAGCTCCCTACATATATGTTTACTGTTTAATTTGCTCGTGAATACATTGCCAGACGTAGTTACAAAAACCAACTGCCTGATTTTCGCGGATGACCTAAAATTATTCACAAGAACGGGCAGTAATGAATCCTGTACATTACTGCAGGATGACATAGACGCCGTGTATCTTTGGAGCATAAACCACAAGCCTTCAATACCGGCAAATGTTCTATCATGACGTACTCGCGAGGTGACACCCCGCTTGTACATAGTTATGACATTGATGGCAAGGCACTATCACGAGTAAATCACACAAGGGACCTTGGAGTGACCTTTGACTCACGGTTGACATACAGACAGCACATCTACACCCTAGTTGATAATTCTTACAAATTGCTAGGTTTTGTAATGAGGAGCATGAGGCAGTTCAACAACACATTTGTCATGCGCCTCCTATTCAATTCCCTAATTCGGAGCAGATTAGAAGTGAACGCGGCAATATGGAGTCCTTACGAAAATAGCTACATATCAAGGCTAGAGAGTATACAGAAACGCTTTCTGAGGTTCCTATACTTTAAACAGCATGGATATTATCCCTTTCTATATCCTACGGCATTTATTCTGGGGATGGTTGGGTACAACTCACTAAGTGTAAGAAGAGATTGGCTGTCAATCTGCCACATATATAAACTGCTTAGGGGGTTCGTTGATAATCCGACCATCCTTAGAAGAATCGGTCTATTACCACCACCAATTACTACCGTGCTAGGACTCATGTATTGTTCGCGTTACCGCGAGCTAGAACTAACATCGTTCAACACTGCTTCACAGTGCGGACGCTTCGTACCCTAAATGCACTATGTTCGACTGAGCCAGAATTGGATATTTGGACGGTGAACTTAGCACAACTGAAAAGTATGGTAATGGCATTTCTTAGCAATCAAATAATTAGATAAATATGTAGTATTAAAATTGTTAAAAAGGAGTAACTAGTATAATAAAAAAGGTTAGATAAACATTAGATATACATATGTAAATATAATCGTTTAATGGATGTCTCCGTCTCGTTTGCTATAGTCTAGAATAATGATTTATATATTAGAATAATAATGATAGTAATAGTAATGGAGTAGAGTAATAATAATATTATTAACAGTAGAATTATAATAATAGTCTATAGTAGAATAATAGTTATAATCTAGAATAATAGCCTAGAAAAATAATTAACGATTTGGAATCATCTGTAAGGTTAATTATGTGTTGGGAAATAATTAAATCAATAAATAAAATAAATAAATATATATTCATACACAATAATTGACCTTTCGCTGAAATTTCATGACACATGGAAAAATACCTACTTTGTGGGCGTGGGAATAGATAAGGAGCGCCGAGCACCGCCCGAAGGCTAAGTAAATGGGAAATTTGCAGTTATTTAGTTGTCGGATGGAGGAGCTTTCCAGAGCGACGGTTACAAAGTGGTGGAGCCGTGTAGCATCTCGTTGCAGCGCGGCGAACACGTGTTTAGTTTCCATTTCGGTACTTAACGTAATTGGATTTCCCGGGGAAAATGCGGCGCCTTTTCGGTCTCTCCGCTCTGCGGCTTCCCGGTCTAGCCATCCCGAGCTATTTCTCCAACTATCAAACGGATATGGGATTTAAGCGCTCCGTGAACCGGAGTGAAAAGTTATGTACTTTTCTACTACGCTTCTAATATAGTTAGGGACAATACATGCTTTTAACTAACCAGGGTAAATCAAATAGTGAAATGCGGAGAGATTTGATAATAATTAAATAGTAGGCTAATTGTACGGCTTGTGAGTGTACTATGCGAGTCAGAGTAATAATATTTGGTGTTCAAAACACACATATCGTCGATCTATATGTGAGACCTCACAGGCGCCAAAAATTTAAATTTCCGTTTTTTATTATTATTGCTGTAAAATCACGCTCCGGATCGTTCTGCCAATGCCCCGAGGGCTAAAACGTCTTAGTTTCTTGTAACTTTTAAAAATCCAAAAGGGCTTCAATTAATATAAAGCATTATTGACATTAATTAGGCTCCGTTTGTCGACAAATGTGGAAGTGGCAACTCGTAGGCGTGAGTTGATTTTATCCGGTTATATCTCCTTCGTCATTAGTAGTGATTCCTCGCAAACAACTTAATTTTTTATAGATTTAATCATTAGTAGAGGAAATATTATTTTTATTTTGTTATATTTACACCACTAAAAAAATACCTGTCAATACAATACAATACAATAAACTACTCCAGTAGATAGGCATTCCTACACTTGAATGCGTCACAAAATTAAATGCTAAAATTTTAATTATTAAAAACATAACTATCATGATAGTTGTCATGGCTGTAATATTATATTTAATATTACCTATATACAAATAATCAAAATATACTAATGTGATTGAAGAGTCAGGGAGAATAATATATTAAAATAGAAATGCAAATTCTATGTAGAATAATCAAAAAATATATATTATATTGTCAATCCAGCAACATTCCTTCGTATTTTTTTTTAAAAATGAATAGATGTCAACGAAGTTGTTAAGCTTTTCCATGTCCTAAAAAGTTTGCTTGTTGGCATGTACGAGGTAGACTGTAAACCTTTCCCTGTTATTTCACATTAACCCTAGAACCTAGTCCTGTTATTAATTTTGAGAGTTATTTTGATATTGATCTTTCTCTGCTATAGTTCTGCGTTTGCCAGGGTAATTTCTGGGGCCCAACGGCATTTCTGCCATTTTAATTTTTTTTAAACTTCGTAAATTCTGAAAAAAATGTGCAAACTCTAGTAGATTGGCATTATGTTGTGCAGTTATAATAAAACCGCGTGTAAGATTGGAATTTTAATTTTAAATTATACTTTGAATGGTACTATAATTTAATTAACAAAAATCTAATCTTTTCTATTAGCCTTAAAATAATAAAATTAAATCACAACTGGCCATCTATCCCGAAACGTTCCGGGAGAGATGGCCTTAGTAGTAGGGGAGAGTTGAATAGGACGTATTTCGACTGTTTTTTAACAATTTCTCTTTTTTTCTTTGTCCACATTTTGTACACATGTCGTCAAATTCGGTGCAATGTTCGTGCATTCACATCCGGAAAATTATACACTGAAGCCAGTCTTCGAAAAGACGTGTTTCGTAGAATAGTTTTCTCCAGTTATCTTTTTCTCTCCCGTCATCATCTTCATCTGATGCATCGCAAAAAAATGGCTGCTCGTCATCGTCGCTACTATCAGATATCCATCTTTAGGATTTGCTTTTTCACGGGGCACTTTTCACTACGAATTTGTAGTCTTTCTTCTTTTAGTTTATGCCAGCCTTGGTTACTTTTTTACGTTCTTCTTGGCAATACCTGTAAGAATTTTGGCATTTTTAGCTTGAAATAAGCATCTACCTCCAGTTTGTTTATAGCAGTCGATCACGCTAAAGAAACACCTTCTAACTTTCTGATTGCAATATTAGGATGCCTGCTCAAAAACAATTGTATGAAGTCGTAGCCTGCTTTTTCAATTCTCCTATTGAATCTGTGTTTTAAATATAATTGTTCAACCAGCAGATAAACGAATTTTCTAACATTATCAATCGTTAAAGAAAAACTTTTCGCTTGCATCACTTGTGATGCAAGCGAAAGCAGCTCGCAAACTACTAATGTGGTTTTTGGTGCACAACAAACAACCACAACTTGTTTCATGAACTCTTTAACTAATTTTCAGACAAAGTAAAAGAAAACAGATAGATTTTACTTTCTTTTGGTAAATTATTCGCAAATATTTTTGCGCGCAGAAGTTCGTACGCACGACCCGAAGCGAACTGACTGATATCTGGCGTCATTTAGCGAGTGTTTGTAGATTTTTTTTTGAGTTGGCCATCTCTCCCGTAAGGCCATCTCCCCTGACTCACTCTAGTAGTGCGTAAAGTTTTTGATTATTTTGTTTATAAGAATTGTTAGGAAATCTTTAACTAATAGGGACTAAACATATGCAGTAATATTTATACGCTCTTGCGACTCACAGAAACTAAATAATACACAAGTAAATATATTTAAAAAATAAAAAACACGCCTGCCGTTACAGAAAGTGATCTGAGGTTTTATGATTATTTTTATTATGGCTTTTTATGAAATATTTATGGTTGATATATTTATCCATATGCATCTAATATTTATGATAATTTATTGACATTTGGAAATTTGGACATTTAAACAACTACTTACTTGATATTTGAACAGTTAAGGTTCTCGACACTCGGGATGATATAACGATTCTAACAATACTACAGACTACTAAATCGGTGCAAGGGTTTAGAATTTATGGAAGAATAAAGAAACGGAAAACATACATAAACGAACCCTGAACACCTTACACTCCTTTTTTGTTGGGCAGTCGTGTAAAAATCGGGGTGGGGGGGGGGGGTATACACCTCTTTAAGGATTAATAAAATGCGGCATATAAAAAAGAGCTACACCTACAGTTTCATTACGTTTTAATAATTTTACTTATAAATGACAATTTTAAAATTTTCATGACTAATCTAGAGGTTCTTTGCTTGAAAAAAAACATAACACTAATGTTTTTAAGGCAATGAAAACATAACACTAATGTTTTTATGACAAACTTCCCCTTGTCATTATAAATATATTCGTGTTGACAACTCGACATTTTGGGACGTATCCACTTTGCACGCTAGCCGTTTCCATATTTCCATATTTCAGTAAGGGGCGTCTTTTCCGGGTCGAAGATGTCAAGTGTCAGACAAGAACCACCCGCGCTTGGTTAAACACGGTTGGTAACCATGGTAACTACTACAGTATCGACTCCTTTCAGCGCCCACCTCATATTATACAAATATAAGCTCTGAAAATTACTAATTTGTACAATGTTGGGACGCGTAGGATTTACTCATTCGAGATTTCTTGTACAAGTTCTCAGAAGAATACCGGAAGAGATTTTTGTGAATTACTCTTTTGGGCCTCAATAAGAGGATCAAGGGCTTGCGAAGCATGATATGGAACAGAATATAGTTTAACGACACAAAAGACTTGTATTTGTTCGACTAAAATCCTGTAAAGCAATCGAAGATCGTGATGTTTTCATATAAAATACAACGGCTCGGTCACGACTGAGCCCGCCCTAATAGCTTTTCAGTTCGAAAGACCTCAACATATCAACATATTATGTAAATCCTCTGAAATCTAAATCTTGCAGGTTATTACGAGAAAGTGTTAGGTATATTTTTTATTACTTCACTACGATTATAATTCACGTATAATAAACTGAAATAAGCTATTCGTTGTATAGAATTATAAGAAATATAAAGTGTAATCCTTGCAGTAATGTATCGTGCAAGAAATATTCACATAAAAGTAGCGATATTCAGATGCGTAGTATAATAAAAGCATTCTAGGGGAGTTATTAAAATGATATATAGCAAAAATCCTCTTTTCTTTGTCCGTATGCGGGAGAGGATGTTAGTCGTTATCTAGCAGAGCTCGGGTCACACTGGGCAAATTGGGGTTTATCGCAAGGGTGATATTGTAAACTTTCTTCCATTTCGAAATACGTAAGTGATATTCTTCTAGAGATGGATATTCTAAATCAATGTATATATTTTTATGAGAAAATATTATCGCTTATCTTATACAAAATGAGAAATTGATATTGAACGACGATGACTATTTTTATACTGTTTAAAAATGGATGGAATAACTGAAGACCCTCTAAATATTCTAATATTAGAAAGCAAGGCTTATAAATAGGATAGAAAACGAATTTACCGCGTGAAATTTGTAGGACCCGACGTTTCGGTGACGTTGCAGCTGCCGTTGTCTAGGGTAGACTGAAGAGCTGTCAGTCCGTTGTTTTGCGGGTAGGCCGCAAACCGCTGCCGCCACTGCGTAGGTTATAACGGTGGTGGGGGGCCGGGCTCGGAGCGCGGGAATTTTTAACATCAAAGCTGTTAAAAACGTTCAGCGAGAAAAATCGGCGATCTGCGAACATATATTGGATAGCGGAAGTAACCACTGGATGCAGTTTCAAAATCCCATTGTTCTATCCAAGGAACAATTCTACTTTCCTCGCATGATCCGGGAAGCCATTGAAATAAGAAGAACTCCGAACTTCAATAGAGATGACGGCTACAAACTCTCTTCTACGTGGAACCCTCTTCTTAAAATGTTCCCGCCGCCGAACGCCGAACGCAAAGACGTAAAACAGGATACAGTGAGTGTTGTGTGCAAGACGGATTTTAAAAATTCCCGCGCTCCGAGCCCGGCCCCCCACCACCGTTATAACCTACGCAGTGGCGGCAGCGGTTTGCGGCCTACCCGCAAAACAACGGACTGACAGCTCTTCAGTCTACCCTAGACAACGGCGGCTGCAACGTCACCGAAACGTCGGGTCCTACAAATTTCACGCGGTAAATTCGTTTTCTATCCTATTTATAATGTCAAACAACCGCGATAGTCTTCGATTTTATAAGGAAGGCTTAGTCACAAATCTCTAAATATTCCAAGAATAGGCTGAGAGTATTCCAAGAATAGGCGGGCAAACCCGACACTCCAGGAAGTTATATCGATATTAAGTCATTCTTTCAACCATGGGGTGAACGAAGAGTCTTAGGGACAATACAGGGCCATACTCGTTCTATTGTTGACTGATTACTTTTTACGCACAAACGAAGCCGCGCCGGTGCTAGACCTAGGCGGTTCTTTTAGTAGGTAAAATATGTGAATTCTAGATGAAGTAGCATTTAGGGGTTCCATTACGTTCCATTACGTTCGCGCATCAACTCTGCTCTCGTATCTATATAATAATAATAATAAATAATAAAAGCCTTTATTCGCTGACCGTATTGTACAGTTTTGCCCTATGTGATAAAACAATATATTTTATTATTTTTTAATCTGATTTTTAAATAAGGTATCATATTCTTCAGCAGCCAGTTTTTTGATCAGGTTGTCCTTCGACATAGGCCTTCCCCATTTTCTTCCATTCATCTCTGTCCCAAGCCACCCTTCTCCATCCTTTCGGTAAGTCATCTTCCCATCTTTTAATTTGACGTCCTTTTTGTCTTTTCCCATTTCTAGAATACAATTCCATTACGTCCTTCGTCCATTTTTCTTTGTTGGTTCTCATGATGTGACCAGTCCAGTTCCATTTTAGTCTACTAATTTTGTTCAAAAAATCGCTCACCTTTGTTATTTTCCTTATTTTTTAGGTCGTCCACCTGTCCTGTAGCCTTATGTTACTGAGAGCCTGAACATAAGGCTCTGCGCATCTGCAACTGCTCAAATGGAAACGATACGCGCATCAACTCAAGAACAACGAGTATTCCGCAGTATGCATTCGAACATTGAGCGAACATGTCATCGCCAGAATTAATTATTATGTAAATTTCTCATGCTTCGGATCCCACAGCACTGTATAATTTCTGTACTCCTCGATTAGAGCTAGACATTTCTCTTCGGCCCGCTCCATAGCGATGGATTCGCCTTTACTGAACGCCGAACCTGATGCGCGAGACGTACCCACCAACGTCACACTTTGCTCGCGTACACGAACACACTGCGCTCCACTTTGTGTTCGCAGCATTTACCACCACCACTTGGAGAGCTCACCGCGGAGCGTGCAACCTTGGACGCTTTAGGAGCGCGAACCTATCCACTACTGGAGCAGTTAAAGGTGCGCAGAGCAGAGTTGATGCGCGAACCTAATCGGTACCCACCTTAATAGGGCACCAGGTGGCCATTATATATTCACCGCAATTACGCAATTGGATATAAACAAAATATATTCATCGCATCGTTTATAACTGATTTTATAACGCATTATAAAATGTTGATTTATATATATTTTTATGTCTGTAAATGCGACATATTAAAGGCTACTATTAACATGTATCCTAAATGTACCATTTTATTATACGAAATATATTTTAAAATTTAGAGAAAATATAGAAGTTTAAATTAATTTACTGTGACCTAAGCCCCGGCAACCCTCTATCCCTCTGTCTCTTTCCTGCCGCGACCCTCTCTCCCCCTGTTTTCCTCTCTACAGTACACACATGTTCTTCCGTTTAGCTCGCAGGTAGTACACACTGGAAGCGCAGCAATGTCATGTACAGGCCTGATAACGTCACAATGTTACCTTTATTAAAAGGCAGTTTTCAAAGCCTTACAGCCCCAGCGCCGCGGCTACAAGTTGTTATCTGTCGATGGCCATGCATGTTCAGTAACGTAACGTTTCCTTTATTGAATTTTATGATAAGGCTGACGTAACAGAAATGAATTAGGGTACAAACGAGTAACAAGCCTGCTCATCTGAGCGCTTATCTTGAAACATTACTATTACGATTATTACCTCAAGGCAATCATTGGAATTGTTTAAGTTAAAAGTTCTTTATTTCAATGTAAATACATTGCTTCTATAAGCTGAACGTCAAGAGACAATAATATTGGGTCCTTACCTGTGTAATTGTTGTTTTTACACACTGGCCACTTCAAATTTGGATAACTTGGGTTTGAGTTGGAATTTCCAATTCAAATAAATTTTAGTTCAAGGCCATGTTATTCTATTTTAAGAGTCAATTGTTCATTTGTTTTTTCGTCGTTTGGTTTTGCTTAAATATTCTCATTTGTGCAACCATGGTAACATTTAAAAATTTTATTATTTTCAAATATGAGATTCTGTGCCGGTCTTTTCTATTACAGTTTCTTGCAGTCTGGCTATATAGTTACTGTACATTTGTGCTGTTAAGAACTGCACACAATGATGGAGAAGCTCGTGATTAAATAACTGAGCCTGGTCAATCGTTCATAGCCACTGCTTCTGCATGCAAACGTATAACCACAGATTTCACTGCAAACAGTCGCAAAGTTGCAGGAGTTGCGGCTGAAGACCCTTGGTCACCCACCGTAATTACCAGACCTTGTTCCAATAGTTTTTTTGTCAGAATTTAGATAACAAGAGGAAAAAATCAACTTGAAGAGTTAGTGAAAACCGCCTTCAAAGCTTTCATTGCTTTCTGTCCACGAGAGTTTTACAGCAGAAGAATTAAGCAACTCCCATTAAAATCACAAGCCTGCATTGATAATAGGTGTCTATATTTCTAATTAAATATATTTTTTACCTACAAAATTTTCAGCTCCTATTTCCTTTATAGAACAGCAACTTTATAGCTAAGGACTCAATAAAACATTATTATTTTTTTCCAACGGGTTCTACATATAAGATTCTCTACTCGAAAAACCCGTCAAAGAAAACAGTGACCACTTTTTTTGGTATTATTATCAATATACATATTTGTCATATTTTTGTCATTTTTATTGTCAATATACATTTTTAGCTTGTATATTAATAAAGAGATCGGTATTTTGCCAATCGGATACGAATGTAATGTAATTTAACGTCTATATTAGAAATACAAAATTCTTTCTCTACTCTTGAAATTTCATTTTAGAACAAATGTTACACAAGCACCGACGAGTCCTTGTAGCTATATTATCTTTTTTTTATTTACCGGAGTTGGTTACTCTCCATTTCCCCAAATTTTAACGACATAATTTGCCCTTTGCAAAGGCAAAATGAATTTTAAAACTTTTCCATTTCATAAAATGACAATTAATATTGAAGAATAAATTTCGGACGCTTTCGTACATCAAAAGAGACCACTCAAAAAGAAATGAAACGGCGGATGAAAGTAGTAAAAGAGTTCGTTTAAAAGTTTGAAGGATAGCTTTGACAAATTTTAATAAAATGGGCGTTTCCTGTGGCGTATCCCCAAATCTATGGCATAAGGATAATAATAATATTTTCTTTACTCTACTAGCAAGTAAATACTTTCACTTCCACGAAGGTTGGCTGTAAGAGATTGTAATTTTAGCAATAAATCCGCCTTTTGTATGTTTTGTATTAAAATTTGCAATAAATAATTTATATCTATCTATCTTTTTATCAAAAAAAATAATAGTAATAATACGCTTTATTTGATAATATAATAATAAAACGCTTTATTCGTAAGAAAAAGCGAGCTTATTGCCTGCTGGCAATATTTTATAGCTAACCTTTACTATTGTATGAACATTATTTGCGAGTAGATACTACTTAACCTACATAATGAGTATGACAAATACAAAAAAAGACGATCGAAAGACATATATTTAACTCCTTTTGGGCACAGGGTGTGCCACACCAAAATAATCTAACACCCGTAAGGACGCTAAGGCTTTAAAAAGAGGAGAGTGGGAAGGGAAAGGGAATTTATGTGGATGACGCTAATCACTGTTTTATTACTTTCCTGTTTAAGAAAAGTATTGTGGACGCACTTCTGTGTGCCTGTCTGTGTGTATTCTCCAACGATAGCGCCGAAACGCTTCATCCGATTGAGCTGAAATTTGGCATGCAGGCATCATTTGGTCATGGCATGAGCTGAAAAGATTGTGGCTGCAATCCGTCCACCCTGGGTTGGCTCCCGATGAGGGAACTCCTTAACGGTCATCAGCAGAGATCCAAAATTTTGTATACGCATTGAATTATGATAGCCCCTTCCATGTTCCACCATGACATGACTGATGAACCCTGGGCTGGCTCCCGATGAGGGAATTCCTCAACGGTCAACAGCAGAGACCCAAAATTTTGGATACGTATTCTATTATGATAGCCCCTTCCATGTTCTACCATGACATGGCTGAGGAACCCTGAGTTGGCTCCCGATGAGGGAACTCCTTAACGGTCATCAGCAGAGATCCAAAATTTTGTATACGCATTGAATTATGATAGCCCCTTCCATGTTCCACCATGACATGACTGATGAACCCTGGGCTGGCTCCCGATGAGGGAATTCCTCAACGGTCAACAGCAGAGACCCAAAAGTTTGGATACGTATTCTATTATGATAGCCCCTTCCATGTTCTACCATGACATGGCTGAGGAACCCTGAGTTGGCTCCCGATGAGGGAACTCCTTAACGGTCATCAGCAGAGATCCAAAATTTTGTATACGCATTGAATTATGATAGCCCCTTCCATGTTCCACCATGACATGACTGATGAACCCTGGGCTGGCTCCCGATGAGGGAATTCCTCAACGGTCAAAAGCAGAGACCCAAAATTTTGGATACGTATTCTATTATGATAGCCCCTTCCATGTTCTACCATGACATGGCTGAGGAACCCTGAGTTGGCTCCCGATGAGGGAACTCCTTAACGGTCAACAGCAGAGACCCTAAATTTAGTATACGCATTCAATTATGATAGCCCTATGAGCAAGGGGTCGCTGCACGTACCCTATGACACACGGGAGGACAAGATGATTTTGACAATACGACGCACTTCTAAACCGGTTCAAGCGTTTAGAAGTTATGGTGGAATAAAGAAACGGAAAACATACATAGATGAATCCTGAGCACATAGCACTCCTTTTTTGGGCAGTCGTGTAAAAATAAAACATAATAATGGAATAAATTACTATTGTTGACCAAAACGCTTTCATTGATAATTATTAGATATAAAACTTTTTGTCATATTTTAGAAATATTTTATAAAATAAACTAGCTGCTGCCCGCGGCTTCGTTTCGCGTAGAGTTTCGACTTGTGCAGGCTTACTATTACTTTTCTTTTCATTTGATTTCAACTTGGGATTGTAGGTTACGCTATTAAAGTGACTATCTAACTAAACTATAGCATGCCCCTTTCTCTGAATTACTTTGCCGTCACTATCGCAGCGGAGTAGATTGTCGCTTGCGACGAGACCGCAGCTTGTAAAATAATACGTAACAACGTGTCGCGTACTAAGATACGACGCGACAGCTGCGTCTGGAATTACGTGACAGTGACAAGCTGACAGAGGACGAAATGTCCTCCCCTGGCCGCGGGGAGGCATTTGCGCTATTTACGGCCTTATAATCTGTAGAGATAAGTTCTGGAATCGAGTGAATGGTATTTCAAAGATTTTTCTTTTTGAAGCTAAAAGAAAGGAAAAAAAATCGGTTAAACCGCGAATGTTTTCTTCTCTGTAGTCTTTTAATAGTATTTACGATGTTTTTAGTAGTATTTTCGTGCTATATTTGTAAAAAAATTCGTGATATTAAAATGGTATTTTTCCAATATTATGTATTATTTTCTTAAATATGGCGAAGTGTAAACAATATTTGTGACGCTCGTATATGAGATATTCCAACCAAAATGGTTTCACAACGTGGTTTAGGCACAACAAGGCATATGTGTACCGAATCTTATGTCTTTGTCCAATATTATGAAATTTAAGGATGACTAGCGCGCCCCCTGGGGGAGTTATTTCAACTACAACCTAATCAACTCTGGCCATGACCGAATGATGGCTGCATGACGAATTTCAGCTCAATCGGATAAATCGTTTGGGCGCTATTTGGAGGAATACACTCAGAGTCACAGACACACAGAAGTGCGTTCACAACACTTTTGCTTTGCCGGGAAAGAAATAATAGAGGAGTTAAATAAACTGCCCGACCATACATGGACTAACTTGTTATATATTAGTGGTGAAAACAGAAATTACTATGTTTTTCATTAAAGAAACGACTATGTTTCGCATCACAAAATAATATCAAGGTCGTTGTAGCGGTTTTTGAGAAAAGTGTGGCAGCAATGCGGCGATGAGACAAAGCGCGGGTCGGTTTTATGTAGTTTTATGCAGTTACTACATACATTATTTCACCCGTACGCCTCACATGCCGCTCTTTCATCGTACACCCCTGAGCCCGCTGCTCAGCGGGCAGTAGCAATGTAGCCGCGGAACGGAGAGTGCACGGGCACACATACATCTGAAACATAACCTTGATAATGAGCATGCTCATGTTGATTAGTCCGCTCGAACAAAGACTTTCATTGTCATCCGAACCACTTTCATTGTCATCCGAACCACGCGTATCTGGAGTCATACGATTCAACGGAAAGAAAATATTGACTTTTCTCATGTCTTAAATAAGTAAACTAAAGCAACTCAAAAAAGTAATAAATAACAAACCGTTTTTTATTCTTCTTAGAGTTAAGCGAAAATGATGGAAAAATAACAGTCGGCGAACCGCACGTCACGCAATGCCGCAAGGATCTGCAGGAATGCTGCAGTCTAGAGATTGCGTTGCGCGCGAAAAGTGAAGACCTAACAGTCGGATATTTTCTTGCAGTTAAACGAAAAATGACGGAAAATTAACACTAGGACCACCGCACGTCATGTGATGTGAAGTAACTGAACAATGTCGCAATGACGAAATTCCGCAATAATCTGCAGGAATATAGTCTAGAGATTTCGTTGCGCGCGAAACGTGTAGACATCACATTCGATAGGCTTAAGGCCTAAATAATAGTAGTTTTCATAATCCAAGAGTCGCTCCGCGTCGCATCGCATTGATCGAAATATTAGAGACAACAGCAGTCAGCAAAGCGTCCCGTTCTACATCTCCTCACAGACCCTCTTAAACCGAATGCCGCCGATGCAAGCGTCTGCGCAACAAAATACAGCTCCGATCCATTTCCATTCAACCAATAAGACGGTACTGCATACGCTATGCCGAGCGACACTGCGGCGTGGTTTTCACACTACAACAACGCAACACACCTTGCCCCAAACCCTCGAATACCGAATATAGCCGACCCAGCCGTTGACCTATTGACAGACTTTTCCCGTAAAGTTCAAAGTTTTTTATTGTTTTATAAAATGTATGTTAATTTACAGCGTTATCATGTGTTAATAGAGCATACAATATTTTATCCTTAGTACAATAACATGTTTATTTATATAATCTAGAAATAACCACTTGTTAAAAACACAAAGAAAACATTTTTTACGGACAAGTAGGTACATTATGTTATATTTTGTATGGAGAGTGGCATAACATCAATGACGACATTTAGCACAATGGAAAAAGCATAACAAAATGTTCATATTACCACAACTACTCAAAAATCATAATAAAAATCTACTCGCTAAAATAAAATACTGAGTAAATATAATCAAGATAATATGAAATCAAAAAAAATCAAAAATACTACAAAAAAATATCAAAAAGGCCCAAAATTTAAATATTACTGCCATGTATATAAAAATCGGTTTAAAAATATCTAAAATCAAATACTTCCTTTAACACCATTTTCCGAGTAGATACTCCCTTTCTACTAGTAATTATTTAAATTCTTGGAGGGAATAAAAGGCATATTCTTATGGGAATAATTTTAGTCACTTTTTGAGAAAACTTTCCAACTGAATGATTTTTAAACTTTCCGGTAGCCGGTTGAAATAATGTAGCCCGGAATACTATGTATCTTGCCTAGCTGAGTTTAGTTTTTCTCTAAATATTCGTTTCACAAAAGCATTCGGTATAGGAATACTACATAAATACTGCACGATTTTCAATAAGTTAAATGTTTAAAAAATGCGTCACATATTAGGAATCCTAGTTCCTGCTTGTCGGCCCAAGCGCAAGTGTATACAAATATTATACGATTTTTTAGTGTCCGGTTTACCAAGATTTTCTTGACTGGACATACATAAAGAAACCCGGGCTGTCCGCTCGATCTGGCAACCCTAGATCAGGTAGTTAGATGTCAGGAATCTATTTTGCTCACCCTCCGTTTGACTAAAAGTACCTGTACTCCGACAGAATGCATAGGCGGGCTTCCCGCAAATTCTCAATAATCGATTTTTAATCTATTCGATTTTTAATACGATTTTTAATCTTTTAGTCTATTATGAATATTTTTCGCGCGAAGACATTTCGAGGTGCTCTTTCTATAGGAAAACGACGCGACGGACGCTTGCATGAAATGAAACGCTTTTTTTCGCATTTCTGCCGTAGTGAAGCTGCCGCGCGCGACGTACGTAATTCAGCACTTTGCATGGCGTTTTTTTCCGTAATTTATACTTTTTCAGGCCACGCCTACGTGTTTTCTTAAGGGGGACTTGGACATTATTAGTCAGTAATGCTAATTATTGTTATGGAAACGCGCGCTAATTATATAATGAATTAATGATATTTTTTATTAAATTTAATTGTTTCTTTTGAATATATATTACTCGAGCTTTACAATATGGCTAACTCGGATTACGTGACGACATAGTACTATACTTATCACGGACATAGTACTATTCGAAATATAAGCAATTGAACCAGCACATGTTGGTTTCATGTTCCTAGTATGAAATCCTATTTTGCTGTTAAAGAAACAGTTTTTTTTCATTCATATGGACGAAAATATTGTCCCCAAGCCTACAATACATAGTGTGGTTTAAGTCGCGCAACCCAGTTCGTCATAAAATTCAAAAACAAATCAATACATATTTTTTTTGACTCCGAAACACGTAAAACAAAAACCTCAAAAAGTTACAATAAATGTTGAAAATGCCCCACTTTCTCTCTCTTTTCGACGGCGCTCGATTAACCATATTTCAGACCCATTCCCCACTTCGTCGAACTTATCCACCAGAAGCATTATTGTTGACTCGTTTGTTGCCACTACTTTCGGAATTTCGGTTTGAAATTCATTTTGATTTATTTTGCGGTAATATTTGTGTGAAAATAAACACGGACAGCCAAAAACTCGGTGAACTTTGAGCATTTTTGAACCTCGTACTTTCAACACCTCAACCGTCACAGAGAACGAACCACGTGTACTGGCGATTTCCGCCCACTTTCATTTCGGAGAAGATAGATCAGTGTTGCCACTCGCGCGATTCCGAAATCCCTTTTTTTGCTACGCATTTGAACTTGGGTTACGCGACTTATGCCCCACCCCATATTACATGATTTTATAGACGAGTTCATGTCGTGTGCCTGTCATCGAGGGAGTGATGTCACGTAATTGTCATGTGGGATGTCATGTGGGAGTGATGTCACATTAGTCTGTGAGTGTACTGCCTTCTTCAAACACAAAAATACTATATACAGTTAAGAAGCCTCAGGAATCTCTTTTCCTAACCCTCCATCCGACAAAAAGTACCTGAGAATGCATCGGCAGGCTGCCTGTAAATTTCCCTAATCGATTTTTAATCGCGCCGGCAAAAATCGATTACGCATCACCTCCATCCCTTAGCCGCGCGCAGATCCGACTCGTCTATTATGAATATTTTTCGCGCGGAGACATCTCGAGGCGCTCTCTTTCTAAAGGGAAGCGACGCGACGGACGCTTGCATGAAATGAAACGCTTTTTTTTCGCATTTCTGCCGTAATGAGGCCGCCGCGCGCGACGTAATTCAGCACTTTGCAAGGCGTTTTTTCCCGTAATTTATACTTTTTCAGGCCGCGCCTCCGTGTTTTCTTAGGCGGGACTTGGATAATATTAGCCGGGAATGCTGATTATTATTAAGGAGACGCGAGCTAATTATATAATTAATTAATGACATTTTTAATTAAATTTCATTGCTTCTTTGGAATAGATATTACTCGAGCTTTATAAGATGGCTAATTTGGATTACGTGACGTTAATTTCGGACATATTGCTTTTCGAAACATGAGTAGTCGAACCACCGCAGAATGGTTTCATGTTCCTTTTGAAACCCTATTTTCCTGTTAAATAAACTGTGCTGTTTTTTCCTTCATATTTTATTTGATTTTTATTATTATTCAGGAAACGTACAGCTATTTCAATACATTAGATACAAAGTAATTTAACTTCATAGATAAAGCTAATTACATGTTTCCACTTAAAGCCATTTCATGTCAGATTTTATATTTATTTTATAAAAAACATACAGCATAAACATAACATATAATCATAATATATAACGGTAATAAAGCCAATGATGTTTTAAATTATATGCGACATAAAGATTACAAAATATGCTAAACAATACAAAGACAACAAATAGAATTTTTAATTAAGTGAAGATCGCTATGTGTTAGGGTTTTATTTATTTATTTATTTAAGAATTAATTACTATAAAACATTGATTCGCTTACAAAAATAACAGGAACCAAATACATTTTTAGATCACTTTCATATCGTAAACGTTTTCTGGATAATAGACGACATCTTGCAGACGCTAGGTGTCATGCTTTTGGAGCGCCTATAAGGTTTAAACAATGACAATACAATAAATTAGAATGCTGGCACTGAATCAAGAATTCTTGGAGAGTTTTCGCGAAGGAAAATGTATATGCAATGTAACAGAAAATTGCCTACTCTTGGGTTAAAACCTCCGTTGAGAGGCCGAACGTTTGGAGGAAAGTTTTGCTCTTATAAAACTTCGTCGTTTGCAGGGCGGCGCGGTATTTTAATGTCAGAACTTTGTGAGCGTCTAACAGTCTAAGTACTCACTAAAAACAAGGAGGAAAATGCTGCGGTAATAGTTTTTTTATGCCATGTAGATTAATAGTAGATTGATAGTATATTCAAGTAAATTGAAGATTGGTAATTATAGATGATAGTATATGCACTGTGACATTGACTGATATTGACAGTAGTCTGACTCTGGACGGTCTCCGCACGCTTGATCTCCGAAGTGCATCATGTCTAGATGCTTTTAGAAAGAAGCGGTAGTGGCAAGAGCTACCTTTCCAATATTTTGGTGGGTGCTTCTGCCAGTTTAGATACTCACGGCACTTTCTCGGCCATTTCCGTTTCTTTGTACCCCTCTGATTAGACCCAACTGCGGCGTTTAACAGTCTTAGATTCGCGTTTTTCCAGACTTAGCTAACGTAATCCCGGAGGAGCTTGATATCAAAGTTCAAAGTTTGTTTATTTCAAAAAAAACCCTGCAAGGGTATAGATAGAATATTATATGGTATTTACTTATTTATCATGTCCTAAAGCGCCCGGGATGGTCAATCTTATAGTGATTATTTTAAAGCTTGTCTGGAAATTCGCCAGGTTGGAGTATGTCCTGATTCAGAAATGCGTCAGGAATAGATACTTGGCGGAACTTGACATCATGGCAAAAAAACACGACCGCAGTCATTAAAACTGTCGGACTGTGGGCAGGGTGTCTCCTTCTAATGTCATCTTAGGATCCGTTAAAGTGCGTTTTGTCTTCGTCCGACGACGTACACATAACAGAAGTTGCCCGTTTAATAAGTTTTAAAACACGTTAATAAAACACATATTTAAAAACAAGCTTTTATTAAAATGATCTGTCCTGAGCCAACCCTGGGCGCAGCAGCCATGTCACAGTGGAACTTTAACGGGCTATCATAATTGGATGCTATACAGAATTTCGTGTTTGTGCTGTTGACCGTTGAGGAGTCCCCGCATTGTAAGCCAACCCCGGGTGCAGCAGCCCTGTAGCAGTGAAAGTTAGAACGGGAACGGGGAATGATAGACCTATAATAATGGAATGCGTATACAAAATTTTGTTTCTGTGCTTTTGAGCGTTGAGGAGTCCCCTTGTAGGGAGCCAACCCTGGGTGCAGCAGCTATGTCATTATGAAATTTAAAACGGACTATCTTAATTGAATGCGTATACAAAATTGTGTGTCTGTGCTGTTGACCGTGGAAGATTAGCCTCGTCTGGAGCCGATTCTGAGTGTAGAATCAGGCAATGATCACCATAAAAATGCATTGTCATCGAAAATAAACCAACATGTAAAATTTTAACTTCATAGAATAAGAGGAAGTGGTTCTAATTCAGCTTGCAAGATTTGACCTAATCAAACAAACAAACATTGCAAGGTAAATAAAAGCTTGTAAAAATGCAGTGTTCTCTGTTTGTTAACGGACCGATGTAAATGGCCCGGCCAAGTATACATACAGTCTGATCTTCCACATTGAACAGGCTAAATAACCCGTACTCCGCAAGACTTCGGAAACCTAGTTTTCTCGCGTGCAACCAATCTTGTGCACGAGGACCTGCTATGCACCAGGTTGGACCTAACCCGTTACACATTATTGCTACAGTAATCAAGCCATGATAAGCATACTATCTACGTATAACATACTGTACTGTTGGCTACCACAATCTCTTAATTAGCAGCCCGCCAAGCGCGCGTATTCATATCATAACCGAACGTCGGGATGCGAGGAACGCCAAGGATTTAATTAGTCGAACGTGGCACAGAATCTAAAAGACATATAATACAGCAGATGCGACACGCTTTTGAAAGCGCGCAGTTCACTCGACTTCCACTGAGCGACAATGTGGGAAGACTACGAGAAAAATCTAGCACTGGTCTAGGACTGGAAAAATGTAGCACCAAGCAAAAATTTGTCCTACCGGTGGCGAAGAAAAAACGATGCAGTAAAGGCCAAACTGCTGGAATTCATATGATGGATTTTAGCCACAGGAAGAACACACTATGATGAGAACTTACGTTATTTAGCACAGGATTATCACGACGATGGATACAGTTACGTATCATTTGAACCAGTTGTAGGGTTGCCAGATGGGGTTCAACAAAATAAATGGACAGCGTCTGGATGGCCTGTGGGTGTTGGGAGGGGGGGAGGGATACGATAAATAAAAACATACTTGTGTACATAATACACATCTGACAAACTTTATATTTAAGAGTTCGCTACATAGACTCCTAGAAACAGTCATTGAGCCAAACCTCTGTGCTCAGCGGCGTACTATATTTTTGGTATTTTATTTGTCATCATTGAAGAATGATTGAAAGAATGATTATGACGTCACTGAAGCTGATGAAAGAATGATTTCTTATAGTGTGAATTTTGAATTAAATCAACAAGAAAAAATATTCTTCAAAATGTCAATTTTTGGGCATATTTGTGTGCTGCTAATTACATATTATCAATCAATGCAATGACAGACGCAAAATAATTCGAAGATTAATGTTGTTCTGTCGTATTTTCATCAGATTAGCCTCTTTTACAGCTAATATCTCATCCATTAGAGCCTCCTCGCATAAACTAGGATAAGTATTTTTTTCTTACAGTTTACTCTGAAGAGAATACCATTTCTCCAAGTAAGTGACAGCCCTCTTGTATACGTTCAGAACATCAGGCGTGAATTCTTCCTGGGATTCATATGTAAAATCCTTCTTTCTTAGTCATAAATACACAGTCATTCTAAATATATATATATTTATTTCCTTAATGGTTTAACTCGCCTAACGCTAAACAAAATAATAGTAGATACAAATACGTTATGACGAATACATTCCCGAGGAGTGGATATTGGAAGGACAGCAAAAAAAATTAATTGGGTTAGTCTTAGAGAGACAAAGTCTTTAGAGTGAGTCTTGAAAGATGCTATCGAAGGCGAGTTTCTTATATTTGCTGGTTGGCTGGATAACCTAAATAGGTCGGTCGTATGCAGTGGAATTTTTAATAAGTTATTCGAAGCTGATGGCTGTGGGAATATGGTGGTTTGGAAAACGCTTAAAAGTGGGATTGGGATGATAAGAAGAAGACACGAAACACAAGGGCTAGTAAATGGAAATTTCTCCCTTGGCGTATTTGCAGCCGCATTAATCCCTCCCTGGTTCTGGGTATTTACCTGTAGATTATGATTTTTTGTATTGTAAGAAGTACGAGTATAAGTTCAATCGCTCACAAGTAGAGACATTGTTCTCTGCTAAGAACATAAGATCGGTGCAGGTACTACAATATATAGAGCCTAGGAGATTTACATTATTTGGACAACACCAATATTATTACCTCGCTCCGAGATTAATGAATATTTTAGGAAACACTTCTATATTTCAGGACTGACACAGGTAGTTCAAAAGTCTCATTCAGTGGTTAGTTGGTAAAGGAAAAACGGAAACTGAATGTATGCTAATAATTTTCAAAAATAACAACACATTTACACACTCACAATTAATGTATACACCCCCACATTTCTAACAATATATATTACTTGCTAGCTGTTACCCGCGGCTTCGCTTCGCGTAAAGTTTCGAATCGAGTTGCTAATTTGAGTAGGGTGGCGTATATTTGCCTTTTTAGACGCTACCTTTAGATATATAGTAAAAGACGTCCTGTTCGCTTTTTATTCTTCGCCACCCGCCGCCTTCCGCTGAACGCTGACCTTGTTAAACTAGTCGCCGCCGCGAAGCCCCCGCTAGGTATTTCGAGTTGCTTGTCCGCGTTACTTATTTCATGATATCTCTAAAACTATTCCAACTAAAAAGTTACAGTACATCGCTAATTTATCTCCATTTAACACCCGTGATGATGGATTAAATTATTTAGATAAGAATTCATATTTTACTGCGAATGTCTTCAACAAACTTCAAATACTTTTTTTCTTATTTTTTTGAGTCGTGAAAGCAGCTATTGTAGCCTAAATATAAAAGTTGGATATATGCTGTCGCGGAATTTTTTTTAGATCTCTTTGAGACCGACGTTTTTGTTTTACATAGTTTTCAAAATACTATTTCTTTTCGTCAGCACACGCAGATAAACACATCACCAGCACATTTTCTCCGTTTTGATTTACAAATAACGTGATGTCGTATTGAAAACTAACATTTATCACAATAAAATATAGCCAATAGCACTACTCGATAATTTAACTTTTTATTAGTAAAAGAATTTTTGAAATCGGATAAGTAGTTTTGGAGATTACCCCCTACATACAAACTTATGAAAACTTACACACATTACCTCTTTATAATATGAGTATAGATATGTAAACAAGACTGAATTCAGTTTTTTTTATTTTTATAACAAAATATTTTGTATCTGGACTTTTCTGCTACTTTTAGTATTTATTGATTATTTAGATTTTTATGATCATTTTGTTTATTTTTTTAATTATTTACTATAACAATTTCTTAACATATTTTTCATAAAAATAAGTTTTAAGTAATTATCATATAAAATTGCCATTTTTTCTTGAAACAGGCACTGCCTAGTTAATAGTGACTCAAAATCATTGTGTAAAAATATTTCCTAAATATTTTTTTGATTAAACAAATTTAAAAAAAAAGCAATCTTACACATAGCAAACACATTTTAGAAGTTATAACCCATGGCACATAACAAAGCTTTTCGGGAAACCCTTCTTGTTCTGAAAAATTGAGCCTTGCAAATAACTATGTAGTCATATCTATTGTAATACGTACAACTCTCTGATTAATCTATGACATGGGGCTGCAGGGTGCCGGTACCAATCTGGCCTGCAACTCGGCCCAACTTAGAGTGTACTCGTATGCGAACTCGCCGCATATTGCGAATACTTGCGCTTCGCAAGTAGGCCCACTCGCTAATATAGACCGGGAGCTGAAAGTAAAGTATGATACTAAGTTTTTTTTATACTCTCCCAGGACACAGCCCGGGGAATTCAGTACACATAAAATTAAAAGTACCATTTATATCGTTAAACCTTAGCCATGTAAATATTTAATAATATAACAGCGAGCGCCCGATGATAATCGGCCCTTAAAGCACCTGACAATCGGCCCTTAACCGCCCTACCTATACGAACGTACGTGATACGTTCGCTATATTATCGCCCGAACGCAACAAAACGTATCCCGTACGTTCAAGTAAAAAAAAAAGACAAAATAAAAACGATACCCACAAAGCGTGCGTGATACGTCAAATTGATAAAATTTTAACAAAAAGAAAAACCGCTCCATTTTTTTATGTGCAGCAGCCATGCCATGGTGATACTTAGAACGGGCTATCATAATTGAATGCCTATACAAAATTGTATGTATGTGCTGTTGACTGTTGAGGAGTTCCCTCGTTGGAAACCAACCCTGGGTGTCGCAGTCCTGCCTTGGTGAAATAGAACGGGCTGTCGTAATTGAAAACATATACAAAATTTCGTGTCTCTGCGGTTGACCGTTGAGGAGTTCCCTCGTCGGGAGTCAAGCCCTGGGTGCAGCAGCCATGTCATGATAAAACTTACAACGGGCTATAATAACTGAATGAGCATACAAAATTTGGGGTCTGTGCTGTTGACCGTTGATAAGTCCCCTCGTCGGGAGCCAACCCAAGGTGTAGAATCAGGTCATGCTTACCATAAAAAATGAATTGTCATCGAAATTCAACTAACATGTAATTTCATTTCATTTTCAATTTCAATTTAATATTTGAGGATTTCCCTCAATTCCTCATGAATCCCATGATCAGAACAGAATTTTGATAAAAATGGGACCAATGTGTAAGTATATCCTTTCGAATAAAAAAATGTTTTAAATAAGTTCATTTCTGGCGATAAGCAGAGTTCTGAGGTAACAAATATTAAAAAAAATAGATATCACCGAATTGATAACCTCCTCCTTTTTTTGAAGTCAGTTAAAAATGGGGCATTAATGGATCTATTGTGTAAAAGATGTTTTGTTATATAGACAAGTACCTATTGACATACAAAAATGTAACGAAAAAATCCAACGAATTTTTACCTACTTTTTGAATAGTAACTAAAAGGTAGGGCGGTTAAACGTATATGAACATTCCCCCAATCACTGTGACTTAGAATCTTCGCATTGCTATAATAATGATGTGCCCATAACCAATGGGGTTATATCCGAAACAATGACACTAGCTTATCTCTTAAAATTAGACCACAGCAAAGGAGCGGGGTACTATAATATACCAGCCTTTTTCGTTAGATAGTGTGCACATTCACCTCGTCATAATATTTATAAAAAAATCTCTGCGGACAGGCACTGTACCATCTCTATGGAAAAATGCTTTGGAAGCGGAAAGCAGAGACAAGTCAAATATCTCGAATTACCGGCCTATCTCAAAATTATCTATATTCGCGAAGGTTTTTGAAAAGGTGCTATGCGTTCTATTCTTAATTATATTTTTTAAAAAACATATTAATAATGCACAACATTGGTTCTTCCCGGGCAGGTCAGTCGAGACTAACTTAGTTATATTTACGGAGTTTTTAAATAAGAATATAGACAATAAAATGCAAATTGACATGGTGTATACGGATTTTGCCAAATCATTTAACCGCGTAAATCACGACATCTTGTTGAAAAAGATTTACTCTATTGGTATAAAAGGTGACCTCTACAGATGGATAGATTCCTATATTAGAAACAGATCGCACTGCATCTCCATCGGCGCTGTTATGTCGAAATGTGAATTGATACCTTCTGGTGTCCAACAAGGATCACACTTAGGACCTATCCTGTCAGTGACATCGGTGCATGCTTTAAACACTCGAAATTCCTAATGTATGCAGATGACTTAATAAATAAAATAAAATACAAACGGAGCTGCCATGGAATTCACCGACCGAAGTCGGGCCCATCATATAGTGTTATTACACTTCTGGGGGGTGAGCAGTGGATTCCGGACTAACGACCGGCTGTGGTAGGTTTAGGACAGCTGTCTTACCACATGTGAGCTTGCCATATATAAAACTGTTAAATCTGAAAACGATTGCCTTCTCTTACAGCAGGATTTAGACTCTTTGAAATTATATTGCGACAAAAACAAGATTAAAATGAACGTATCAAAATGTTTCCACATAAGCTTTACGCGAAACAGAAACAAAATTGAATTTTTATATCAGTTTGATGATTTTTCTATCGCGGAGTGTAATTCTATAAATCTATAAAGGACCTGGGTGTGGTCTTAGACGACAGGTAAACTTTTCGGGCACATGTCGCTGCAATTACTGAAAAATCCAACAAAATGCTTCTTTTCATAATTCGCGCAACCAAACCTTTCTCTGATCCATTAATATTAAAATTGTCATACAATGAGTTAGTTTGATCGCACCTTGAGTTTTCCTCCCCAATATGGTCTCCCTATTATCAAGTTCATATTAACAGATTACAAAATATCCTAAACTAATTCGTTCGGTATTTAAATTTCAAGACAAAAAGTTACTGCAATAATACTGTTGAGGCAGCCCTACTATTTAAAATAAATGCTCTATCATATCGGCGCAATGTGGATGATACTATATGCCTTTTCAAAATAATGAATGGCATATTTGACTGCACTGACATAGTGGGCGCGATTAATATCAACGGCCCAATGAGAACCACGCGCCAATTTCACCTTTTTCGATTGCCATAATTCCATAACCACTTAAGTAAGTAAGAAATACTTTGTAAATGAAACCCTAGCCAATACAAAAACTGTAAATTTTTAGCTATTTTATTCATTATTATTACTATTATTATACTTTATATACGCTATTATTACTAATATATGCATTTTTTTTACTCCACACCCACACACTCAACACGTTCACAAACACACATGAACATAGATACACAGACAGACATCGCAAACGAAAGCCTCTTGTGTAGTAATACAATTTTAGGTATTTTAATTTTATTAAGTAGTTAAAAGTTATTTTCTGTAATTTTATTGAAATCCGTAATCGGTTTTATGTTTAAGTAATCTATAGTTTCATAATGTGATTTACTGTGTTAATAATACTGTGTGATTTTAAATAAAGAATAATAAATAATAAAGTTCTTGATCCTGCCTTATAATATTATACAAATATATTGCCTTATCCTGCCTTATAATATACACAAATATGGAAAATATGGTGTATTTTTTGCGACATTGCGACACATGTATTGCGACATTGCTCCTCTTCTAATTAGTACATACAAAAGTTGGCCAATTTTTATATAGTCAAATGAGATAAGCAGTTTTACAAATCCTCTCAACTCATTTTCAGCTTCTTATAGCGTCTAATATTTAAGTTGTCTACAGTAACAAGGTGAAGACGTTACTAGTAGATGCAAAGTTTTAAATGTTTTGACGAAATATATCGCCAACTTTTCAGATTTCTTTTGTATACTGTCCAAAGAGAGTTTTTTTTAATCAATTACTAAATTGGACATTGTTTTTTATTCGTGTGTCAATGACGGATTATATACAACAGCCGACTGGCGTACTACTTATACCGTCAACTTTACTCGAGAGAGCGCCGCTTTGTGCGCGACATTGCCTCATTCTGACACTTCGCGACGACGCGAAGTGTCAACTAGGGAAGTTTTAACAATGCCCTTTGTTAGTAATTATAATTTTAGCTTTATATAGTTTGGGAATATTCTCAAAAATAAACAATATTGGAAAACTCTTCAAAAAATCAATCATTTTCTTCGTCCTTATCATTTTATATATTAGGTACTAGCTGTTGCCCGCGGCTTCGCTTCGCGTAAAGTTTCGAATCGATTTGTTAATTTAAGTAGGGTGGCGTTTATTTGCCTTTTTTAGACGCTACCTTGAGAAATATAGTGCAAGACGTCCCCCCTCAGATGCATACTACCTATTTCATAGACGTACGCGTCTTGTTCCTCGCGTCCCGCCTTCCGCTGGACTCTGACCTTGCTGGGCCAGCAGCCGCCGCCGGCCTCTCGGTATTTAATGTTCCTTGCACGCATTGCTAATTTCATTATATTTCTAAAACTATACCACCTGGAAACTGACAGAAAATACTATCTCTATTTAATACCCGTTATGATGGATTAATCTATTTTGGTAAGGATTCTTATTTTTTTGTTAATGTCATCAACAGACAATGCCTACTTATTTTTCTTGTTTTTACATAAAAACAGTTATTTTAGCTTAAATATAAAAGTTAGATGCATGCTATCGCCGACTTTTTTATAGATCTTTTATAAGGCCAATGTTTTTGTCATAAATTTTTATTTATACATATTTATATCAAACCATTTCGTCAGCGCACGCAACTTAAAGCAACTTATTAGCTCATTTTTGACCTGGAGCACCAGCCTCTCAGCACCAGAAATGGTCTTAATCTTCTCAGGAGGGGCTCCAAATCAATATTTTCGTCTTAATGCCGAAAAAATAAAGCGCGTTCACAATACTTTTGGTTGGTGGACCGGAATATAAAAAATTACATTAAGAATTCTGAGATAATTGCTAGTTGGTAAATACGCAGTCTGCTGTAGTTATCTTTACCAGTCTAACGTACGTTATTCCGTTGTCGGGAAGACCACCCTTTTTAATAATTTCCTAAATATTTCATTTCTTCTTTTTCCTGCAAGACATCTATTTAAACCAAACATCAATTTGATGATTTCTCGAGAAAAAAATGATAATGTTTGACAATGGAATTTTACCAGAAATATCGGCGAACTGACGCACGAAATTATTCTAGCGGGCGTCTATGTATCTATGGTAATAATGAGATATTTGGTATTGATTTTGAGATGCGTTCGAATTAGAAAATAATATTACTGCCAAAATAATAAGCCGCCAATATTGGTCGTTACGTAGTCAACGGTGTTCTGATGTGCAACCAAATTTGGTCTTTACTTAGGGCCGATTTCTATATAGTACTTTTACTCGCAAGTACAGGTTTCGTGGAACCAATAGTCAGTTTTTGACATTTTTCCGTTTCAATATGCAACCTGTAGGCATCGGTTGACCTGTAGGCAAAAGTATCGGTCAACTTTTACTTGCGAGTTACGATTCCCATACAAAATGCGTTTCAATAAAAATGAACGTGACAGTTCGCAAACTTCCGTCGAATTCTCGCTCCCTGATTGGTCGCTCAAATCAGCTGAGAGTTGAGATCTAACAGGTCGATTTTGACGGTTTGAGCCATTGATCATGTGGTTTGAGCTTCAGTTTTATGTTTTTCTGGTGAATTATCAGTGGTTTCGCGCTGTTCAGAAGAGAAAAAGTCGGATGTAAGGGCAAAAATGGCCGATGCAGAACCGAAAATAGATGAGTATACAGTTGGCTTTTATGTTATTATGTAATGAAATATAAGAAATAAGCAAGATTGTCGTATGGCTTGCGCAAAGTAAGGTATATGGACACGAGAAAGTTACGAAAACAATAATCTAGTTGCTATTATAACACTATAACCTAAGAGTAGAAATAAGTCGTTTTACTATAACCTATATGCGGGATTTTAAATTTAATTTGATATTTTGACATATTTACTTGGTTTCTTTAAATGTAAATGTAGAACAATGTTATATTTAAACAACATGTAGATGTAGATTTCAAAAACGTTTACCGCTTTTCAAAGACCTACTGATAATATATTATTTTAGAAGCGGACGAAAACCTTTACAAGGGACGAGATGAGGAGGATTGTTGGCTTTGCTTCGAACGCGGATGTCTACACCGCTGAGCATGAGAAAGGGTACTTATTTTTTAAAGAATAGATAACCGTATATTTAATTTCATTTATATTACAACTTTACAATTGTGAAGGGATAACACACTAAATTACTTAATTTAACATTCGAAGCCCCCTACTGTTACGATTCCCTCGTTCGCATCCCTAAACCTGAACCTTCGTTTCAGAAAACCGAAATTGTAATAGTCCCGTCTCACCGCTAACGCAGTTACTTGGTTTCTTTAAATATAAATTTAGAATAATGTTATATTTAAACATGTAGATTTCAAAAACACTTAACGCTTTTCAAAGACCTACTGATAACACATATTATTTTAGAAGCGGACGAAAACTGTTGGCTTTGTTTCATACGCGGATGTCTACACCGCTGAGCACGAGAAAGGGTACTTTTTTTTTACAGAATAGATAACCGTATATTTAATTTTATTTATTTTACAACTTTACAATTGTGAAGGAATAACACACTAAATTACTCAATTTAATATTTGAAGCCCCCTACTCTTACGATTCCCTCGTTCGCATCTCTAAACCTAAACCTTAGTTTCAGAAAACCGAAATTGTAAACGTCCCGTATCACCGCTAACGCAGTCGATTATGGACAGAAACAAGGAAATGGAGACTATTATAGGACGAATAATCGGTATTACGCTGCAAAACTCACGCTACTCGTGGGTAAATGGTTTTTACAAGGCAATTTTGTTCCGTTCCAAAGATAATGTGAATTTATTCTTTGCAGAATCTCCGTCGGCCTGACGAAACCCAGCTGCCCCCAGAACATAACAAAAAGTCAAAAAAACATAAATAAAAAGCCAATAATGGATAACTTGTTTTATTTTAAGGAATATATACTTCAACCCCAAACATCAGCTATGCCGAAGAAAACTCTCAGTTCCGGTAGTAGCCTCGGACCAAACTGAAATAAAAGAAAATGATTATATACCTATTTATTTGACAAATACTATTTGGTGATTTTTTTCAATAATATTTGGTGGTCCTCACGACAAATTTATGACATTGACTTTTTCTGTGGACTTTTTGAAGTCTCATTGTTTTTTACTGAAGCCATCGCCAAACTACAAGCTCTTAATAGACAAAGGTACCTACTTTCTCGCTAGAGGCATTTCAGTATGAAAATGCCCTCGATGAGAAATACTTATTTATTTTTTATTTATTTATTTTATTTATGTATTATTCATATATTTTATTTTTAAAAATATTTAGGAAATAATTTTACAAAATGATTTTGTGTCACTACTAACTAGGCAGTGCCTGTTCCGAGGAAAACGCCAATTTTATATGATATTACTTTAAATTTTCAAATTTAGCTTTATGAATAAGATGTAAATAAATTGCTATAGTAAATCAAAGAAAAAAATAAAAACATTAAAAAAAATAAAATAATCATTAAAAAAAAATATATCATTAAAAAAAATCAAAATAATCATTAAATAATAAAAGTAATAGAAAATAATTATAAGATAAATCCAAATACAAAATATTACATTATTAAAATAAACAGCTGAATTCACTCTTGTTTACATAGATAATTTATATTGCTAGATATGTGAGGTTGTTTAAATCGTGTGTATGTACATTCCGCGCGCGAGCTGCGAAGAATCGGGGGATTACGCCGCCCCTGACCGTTGCCTCATACCCTGCACTAGTACTGGGAGAGCGTGGGGTGTGGAGCGACGGTCGGGGGCGGCGTAATCCGCCCTCTTCGCCAGCTCCCGATTCTTCTGTTGCTATTTTTGAAATGTCATAATGTCATAAGGTTACTTTCAGTTTTCGTTCTTCCTTCACTAATTATCCACTGAATGAGACTTTTTAAGAACCACTTGTGTCAGTCCCGAAATTTCGAAATATTTTCCTAAAATAATGGTAATGGTGTTGTCTAGGCGTTGATCTCCTGGGCAATATAATATGGTATATGTGCCGATCTTGTGTTCTTAGCAGGAAACAATGTCTCTACTTGCGCGCGATTGAAATATAAAGAAGTTTTTAAATATTACAATTGCCTAATATCAAGTATTTTCGCTTCGAGAAACAACTACTTATTAGAATAAATTTTTGGTTTTTTGAGTACGATACGAATTATAGTTTTTTGTACGATAGTAATTCTTTCGATTGTAGTCTTACAGCATGCTCACCACCACATAATAGCGTATATTATCATTATACATAGTCCTAACATAAATACTGTTACAACATTAAAAGCACTAATTGCGCCGCGAGTATTAGTGGAATTGCGTATTTGACTTATGTTTGTTGACAGTTGGTCTTTGTGCAATTATGCACAATTAGTAAATTTAGTATTTGTTTTAACATATTCATGGAGTGGACCGACAAAGGAAATCGTGTCGCAGTTATTGCGCTTTATCGGTGCAAAGTCGAGAAAAGAGAGATCTAGCCGCTCGAAGTCAGCCGTATGTTTGTGTATCGGTGTATCAAATTATCCGAGGATACTGGTGACATTCAAGACCGCAAGCGGTCCGGCCGTCCTCGAACTATTCGTACCATCGAAGGCCATTGAAGCCGTGAAGCATCGGATTTTGAGAAATCCACTCCGAAAACAGAGGACAATTGCGAGAAAAATGAATATGAATTCGATGTCCTTGGACCGCATCATCAAAAAAGACTTGGGTCTTGGGGCCTACAAACGCCGCACAGGACAATTGCTTATGGCCGCTCTGAAGGAAAATAGAGTGAAAAAATGCAAGCGGCTGTTGGTCCAGTACGCGGGTTGGAAGTACAAACAAATCCTGTTTACTGATGAAAATTTTTTCACGGCGCAGGAGAAGTTCAACATGCAGAATGATAGGGTGTACGCACACTCATCTATAGAGGCCTCCCAGGTCATTCCACGGGTCAAGAAAGGTCACCATCCGGTTTCAGTGATGGTTTAGTGGGGTGTTGCCTATGATGGCACTACAAAGCTCCATTTATGCAAAAAAGGTGTGAAAACTTCAGCTAGAGTTTATCCACGGACAATCTTGAATCATGTTGTGAAGCCTCTTAACCAAACAAGGTCTCAAAACTAGCATTGGATATTCCAGCAAGATTCGGCGCCGGCACACAAGGCCATAACCACTGAACCCTGGCTACAGCGCCATGCACCAGTATTTTTGTCACCAGATGATTGGCCTGCTGGCAGTCCCGATCTGAGCCCGCTTGATATAAGCTATAGGTTGTTTTGGAGGACAATGGGTGCCACAGAAGATACAGCAACATCGAAGCCCTCAACTCTGCCCTGGTCGAAGCAGAGAGCAGTTTCCCCTTTATATAAGCTGCGTAATTCGATCGACGACTGGCCGAGGAGACTCAAGGCCTGCTTTAAGTCCAAAGGCGGCCAGCTAGGTTTACGACAGCTATCTTGTCACCATTATACCATCCATTCAGCCCCTCCCCCTTTGAAGCCAAGTATTGAAATTAACTAATTAGGTATATTTAAATACGAGTAACATTTAATTTTTAATAAATAATCCTAATTCATTAATTCACTTGAAAATCGACATTTACTTTAAATAAATATTATTTAAATAAACTGATTTTTTCACTAAATTTTGTGGTTTTTGGAGGCCCTTGCGACAAATTTATGATGTAGATTTTTGTTTTGTTGACTTGAAATCTAGATTTTTGGTGAAGTCATCGCCACTACAAGCTCTAAATAGACAGATTATAGCTTCTGGATAGAGGTATTTCAGTATGAAAATGCCCTCGGTGAGAAATGTTACAAGCGTTGTCCGTGTTCGGCCCTTATCCTTGATTAGTCTCTCGTTTGAACGCTATCTTTGAAAGAACCTTTTCTATTACAAAACATTACAAAAAATAAAGTTAGAAATACAATTGCTATGGAAACAATCGATGTGCTTAGATTAAGATTTTATTTGCAAAATTTGTGGAATAAGTTTGTCCCTTCAGAAAAAAAATCCATTCGATAATAAAATAAAACACAATCGATCAAATCAAATCAATCGATTTTATATTAGAAAGGGGACATTAGAAAACGATAACTATAGGCTGTTCAGTTTTCTCTCGCACCTATTTATTTTTTTGCATAAGCTAGACTCCAATTCGCCAAGAGAACAAGCCGGCTTCCGGTCATGCTTAAACTATCACCACAGACACTAAAGACCCTGGTAGAGAAATGCGATTAGTATAAAAATCAGATTATACTGACTTTTATCAATTATGAAAAGGCATTCAACTCCGTAATTTGGACGATCAAAAAGCCCTAGCGAGCTGTTTTCCAAAATTCTTCATTTTTGGTGATTTTCAGGAACAGTTTTAGTGTTTTTTTATTGTGTCACCTCGCAACACTGCTTGAATTCAACTTAATACCCTTAACGGTAATATTTGAAATTTTATTTACCTGGAAAAATAGGTTTTGATTAGCTCTGATAGCGTAACATCGTCCTTATTTTGGCGAAGTGATCAATGTGGTAATTGAATTTCCGCCTCTGGTAGTGGCCGTTAATTTTTCTAGTCTATTGTCATTTTAATCCAACAAAAGAAAATCGTTTTCCCCAAATATCAAAGCAACTGAAACAAAACAATTTTTGTGTAAAAATAATAATTACTGTTTTTTGCTTTTGCTTTATAGCATGGAGAAATTCTTTAGGTGAAATTATTACAAACATCCGTTTTTTTAACATCGCATGGAAGTATCTAAGCAGCTAGCCAGTCACCCAACAAGATACCACAGTATGCCAGACAGTAGCTTCTCTTTGAACAAAATTGAAATCGAAGCGAATACGTCACGATTCGTAAGGGCTCGGATATGGCCGCCAGATGTCCCGCTACTCGGCCCACGCAGATATGCAAACAATAGAAAATGTCGCCAGCCTTTACCTGTGCGTAACGCTAACCAAAGGCCTTCGTCGAGACGTACCCCTCTGTCCAGATTCCTCGCACCCTCTTCCCGCAATGCCCTGTAGCTTAAGAGTAAACCTACTGTTTGGTATACTGTGCACATACTGTTCCTGACTGATGATGCTTAACATTATGCAACAAATACAGTAGAGCCTTAATAATCCGAAATCCGTCAATTTGTAACTGCTCGGATTCACGAAGCATTTGGATTATAGCACGAGGAATCTTTAATGAGACATTTTTAAAAACTAAAAGATTTAGTCTCATTCAGTGGTTAATTAGTAAAGGAAGAACGGAAACTAAATGTATCCTCATGACATTTCAAAAATAGCAACACATTTACACGCGCACACTCACACACAAACACACCCTCACACACACACACACACACTATACACACCCTCACATCTTTAACAATATACATATATGTAAACAAGAGTGAATTCAAGTTTTTATTTTTATACAATAATAATTAGTATTTGGATTTATTTTTCACTGCTTTTATTTCTTAATAATTATTTTGATTTTTGAATGATTATTTTGCGTTTTTTTTTTTTTTTTAATTTACTATAACAATTTTATTAACATCTTTTTCAAAAAACTATTTTTATTTTATTGAAAATAATATTATATAAAATTGGCGTATTCCTTGGAACAGGCACTGCCTAGTTGGGAGTGACGCAAAATCATTGTGTAAAAATAATTCCTATATATTTTTTTCAATTAATAAATAAAATAAAATAAATTTTGCAAAATTAGAGATGGTATGTTTAAAAAGAACACAATGTCATTGAATCAGAAACATAACTAAATAGTATCAAGTTATATAATCGAACAATCGGAAAGATTTAAATTTTTATACATATACCTGGCGACTGGGTTTCGATATGTGACAGACCAAAGCACTAACGACATTTGAAAGTCGGGCGGTATTATAAAAACCAGGACTGGAATTTCCTCCAGGAAACAATTCAGACTATGCGGCACGCGCTTGCAGTCGATATACCGATGAAATCTCTCACCGATATTACCATGCTTCGTATTGCATAAAAGTGCAAGGCTAACAAAATTTGATGCAATGTGGATATGCCATAGGTCCTGAAAAAAACATAGGCAAAATTTTAATTTGTCTTCGGTTTCCTTAAGCTTTATTTTATTATCATAAAGCTAAATACAAATACTTGCAACAATGCAATACAACAGGGGTTGCAACCAATTTCCATAATATGTAAATCTGGGCACACTAACTGGGCGGGCATAGCAAACACGCTAAGAGATTTTGCGTCGAGTACGTTGCGATCCATGGATGCGATGTAACAAATTTCCATGGTCTGTATAGTTACAGACCGTGAAACCTTTTCTTTATTTTGATGGCTCCACCCAGAGGGTGATTTCTGACCGTGGGACCTACTACTTGGGATTTACTGGTCCCGGCGCTGGAACTGTGTATCCCTGCATACTACGAACAAGCTATGAGCATTTCTTCACGCTTGTTGCGATATTTCTTGTCCGTTTTGGTATGTTTAGTAGATTTCTTGCGCGATGCCGTCTACATAGTGCTATTCTTGCAATGCATGTTGTTGCGAATATTTATATGCGGCATAATATACCATTAGACTTTTAACGTCCATTATTAACAAAATTATCGCTTAAGTATCAATATAAACTATAAAAACTGCAGAAAACCAAATAGTTACCTTGTTGATCGAACGAGGTGGAGGTCGATATTAAGTACTCGAATCCCACTCGCTTGAAGATGATAACGCATACGATGACCAACTTGTCCATTTTAGCCGTAGGCACCATAATACGAAGCGTATACACGAAAGAAAACGAAAGAAAACACAGAACGTCGAATGCAGGAAAGCGTATCTGACAGCTATTAAAAGGTGAACGAAATTTAGCAACAACTGCAAGCAACTCTGAAGGAATTGCAAGTTAACCAATCAGCCGGACCGTATTTATGCCGTAGTTTCGGTGTTGCTAACTTCATGTTGCAACAGCTGTCAAAAGAGTTTATTACTAGGAATAAATCCTGAACGACAGCATTTTTTTAATCAAAAAATTATGCTTATATTTTTAATAGGAGGAAATATGTATTTGAAGTGAGAATATAAAATTTACAATATTTATTTATCCTCGTAATATTTAATAAACTTTTATGAAATGTCTTATCTATGCTTACAATCCATTTTAACAGATGGCGCTGCTATAAAATGTATCTGAACCATCGGTTTGACTAACTTACCGATTGTTTAACTGACAGATGATTGTGAAATCCATTTTTGACGTAAGAAAACCATCGGTTTCTCAAAACTGATGGTTTGACTTCTACTTTTACTTTTACTCGCAGGTCGCATATAGAAATCCGCCCTTAGCCGAAGAGGATTCTTATAATAATTATCTATTTTATATGTATACTCATGTACATGGATTCAGATCTATTTTTTTAATTTTATTTGTCTGCCGTGTAAAACCGACTTTAGTCAACGCTATTGTCAAATTAATATTTCTGCTTTAATAGTTTTATATATACATATATTAATATATTACTAGCAACTGACGAATTATAATATGCGATAATTATAAGCTTTAATTGATAATTCATGCTTTATTGTACATATATTCTGAATGAATCAATTGAATACTGAATAATGAATACTAATCTTTTGCATTTTGATAATTATTAACATTTTAATATTCGTATGTTCAGCGTTAAATAAAATAAATTATCAATAGTATCATTAAGTGTAGTATCATAGTATCGGTAAATATTTTAGTAATTTAGGTAATACGTACGCTTTCTGAAGAATTTCCCCATAATTCGTGACAGTTTAACTTACCTGAAACAAAATAAAATAATATTAGCTATAGAAATAATAACATTAATTATCGAAAAAAACAAAAATTTTCAGACAGTTCAAATAAGGACTGTATTGATACCCTTGTTGCAAGCAATAAGACAGAGTAAGGAGCCATAAAATAAATTGAAAAGGAGTTTCTGAAAATGTATTTTCTTATAGTTGGTTTTTTGAACGGTACATAACCCCAGTACATAACCCAACAAAAGGCAGCGATAGTACCTAGACTTGTTGTGATATGTGAAGCAGCCGCTAAGAGAAAGGGGATCAATTTTTGACTTACGCTGAAGACACTAGAAGTTACAATCAGATATCGAAATTAATACATAATAATTCAAGAGCCAGCGACGAAACAGTGCAAGACTTTTTTAAAAGCTGACACTCTCAGATCAGACATTATTTTGGCTATCGAATGTCGGGGTAAAGTCAGCAGGCCAGATTCCGGGGCGCCTGGCGCTGGCGTTTTTTAATTACTACCCCCAAAGCGTTTTGGAAATTATGAAAATTCATAGTAGATTCCACTGGACAATAGACTGCGGATGCAATAGAAGACTCGAAACACATGATCAGATTGCTTCAAAATCAAACGCGTGGCGTCAGTATCTCCATACCCTCAGTCAATTCAATTCAATTCAATTCTTTATTGAGAAATCACACAGTATTACAGTAATAATATTTTTTTAAATGTATGCAGATTTATAACAAATAAAAGCGGTTACGGATTCCAATAAAATTACATAAATTATATTTTTTTTTAAAAGCTACTAAATAAAACTAATGTACCTTCAATTTTAGAACTACATAAGAGTCTAGTATGCAGGGTGTGTGTGTATGTGTTTGTGGGAGTGTGTTGAGCGTGTAAGTGTGGAGTGTGAGCGTGTATGATATTAGTAACGGCGCATATAAAATATAATAATAATAATAATCAATTAAAATAGCTAATACGAGTCAGTTTATTGAATCGGTTAGGGTTTGATTTACGGAGTATTTGTAAGTGATTATGGAATTATTAACATATCAATACCATTTAAATGGGTATTATAAAGCTCACAGCAGAGTGTGAGTACTCCATTCCTTAATGCATTAGTTTTAAAACGCGGCAATCGAAACAGGGCAAAGTGGCGTGTGGTCCTCATTGGGGCGGTAATATTCATCTCGCCCACCAGGTCAGAGCAATCGAATATACCATTCATTATTTTATAGAGGCACAGAGCATCATTCAAGTTGCGCCGATAATATAGCGAATTTATTTTAAATAGTAAGACCGCCTCATTAGCAGTATTACAATAACTTTTCGTCTTGAAATTTAAATATCGAATGAACTTATTTTGGATATTTTGCAGTCTGTTAATGTGGACCTGATAATAGGGAGACCATATTGGAGAAGCAAACTCAAGGTGAGATCCAAATTTATTGCGCTTTTTCGACCATTATATTGCGCGACACAGTTGGCCGATGCGTCATAGACCGGTGCGTGCCATGTATAGTTTTCGATTTTAAAGCAGTCTGGACATAAGTTTCGAGGTATTTATTAAATCCACTGTCTACTGATGAATTTTCAGCTATTCCAAAACACTTCGGGGTAATAATAAAAATTACACTTTTCCTAAGTGCTAATGGGCCCATGATGAGGTGGCCACGATGACCCATGTGTTCAGGGTCGGTCACACTCACGGGTCAACACCCATCCGATGGCCTCCACGCATGGGGTGCGAACCTGGGTAGGACACTGGGTCAACCAGTCTCCCCTGGGAATCAAACCTCTGGCGCTCCTGGACGGTCTGCGCACCGAGCGGCGCAAGCCAATCGACTGTGCTCTCCGACTAACAGTCGGAGGAGTCTGGGAACTGTATTGTTTCCTATAGAGCGGGGGTGGTTGCCTACCTTACGGCGACTGCTCTTGAAATGACCATTGGCCATCCGATCCCGGTTCAGAGTCGGGCAAAGGACGCCTTGGTCCGCGATAGATTCGGTGCACACCGTTTCACCGCTTCGTAAGGGAGAGGACCGCGCAAGCGACCTCGAACTCGGAACCAATCGAGAGACCGGAGAAATCTGGTCACAATTGGAAGCAAGGGCGCGAGGGTCGGCCCGCCAGGTAACATTACTGGCTATCTCGCGGTAAGGCGTTGGGTTCTTGCGGGTTGTGACGTAGCTGGACTTTGGATTTGTTCTGTCCAAAGTCTTCTACGTTCACTGCAGGGCGACAGAACGAGAAAATCGTTAAAACGTCCTGTGGTGACGGGCTCGCCCGTTGTAGATGACACCGCAAGTTGTTTACACTTTTCCTAGTACTCCAGCGCCAGCTGTCCCGGAATCTGGCCCGCTGACTGTACCCCGGCATTCTATGGCCAAAATACTGTCTGATCTGAAAGTATCAGTTTATCCAAAACTTGCACGTTTTAGTCGCTGGCTCCCCAACTATAAGAGAATGCCATGAGATACTCGCAAATATACAACGATATAAAAACAGTATAATATTTTGCATATTATGTTTTATTTGGGTGAAAAGACTAACTTTTTTTATGCAATTTCAAACTTTAAACTGCTCTCGTGGGCACTTCGGTTTATGTCGCTTACCTATACCCGATTACCTTTTAACCTTCGATATGATAATAAATTACAGAACTTGCCTAAATATTCTTATTCTGAAGGGGATATTGCCTATTATTCTATTGTTCAGTAGATCCAGAGATTACTTCCTACAACGTCACAAACTTTACCTCTTTATAATATTAGTATAGATAGACGACACGGTCGCGGTTACATACCTATGTCGAATTATCTCTTTAACTATTTATGCAGTAAAAGGAAAAAGTGTTTTGTTAAATTTGCGCATGTCCCAATGCCGACGTCACATGTCGCATACGCGCCGTGCGCGACGACAGCGCTAATTTTACGCGGTGGTCGCGCGCAATCAAGTAGTTATAACCGTGCACTCATAGAGGGCGCTAAAACCTACCCCTACCGTAATCGTACCCCGCTTCATTCCCGCTTACCTCACCCCTCGCCTGTCTCAAGCGAAAGTTGAATCTGATTTAGCCAATAGCGTCACCTTAATTGTCTACAAGATGAACTGGATCTGCAACCAGTTATAGGTCTTATATGCTCTGCAACCCATAAGGCAGTGTACGCCATTTTATCATTATCCTGACGTAATATTTACGTAATTTAACAGTCGACTTCATAACAGCCATTGGCCCATAATCTTTGCTATCCCAACTACTACGTTTTATGATATTTATTCTTCGTAACTAAATAATAAGAGCTAATGGGGAATGCCTTGATAACCTGTTGGATTAAAGAACTCCTCAGGAAAAGGACAACGTGTATATTTAAAAACATATGAAATTAGAATAGTGAATATCGACAACTTTGATATTTCCTGAGATCTCCCAGAAATTATTTAAGTAATAAAAATGCAATAAAACGCACCCAGTGTACATCAAAAGTAGTTTAACCTAATCCTATACTATTATAAACGCGAAAGTTTGTATGTATGTATGGATGTTTGTTACTCTTTCACGCAAAAACTACTGAATGGATTTTGATGAAACTTTACAATAATATAGCTTACACATCAGAATAACACATAGGCTATAATTTATAAAGATATATTGTGAATTATCTAAACTATAACGATAACTGTCAAGTAAGTAGGAAAAATCTAAGAAATTGATATTCGAAATTTAAATTCTAAGCGTCAACATATATTTTGAAAATTTTCTCAACAATCCTACTTCCTACTAATATTATAAACGCGAAAGTTTGTAACGATTGCGCGACGTTACTATGGCGACGATTGCGTGACGTTACTATGGCGACGTCATTGACAGCTGTGTTCATAATGTGTCCGTAATTAATGTTATCATCGTAATCGTAAATTAATTATTACTTACAATAAAACAACGAAAGCGTAATTTGTTTGTGGTTAGTAGGAATTACTTCGTATTATTACTTATTATAGAAATTACTTCGTTTTTATCTCCATTGCATAGGTAAAAAGCGTGATTTTGTTTCACAATTACCAGATTAGAATTATTTTTTGACTATTAATTAGTATGTTGCTGTAATTTTCATTGAATAAGCAGGTATTGTATTTTTTAGGAATAGAAAAAGTCGCCAGCGTACATAGAAAGATCAGAGATTCCCGAGTGCGTCAAGGCCTTCTTTCAGACTTTTATGTTTATTATATGATGGTACGACGCAACAATTTTAATTTATTGCTTCGGTGTCGACTTCTCCTACATCAATTTTTGGTGGACATGTACGTCAAAGTGGAGAGTGAGCGCTTAAGGTTTATTGCCTTGAACCAAACGAAACTGCGAGACGAAAATTATATACATTTACAAGACGCGATAAGGAATGATGCGGATTTAGATCCAAATAACTTGGGTCAAATGGTAATTCTCCCGTCATCATTTGTAAATAGCCCGAGATATCTTCACGAATACACCCAGGATGCGTTCACATACGTGCGTAACTACGGGAGGCCTGATATGTTCATTACAATGACATGTAATCCCGCCTGGCCAGAAATCACTAAAGAGCTCATTCCAGGTCAAAATTGAACGGACAGACATGACTTAACAGCCAGAGTATTTAAAATAAAAGTTCAAAAATTAGTTGCTCTACTTGCAAAAGGTAAAATATTTGGTGATATGAAGTGCTTCATGTACTCGATCGAGTGGCAGAAAAGAGGCTTGCCTCACGTGCACTTACTGCTGTGGTTGATGGATAAATTACGCCCTAACCAAATTGATGAAGTCATAAATGCAGAGATACCCAACGCCGAAACTGATCGAAAGCTCTATGATACTGTGACCATAAATATGATTCACGGTCCCTGTGGTGCACTAAATCCGTCATCACCATGCATGAAGGAAGGCAAATGTACCAAAAAGTATCCAAGGGCGCTTTTAAAAGATACTCAAACCAACGACAAGAGCTATCCTATGTACAGGCGTAGAGCCCCAGAAGATGGCGGCCGTACGATAACTCAAAAAATCAGAGGTGGAACACAGGAAGTATTGGTTGACAATAGCTGGATAGTACCATATTCTCCTCTTTTCATCATGATTTTTAATTGCCATATAAATGTAGAGTTCTGCAATACGGTACAGGCTATAAAATATATTTGTAAATATATTAACAAAGGTAGTGATCAGGCTATTTTTAACATACGACAGCAAGGGAATATTCACATTGACCCGAGAGATGAGGTGCAAACATTTCGAACCGGTCGATATGTTAGTAGTAACGAAGCAGCGTGGCGGATTTTGGGTCTGCCTCTGCATGAGAGACATCCAACAGTCACTCATCTTGCGGTACATCTGTTCAATAGCCAGCGGATTTATTTCACTGAAAACAATTTTAGAGAGGGAATGGCCGCACCACCTAAGACGACACTAACTGCATTCTTCCTGCTTTGCCAAAATGACGCATTTGCAAAAACATTACTTTATGTTGACGTACCCCGCTACTATACTTGGAACGTGTCGTTGAAAGAATGGAAACGTCGTTTACAAAGAACATCTGTCGACGGCTGGCCAGGTGTGAAAGTAGGAGATGCTCTTGGGCGCATTTACACAGTGCACGTTAGTAACTTCGAATGTTACTGTTTGCGAATGCTGCTAAATGTAATACAGGGCCCCACTAACTTCTCGGATCTAAAAACAGTTGACGGCCAAGAACTTGAAACTTTTCGACAAGCGTGTGAGAAGTTGGGGTTGTTGGAAGATGACAACCACTGGGATGCCACAATGGAAGAGGCCGTGCTGTGTCGCTCTCCTTCGCAAATAAGGGAACTATTTGCAATATTGATATGCACTTGCGGTTTATCAAATCCTCTTCAACTATGGGATAAGTATAAAACTTCATTATCAGAAGATATCTTGCACAGGTTTTTGTTTTTTTGTATTTGTCTCCGTCCCGAATAGCATAATAACTACTAAAACATTGGAAAATTACCGAAAAAATAAAATAAAAGAAAAACATTTACCATACATATTATTTACAAAAAAAAAAAATTACGAAAAAATAAAATAAATGAAAAAACATTTTCTCAAACATTTTATTTTTTGGGGAAAAAAAAATCCAATACATATTTGTTTTATATATATCTATATATATAAAACAAAGTCGGGTTTGTTCGAACACTTATAACTCGAGAACGGTTGGACCGATTTTTATGGTTTTTGATTTGTTGTATTTGTCTCCGTCCCGAATAGCAAAATAACTTAAAAAGAAAAATTGGAAAGTTGGTGAAAAATTAAAATAAAAGAAAAACATTTTCTCATACAAAATGTAAATCCGTGTTTTCCCATGGTAAGTTATACGTGGCATGTTCACGTGTCGGCAAATCATCCGCTTTATTTGTTCTTGCGCCTGATAAAAAAACAAAAAATGTCGTATATCACAAGGTTCTTCAAGGAAGAGAATTAAACCGAGTGCATTCCATGCTGCACAATAGTTTAATTCAATTATGTCTTGCTGACACGCGATTGGTATATTTAATTTTTGTACTTTTATATTTCTTTATGTGTTATTATCTTAATAAAGTAGTGAACTTAATATTTATTTTGTATTAATTGGATTACTTTAATAAAATCATAAATTGAGTTGAGCTAATCTGTAACACGACATTCATTGACTGTTAGGCGGTACGAAGTTCGCCGGGTCAGCTAGTATAATATAAAGGTAACAATATACACCGAGAAAAATAGTGGATTGATTCTTAAATTGCTATGTTGTTATTATGGTTATATAAAGGATCACTATGTTTAAATCGTAATTTTGTTGAATCACACGGAATTTTGTTGAAACTCCATTACTCGATTATATGTATCAACATTTTCCTTACGGTTAATACGGAAATAACAGTATACTGCAGTGTCAATATCGTTCATGTGTCCGACTATAACCGTACGTGTAATACTATAGGCTGTCATGTAAGAAGTGATCCTAAGGTCCCTAACGAAATAACTATATATTTTAACATTATAAGACGGTAGCTACCATCACGCCAAAATGTTACACGTCATGTTAAATTTTACGTATGGACCACAGTCCGAGTTATATACCTAATCCGTGTTGAAATATGCGTATTTCCGAATATTACAGAGTTATATTTTTCTCACTGTTGTTTTAAATCTAAACTAGTTTAAAACTAACGAAGATATATTTTTCTATCTTGATTTTTTTGTCCTTGATACGCGCTCTGAACTTCTAACCGCCATTTATCATTCGTATTCTATACTTAAAGCAGTCGTTCATTCGGCTAACTCACGAAAACCCCTGATTTTATACGAATTCGTTTCTGTTCTCGCAAAAAAGAAATATCCTCGTCATTCACAATATGCTCCCACGCAAAAGTACGTAAAAGGAAAATGTAAAGAGGGAGGGACGCCGCCACTGAGCGGTGTTTTGTTCGTATGAAAAATATTCCTCCGCCCCTAATATAGAACAGATGATAATACAAACATTTGCAAACATCAAATACTAAACATTCTGCATATTTCAACGACCCGCGTACACAACGAGAACACGCTGTATACGGCACGGATGCGAAATGCTTCTACCCCTCTGTCATTGAAACGGCGGGGCGAAGAATTCAAAGGGTAAAGGCGGCTCAACACTCGTTCGTTCGTTAACGTGTCCGGGCCAGGTTATGACACGTCTCTCCAAAAGTATACGGCCCGGATGGCCTAATCGTTTGCCTCTTGTAGGTCCTGGTGTGTAATAGGGGTTGACAGTTGCGGACAGGGTCGGAAGTGGCTTCATCCTGCAGCGTTTCACTTTTGTATAATGGGTACACTGTGTGCCCCAGCGGACGAGATTGGCTCGGCATCTTGTCACATCCACTCTCAGTATGCTTAGACTACGCCAGGTGGTATATGGGAGATGAGATCCCAGTGTTATCTCTACCTTTACGTCCTCACCAAGTGAAGCCCTGCGTGGAGCGGTTGTGTTCGGCTCATGAACGAATTTCGCGATTTGAAGCGATTATGGTGTGGTTGTTGTCCGTGCAGTGGGTGACTTGGGTTACCTACTAATTTTACATAATTTTAGGCTAAATTTTAATTATAGGGTGTTTTGTAGCTAATGTTATTGATACTTGGGTTTCGCTGAACTATTTGTTATCAAGATACACCTGATTGTGAAAAAAAATCGTTTATCCGCTTGTTCGTCCCTGTGCTACATGTGTTACCAAAAGACTATCGTAACAAGAAGTTTATTGTGTACCTGTATACTTGTTGATTCGTAGTTAGATTTTTAGGTATTTTTATCACTATGTTCACCATGTATTATCACTATGTATCACAATATAGATACTATCAATTTACTGGTTTTGGAAATAGTGTTAATTTATCTCAATAATTTTCATAATAACAGTTTAAAAAAATACCATGCCATCAGAATTCAATCAACATGTACATTTTCAACTTCCTTGTGATAATATTTGAGGAGTTCCCTCAATTCCCCATGGATCTCGTCATTAGAACAGAATTTTGATAAAAATGGGACCAATCTGCACGTATATCCTTTGAAATATAAAAAGAATCTTTTAAATCGGTTCATAAACGGCTTCATAAAATTCTGAGGTAACAAATATTTTTTTTAAAAAGATACAACCGAATTGAAAACCTTCTCCTTTTTTGAAGTGTTAAAAAGGGAAGCGAGCCGCGGCACGCTAGAGATTTGTCTTTATATGATAGGGGCAGATTATATAGAGAGATAGAGCTAGGTCAGCCTTACTGGCCTATCGATGCTCTTAATAGAAAGAACAGAAGCAGGAAATATATTTAAATTATGAACATGTTTTGGAAACTTTCAGCCTTATAACAGAGCAAAACAAAGTGTAAATTTTGCATATATTTTCAAATTATGGTTGGGGAAGGAGGTAGTGCAAAAAGTAAAAACAGCTTCGGGTACCAATCTATCTTAGTCAGCTTTCACGGAAAATCATAATAATCCATAGTTCTAGTGGAAATCGCAAGTAAGTTGGTTTATATGAGTTGCTTGTTTATACTCTTAATTGTGAAATTTCACAATGGAATAACCCTCACGAATAACCCTCTCGAATAACCTTCACGAGTTGTGAATAACCTTCACGATTTAAGCATAAGAACTTAAATCAAAAACACTTACTTTACTGGAGAAGAATTAACATTTGAAAAAAATCTATAAAGATTTTAAAAAAACTGTGATATGTTGTCAGTGTATTACATATAGTAATTTAGTACCTTTCCTAGACTTAAGGCTTTAAAATTATAACATAACCATACTTAATACCTAAACATTTTTTTGTTTCGAAATATTTTTTTTTACATAAATAATTTTCTCATTCGAATACCAGATATTAGGTAGAAGAACTTAAGTCAAAAATACTTACATTACAGGAGGAGCTTTGAAGTTTGTGAAAGAAGTAATTGGGAAATTTTACGATGGAATAACCATCACGAATAACCCTCTCGAATAACCTTGACGAGTTGTGAATAACCGTCACGATTTAAGTATAAGAACTTAAGTCAAAAACACTTACTATACAGGAGGAGCATTAAAATTTGAAAAAAATCTACAAATGTTTTAAAAAACTAGGATATTTTGTCAGCTTATTACTTATAGTATTTTAGTACCCATCCTAGACTAAAGTTTTTAAGATCATGATATAAAAGACCTAAACATATTTTTGCTTAAATTTTCCTAATTAAATTTCACGTACATAAACCAGATAACCCAATTGTGTTAAAGGCACCTACCTATACACTTTTATTCATTTTATTGATATATTTTATTTTCCAGAAAACTTACAGATAGTAAATACATGACAGAGTATTGGAAAAATTTATTTACACAAAACTAATTTACTATCCTATAAAAATATCACAACGCTTGCATGAACAACTTAAAATAGAAATAACATGAGCACGTTAATAATAACTAAGTGGGATAAATGAGGTATTTATGTGAATATACATACTACGTTTAAAAAGTCGATTAACATGTTTGGGTCTATGTTGTGAATAATAAATGTTTTTCCTGTGGAGCACACGAGCTGGTACTAGTCACGGGGTATTGTTTTTTTTTGCAATGGTTAGTGTCACATTGCTAATGGTGTGTGCCTAGGAATCAAAAAGTTGTGACTAATCATTTGTTTCATTTATATACAGGTTGATTTTTAAATTAGTGACATCCTTGTAGTGGGTGAATTAGTACGACGAACTAAGCAACTTTTGACAAACATTTTTGAAAAAAACGAGTTTTTTTTTTAATTGTATAAAAAGCTATGAACACGATGCGCTATCTAGCGGTAGATAAAATATCACAAATATTTTTTATTAGCGATATTTTACCTACCGCTAGATGACACAGCGCGCTCATCGCTTCGCAAACTTTTACTCAATAAATACAATTTACCTAATTTAAAAAAAACATATATTTTTTTTAAATATCAAAAGTTTTCTACTTTATCGTACTGATTCACCCACATCACGAATGTCACTAATTAAAACCTCAACCTGTATAACATGGCGGCCTCGGAAGAGTTTTTATTTTGTACTTGGCTTGTATCAGAATAAAGGGTACTTTTACAAGTCGTACAAAAAACGATAAATCATTGTAATCAGTGACAGGGAGATAATGGGCCCTTGCTGAGTTGGCCACGAAGACCCATTCTGTTCAGGGTTGGCCACACTCACGGGTCAACACCCATCCGGCGACCTCCACGCATGAAGTGCGAGCCTGGGCAGGGCTTCCCCTAGGAATCAACCTTCCGCCGCTCCTGGACGGTCTACACACCGTGCGGCGTAAGCCAATCCACTATGCACTCCGACTAACAGTCGGGGGAGTCTGGAAGCAGTACTGTTTCCTATAGAGCGGGGGTAGTTGCGGACCTTACGGCGACTGCTCTTGAAACGACCATCGGCTACCCGGTCCTGGGTGAACAGCCGGGCAAAGGATACCGTGGTCCGCGATAGATTCAGTGCACACAGTCTCACTGCTTCGTAAGGGAGAGGACCGCGCAAGCGACCTCGAACTCGTAACCAATCGAGAGATGGTCACAATTGGAAGTAAAGGCGTGAGTGTGAGCCCGCTGGGTAACCCACCTAGTTATCTCGCGGTTAATGCGTTGGCCTCTTACGGGCATGTGGCGAGGCTTGACGGTGGACTGTTTTTGTTCATGTCTTCTGCGTTCACCTCACGGGGGATAGAACGACTAATCGTTAAAACTTCCTGAGGTGACGGGTTCGCCCGTTGTAGTTGACAATTCTATTTGTAATCAGTGACACAATAGAATCAGTTGTCGAAAACGCAATTTCACTTGTAAGGGAAAATTATGGATTTTGTAAAGAAAGGTTTATGAACCCATATACAAATACGTTCAAAAGGACACAAGTAAAAAAACCATGTAAGTATATACCAAAGCAATTTAACACATTTGCATGTGGTACTAAGGTCTTTATAAATAGAGACTTTAATACTAAACAATACATGCTTGATAGTTAACCCTTTTGTGGCAGATAAAGTATACTTTCTACCAGATGTATTTGACTTAAAAACACAGAATACACAAATTTATTTTTATTACAACTTCACAAATGTAAGGGAATTACCATAGTTACTAAATTCAACAATAATTTAATCCTAAATTATTACTATTTATAGAGTAAATCAGTATTAGTATATTAAACAGTTAATCAATCATAAATTATCCATATTAACATAAAATACTATAATATTCAAAATTCAAATTCAAATTCTTTATTTTACAAAAATCATAATAACAGTTACAGATAAATTGAACCTAACCTAGCTGGATATCACGAGACGTCCGCACTAAGGTAGGCTCAGATTCGTTAACCCCTTGAGTATGATACGACCAAATCTGGTTGTGAAACAATTATCCGTTGAGTATGATACGACCAGATCTGGTTCCGCGTTTTTTTCACTTCTTTGACGTTCTCATATTTATTCATAATTATCTAATTGTTTTACAAAATGATATTTCAATATTCTATATTCGAAATTTCAATGCAATCATTGTGCAGTTGTTCTTTTTATGATTGGTGTAGTAGTTTCGTAGTTATAGTACTTTAAGGTCGATGTCGCCGAAAATCCTGCAAAAGAGACAGATGCATCCATGAAAATACCCATTTACTCCAAGGGTTAAATTAATTACTGCCTAATGCTAAATAAAAAAATACATAGAAGAATGACGTGTAAAATAAAATCAAGTAAACTTAAATTTTAGTAAAAAATAAAATTTTAAATTATCCTAAAAGGTATGTGATAATAATAATATAGAGAACAAAAAGCATGCCAATCGTAAATATATGGTAGGTGAATACTAATGATAATAATAGTTACTGTGTTAGGAATGGTAAGTTAGCTAGGAATAAAACAAAATAGTTTTTCAGTTTCTTTCCTTCCCTTGGTGATCAACCAGTGGGTTAGTCTTTTTTGTTTATATTTATACCTTGAGTATTAATGCCGGGTATATCCACAACGACGGTGCCAAGTATAGCAAATGTCTCTGTGCATGGGTACTATTCAGTTTGGGAACTTTGTGGTTACTCAAGGTATAAATATAAACAATGCTAATGCATTGATTTTATAGTGTACTATTAGTTATCGCTCGTATAACAATTATCAATTTAACAAAATGTACATTAAAGCACATTGGTAAGTAAGATATTGTTTTCAAAGTATTCTATATTGTCGTAATGGGTAGGTGCACCTGGATGAATCACTTGTTTTTAGTATCTTTCTCATCATTCCTTTTTCTCAGTCAATTTTTTTAGATTTAAAACTTTTATTACGCCAGACATGTGAGAACTACAAATTAAAAACGCCAGCCAACAAAAATGGTTTTTATTTCTTTTTCTATTCTTGGTTATCTAACACGCCTCTAATTATTTAATAAAGTATAAATATGATAGCATAGAGGTAATATAAACATTAAAATTCTGAACGAGTAATGTGAGAGTTCCGGATCCTAATAAAGTTAAATAATCATTGCATTTGCACCAACTTTACGAACATAATATACGGTAAATACGAGATTTATACGCCAAATTGGAAAGATTGGCAAATGAACGCGAGTTTAACAGTTCGTTTTCAGGTTATTATATGCTTTCGGTTGGGCGATGTTGTAATATATTATGCCGGGCGGGCTTTATGGCAATGGTGGCGGTTTCCGCTTTATCATTTCTCGCGAGGGCTAAGTAAGGCTTGAAAAAATTACTGGCACTTTGTGTTTCATACGGGCGATGCTTATTCTCGCCAGGGCTCGTCTCTCTTCGTCCCTCCTCGTCCTTCCTCGTCGCTCCTTGGCCCCCGCGGCCCTTTTCGTGCCGCCCACCTCTTGGACTTTCTTCTAAGTAATCAACGGGACAACAATGGCGAGAGCGAGCGAGCCTTTTCGCCTCGACTGACGTCATACAAAGGAAGTAGGTATATGTATATTCTAAAGAGCCGCACTTGGCTGAAGTAAACTTCGTAGCCGAAGAGTCTAGACGGCTCGAACGGAGCGTCTAATACGCGTAGCACGTCCGGTGCGGTATTTGTAAAGGTGGGTATTCATTAGTTTCGCGCATCAACTCTGCTCCGCGCATCTACAACTGCTCAAATGGAGACGGCTCGCGCACCAACTCAAGAACAACGAGTGCTCCGCAGTTTTCATTCAAATATTCACATGAATTTATTTTTAAATATATTACCCTTCGGTTCCAACAGCACTGTATAATTTCGGTACCCCCTGATTAGAGTTAGACATTTCTCTTCTGCCCACTTCATAGCGACGGATTCGCTTTTACTCAACGTCGAACGTGACGCGCGAGACGTATTTACCAACGTCTCACTTTGCTCGCGTCCATGAACGCACTGCGCATCACTTTGTGTTAGCGCATTTACCGCCACCGCTCGGAGCGCACGCCGCGGACCGTGCAAAGTTACACGCTCCAGGAGCGCGGACGTATCCACTACTGGAGCAGTTGCAGGTGCGCGGAGCAGAGTTGGTGCGCGAACCTAATGGATACCCAGCATAAGGCAGGATCGTTGACGTCTAAATTTAGACCCGGCATCGGCCATCGTCAAATAAGCTGCAGATAAGAGGCCAGCTGGGTTCTTCATGAAAGGCGGTTAAGCAGTCAACACGTATTACGCAATGTAACGTCTCTTTCCAGCACATAATTAATCGAATACTAAATTTTGTTCATTATTCCTTATCAGTCGATATTGTAAAAAAAATACAGGTCTTATTATCAGCCCCTCACTTAGTTTTTACAGTATAATAATATAATAATGTATTAATTCAAATATATTTATTTATTTATATAAATATATAAATATATTTATATAAATATTTATATTTATATTTATATAAATATATAAATATATAAATATATTTATTTATTTATTTATTTATTTATTTTCAGGAAAACCAACAGCTAATTATAAGTTAACAAAGCCGGAGTAACATAACAGAGAGCCAATTAAAGGTTTTCACGTTTAAATAACAGTGTAGAAACATATGTGATCTTTCAATTAAAGCTATCGTATAAAAATGCATCAAAAATTATTCAACAATTAATGCTAAAAAATTCACTGTTCAGCCGCTGCCTAGCTGAGTTAACACTCGTACAGAATAGATCAAAGTCAAAGCGTTTAATCATGTCATTGAAATTGTCACTTGTTCGCCACAGAAAAGCATTTTGCCTATAGTTGGTACCAGCATGAGGAACATGAAGAGCAGGGTTAAATCTATTGAGTTTGGAAGGAACAAGGAGATTAATTTTATTTAGTAAGTCAGGACAGTTAATGTTATTGGAGGTATATATATATATATATATATATATATATATATATATATATATATATATATATATATATATATATATATATATATATATATATATATATATATATATATATATATATATATATATATATATATATATATATATATATATATATATATATATATATATATATATATATATATATATATATATATATATATATATATATATATATATATATATATATAAAATAAAATTAGTAAAAGCTACTTAAAAAGTAGCGAAGGAAATCCCAGGTTGTATTGGGAAATGCTTATGTTTGAATGAGATATACTTACGGATGTGCACGACTTTCGACAGGTGCAATGTAAGTTTAAAGGTCCTTTTGCAGTCGACTAACGATCACTATTCATCCATATATCTCATAAATAGGGCTTATCCTTATGCAACACAAAATGCCTTCAAATGAGACGAATTAAGCGAAAAAAATAAAAATTAAACTATTGATCATTTCGGCAAGGCCGTTTTATAAATGAAAGTGACATTACGAAATAATTCAAATTTCGAATGCCACTAACATTTAAAATATGATACAATTGGCTGAGTTTGTTATCAACGAGCCATTAAATCGAATTAAAAATAAATAAAAAAACTCCATATGCTCAATGAAATGAAAGAAGAAACTTAAATCTTTATTTCTGGCAGAGAAGTTTATAAAAAAGATTGTATAATGTTATCAAAATGGGGTAAACCTATATAAAATTGTATAATATTAAAAAATTGTAAAGAAACATTGTAGAAAACAGTATAATATTGTTATATTTCATAAGGTTTGTAAAGAAATCCGTTTATAGGATCATGTTTTTATTTAAAATAAAATTAGTAAAAGCTACTTAAAAAGTAGCGAAGGAAATCCCAGGTTGTATTGGGAAATGCTTATGTTTGAATGAGATATACTTACGGATGTGCACGACTTTCGACAGGTGCAATGTAAGTTTAAAGGTCCTTTTGCAGTCGACTAACGATCACTATTCATCCATATATCTCATAAATAGGGCTTATCCTTATGCAACACAAAATGCCTTCAAATGAGACGAATTAAGCGGAAAAATTAAAAATTAAACTATTGATCATTTCGGCAAGGCCGTTTTATAAATGAAAGTGACATTACGAAATAATTCAAATTTCGAATGCCACTAACATTTAAAATATGATACAATTGGCTGAGTTTGTTATCAACGAGCCATTAAATCGAATTAAAAATAAATAAAAAAACTCCATATGCTCAATGAAATGAAGAAGAAACTTAAATCTTTATTTCTGGCAGAGAAGTTTATAAAAAATTTTGTATAATGTTATCAAAATAGGGTAAACCTATATAAAATTGTATAATATTAAAAAATCGACTGCAAAAGGACCTTTAAACTTACATTGCACCTGTCGAAAGTCGTGCACATCCGTAAGTATATCTCATTCAAACATAAGCATTTCCCAATACAACCTGGGATTTCCTTCGCTACTTTTTAAGTAGCTTTTACTAATTTTATTTTAAATAAAAACATGATCCTATAAACGGATTTCTTTACAAACCTTATGAAATATATATATATATATATATATATATATATATATATATATATATATATATATATATATATATATATATATATATATATATATATATATATATATATATATATATATATATATATATATATATATATATATATATATATATATATATATATATATATATATATATATATATATATATATATATATATATATATATATATATATATATATATATATATATATATATTTTCAATAATATATAAAATTAGATTCATGAAAAGTTACTTATCTGGGACATTTCTCTGTCATAGAGATGAATACGACTAGTGTCGAAATATTCTCAATCATATAATTTCTTCTAAAATAAGTTACTAACATCCATTTCTGTTACAGAAACCATCCTCCTATACGTATTACATCCAAGGGCATACAGTAATTCGGCTGCAATAACTAAGAACATCATAGGTTATCAATTGCGGAAACAGGTGCCGCTGCCCTAAGTATTTAAAGAGGACATTAACTATCGTTTAAATGTTTCTGGTCCACCAGGACCCCAGATAAGTAACTTTTCATGAATCTAATTTTATATATTATTGAAAATAATTTTAAAAAATTTACACACTTAAAATATCAAAATATATATATATATATATATATATATATATATATATAAATATATATATATATATATATATATATATATATATATATATATAATATATATATATATATATATATATATATATATATATATATATATATATATATATATATATATTCATTGCAGAATCTGCCTAAGTAAGCCGAAGCCTGTACTCAGATAAACTCCATGTATGGCAATATTTGGTTATACATAATATGGGCAAATATAGAACCAAAATAAAACCGAAATAAATTCTATAAAGAATATAAAAGGTATTTTTGCTATTTCTCTTGGATCTATCTACATTACGAATCATCCTACTGACATATTTTCATTGGAATTTAGGAAGCCACAAGAATTTCAATTTCATATGATTAGACCAGCAAAAACGATAACAAGATAATTACATTGTTTTGCTACAAAATGTATTTGCTACATTGTTTTGCTACAAAATGTATTTGCTACATTGTTTTGCTACACATTGTTATTATTATATCATAACGCAAAGCTTAATAAAATTCTAGATTAAAAATCTATTATAATTGAATAGAAAAGCGTAATGTAATTGTTGGTCATTTAATTTCATGTAATTATATTGTACGTTATTACTACATTGTGTAGGATTTTTTTTACCTACTTTTTTTTTAAAAGTCCTACTTTAATTAGTAGAAATATTGGCTTACGATTAAAGTACTTTGTTTGTTTGTTTGTTTCTACTTTTTATTGTGAAATTTTGTAATGGGCGTGTTTTATCGTACGATAATCACACGACAATCTCATTTATAGGACGCACCGTCAGCCGCGGTTTACGGACGAGACTTAAAGGTATAGGTGTAATGAATGTCTATTGAGCCGTGCACATTATCGGACGTAAGTCGCGGACGTGACCTTGAGGCTTCGGACGTCCGATAGAGATCCGCAAGCCGCGCCCCAAACGACTGTGCATACTATCAGTCGCGTCCGATAATATGTTTGCCCCTTTACAATTTACCTTACTATGAAGAGTTTATATGAATGTGCGCTTATTACTGCGATCGATCGACAGAATTGAAATGCAATTCCATTAATTTTATCCTAACAGAAAATGGTGACCCAGACGGGAATCGAACCCGAAAACTTTAAAATGTCAGGCGACCTAGCCACTATGCCACCGGCCCATGGTCAATACGCTTCTTTCAATTCGTCAATGCGTTTTATGGGTAGTAGCTGTTGCGCTGCTATATAAATCTGTAGTATGGGTAATAAAATACGTATGATGATATTTTGTTATTGAATAATCCATTTAGAGACAATCTAGTTATAACAAAATCAACGTGTTGCTACGGGAGGGGACTAACATTTACTAACGTGTTGCTACGTCTACTTTCAAGCACATAGTTTCATGCTTTCTACCGCATGGAACCGTAACCTTTATGTTCGGCTAAGAATCCGGAATTTAGGGTGATTTCTATTTTATTTATTTTATATTACTAAATTTCTGATCATAATTTTTAATGCATAATTTTGAATCGTAATTCTATTTCTAGTAATATTAATTGGAAAAGAAATTTCAATACTCAGATAGGGTTATTGAAAATAAATAACTTACTTAGTAACTGATCGTATCACAGATTCTGCAGAGTTTCTGCAATAAATACAGCACCACGAACTCTCTCATGAGCAAAAGAGCCAGAATCCGGCAGGCCTTTCGTAGCTTCATTACGGGCTCAAGTGCCCTTGAAGGTGAGCGGAAGTCGGGGCGGCTAAAGAGAGGGATCGACGTATCGGAACCCCCTCGTCCCCCCTCTCTTTGTCTCCCTAAAGTCACTTCAGCACACTTTATCCCGAAACGAATGGTAGGTATAACTGTGTAGATCGCACATCCGTGAAGTGACTATTCTCCCACTTATGAATGCCTGGCGGGTTTCGATAATAATTAAATAAGACTGACCGATCAATCGCAGCCGATTAAAAAAATAACGACTTTCAGAATAATAATAAACGATTTATTTCATAAACAAATTGGCGAGCATATTGCTTTAAAGCAATAACCTACAGTTAACCTTAACCCTTTGAGGACCATACGCTTTGCAGTAGAGTATGGAGGTTTTTGATATATAAAACTGTTAAAGGGCGATGTAACTAACACGTATCTCAAGTTTTGTGAAAATTGGTTCAATAGATTTTGCATAAATTGATAAGACATATGTCCCTGTGGTCCACAAAAATGCAAAGTTACAACTTTTCCCAAAATTTAATTATTTTATTATCTAACCCAGAAATCATACTTATAAAAAACGTACTAAAAGAAAAAAAACATATTTAAAAAGTGGGAATAAATATTTTATTTGTTTATTAGAAATCACCAGAGTTAGTTGATCATTTGCGATATATAAAAAAATATACGGTGTATTTTTAAACAATATTAGAATTTTTTTAGCTAATATTAAGTTTTTGATGTCTCGTTATGGAACACATATGTCTAATGGTCCTTAAAGGATTAACCTAATAGAATAATATGTTTTGCGGTAAAAATAGAAAAAAAGAAAAAACTATTATCATAATCATTTATATGTATCTAACACTAGCTGCGCCCCGCGGTTTCACCCGCGTGGTGATGAAAAATTGAGATAATGATGATAGAAAATTATATATCTTTATAAATTAGAGCCTATGTGTTATTCTGATGTGTAAGCTATATTATTGTAAAGTTTTATCAAAATCCATTCAGTAGTTTTTGCGTGAAAGAGTAACAAACATCCATACCTACATTCTTACAAACTTCCGCGTTTATAATAGTAGTAGGATTAGAATCCAGCAGAAAATGAAACATAAATTAAAAATGCAATAAACCTATAATAAAGCAGGGAAGGGGGAGGGGAGGGGGCCATATACATTTCTGTAAAAGCCTGTGTTTGAAGCAATACAAATCTCGGTTCTGTCCATATATTTTTTTCCATACAAGTTTTAAATATAAAAGAAACCCAATTGGCCACCAGAGAATGTCCCCATAACAAACTCGTTTTAAAATCGCAAAATTGCATAGATATTAGTTTTGAATAAGTCAAGTCATTCAATTCAATAATACGAAAAAATAAATATATATTTATAGAACGAAGCTTTTCGTCTGAATTTTTTTTTATACGCCCATATAGGAAAAATCTTAGCATTGATTATATATTATTAGATTGTTTAATATCGTACTACGATTTTGCAACTAGGATATTACTATGAAACGCTACGTTTAGATGTCACTCATAGTTTCAGCTCTTCAAAAGTGAGTTAACCAATTTTGGTTAGATGCTTACAAATGCTAAAATTGTATCTAACCAATATTGGTTAGGGCGCTCCGCGCTGCGTAAAATGCCAACTTTTTAAATATTTATTCATTATTATCTTAATTGTTTGACGATATATGGTTATAATATTTTATATTTCAAATTTCAATGCGATCATTTTACAGTTATTCTTTTTACGATCCGTATAGTAGTTTAAAAGTTATGGTCGTTTTTCTCAAAGCCATCGACCTCACGCGCAAAACTGTCCCGGGCAGAAGTGACGACTAAATTTTTACCCCGCGATAAGAAGGGACCTCTTTTATCACGGAGCAGCTAACCAGGCGTGTCTTTTATAATGTCGATATTCTTCGTATAACAGCAAGGCGGCGTACTGTAGATAGCGCTCTAAACACGCCTTTACGGTATAAAATAATATTATATGAACGAATTTTTAAATCATAGCTTTATTTATATATTATTTACATACATATGGCCATTTTTTTGGTATATAGGTTTCAATGCGTAACAATTACGCAATTTAATATTTCTATAGACTAATAGATGGCATTCTAGATCGCCGTATTATTTCTGTTATGTAATCAGACTATATTAAAAATACGATATATGCCACTAATAATTAAATGTTATTATTGTTATCATTGGTTAAATTATTAGGTTTTTATAATCAATCAAATCTTTATAAAAAAAAACATTCATTAGCAATGTTATTATAGACGGCCAAATAAATTGCTTCTATTTTCTCCGTCAATGTTATCAGCGCCTCCTGCATTTCGTCGGCGAAGAAGGGTTACCCAATCGTACTATGGAGTTGAGCAATCTAATGCCATATATAATCAAGGATCACAGCCAAGGACCTAATATTATAAACTTTAGATTTCTCAACTTTTCAAAACGGATCATACCGCGTAAATGCGGTCGCTTTGATTGAAGTAACAAAGATTTGACGAAAATATGGCTTGACTTTACTGCTCTCGGTGATCGCTTACATGTAGCGGGGTGAATATCTGAAACGACCTTTATAACAGCGCTCAAAAGGCTGATGACATTAAATTGGTTCACGCCAATGGATTTAATTTGCAAAGGCGTCTATTGCCAATAACCTCCGTAGGATCGCTTCGCTACGCCTCCTTTTTTTTTGCCCTGTCAGATTTAGGGTGACCATTCGTAATTTTAGAAAGTTGAATAAATATTTTAAAGAAAGTTTCTATATCATTCTTACTATATATAATTAATAAAGCATATAAGCAAGGCGAATAAAGAGAATAAAGCAGAATAAAGCATTCTTACATATAGAGTTTCAATGCGTGATGGGATTCGAAACAAGGAAATCCGCAGAAGAACCAAGGTTACTGACATAGCTCGTAAAATCAGCAACTTGAAATGACAATGGGCTGGCCAGATAACTCGCAGAGCCACTGTATACCAGAGTCTGAGCCCAAGGACCATATAGCCACAACTTGTCTACTACTCCGCCAACGAAGATGTTCAAACGGTTGAGATATTCACCAACATTCCCAAGCGCGTAACGCTAACTAAAGGCGTTCGTCGAGACGTCCCCTCTGCTCACTTTCCTCGCACCCTATCCCCTATCCCTGCAATGCTGACGATTAAGAGTGCGTCTACTGTGTCATAAGCGTATTGGTTGTTTTACGCTATAAATAGGATAAAAAATAATTTACCACGTGAGGTTTGTAGCACTCAACGTTTCGACGTTGTTGTAACCCCCGTTGTTTAGGCTAGACTTAAGTTCTGCAAATCGTCATCCGTTGTTCTGCGTGTAGGCGAAAAGTTGCTGCTGTTACTTCGCAGCTTATAACTGTAGTAGGGCGAGAGGCTTGGCACGCTCGATTTTTTAAAATTCTCCGTGCAAACAACGCTCACTGTATCTTGTGTTACGTTCTTGTACTGGGTGGTACGCATTGAGAACAAGAGGGTTCTACCTAGTAGAGTGCTTGAAATCGTTGTCTATTGAAGTCCTTCATCTTATTTTAATAACCTCCCGGGGATCATGCAGAGAAATTAAAATCTTTCTTTGGATATCACAATGGGATTTCTAAACGGCACCCACTGATTAGACGAGTGTTAAATGTCAAGTGATACAAACTTTACGTGGTAAATTGGTTTTTACACGACAGCCCAACAAAAAAGAAGTGTATTGTGTTCACAACCCTGAACATCTATGTGTTTTTTCCGTTTCTTTATTCTACTATAACTTCTAAACGCTCGAACCGATTTAGAAGTATGTAGTATTGTTACTTGTTAGAACCATTATGTCATCATAGGTTACTGTAACTGTCAAAATATCAAGTAAATAGTCGTCTAAATAACCAAATCTCCAAATGTTAATAAATTACCATAAATATATTGTGTGTACTGTCAAATGAAAGGTCTAATTAGGTAAACTCCAAAAATATGTATGTATCCGTATGGATAAATACATAAACCGCAAGTAATTGATAAAAAAACGTTAGAAATATATATATATATATATATATATATATATATATATATATATATATATATATATATATATATATATATATATATATATATATATATATATATATATATATATATATATATATATATATATATATATATAGATATATATATATATATTTGATTGTAAATGTGTAAATTATTATTTTTTCAAATTGAAATTATGTTTATCACTAAATAAATGAAATGATAAAATAATGATTATTTTATCATTATTTTATCATTTCATTTATTTAGTGATAAACATAATTTCAATTTGAAAAAATATATATATATATACATATATATATATATATATATATATATATATATATATATATATATATATATATATATATATATATATATATATATATATATATATATATATATATATATATATATATATATATATATATATATATATATATATATATATATATATATATATATATATATATATATATATATATATATATATACATACATATATATATATATATATATATATATATATATATATATATATATATATATATATATTTATATATATATATATATATATATATATATATATATATATATATATATATATATATATATATATATATATATATATAAAATCTTTTTTTAAAGAATTCGTTTAAAGGATGACACTTTGATGAAAAAATAAAAATAATAAAAGCCACTTACATAGCTGGAAGGTTTTCCCGGACTGGACTGGGAAAACCAGTCCAGTCCGGAAGGTTTTCCCAGTCCAATCCGGGAAAACCTTCCAGCTATGTAAGTGGCTTTTATTATTTTTATTTTTTCATCAAAGTGTCATCCTTTAAACGAATTCTTTAAAAAAAGATTTTACAAAAAACCAATCAAATATTAACTATATATATATATATATATATATATATATATATATATATATATATATATATATATATATATATATATATATATATATATATATATATATATATATATACAGTAGTTCACATTGTGTAACAGCAGTCATTTTTTAAATTCCTTTATATGTATGTATTTGTTATCCAGTTTATAGCACAAAATAACCCAATAGATTCCGAAAATTAGTCGCTATATTTTCCAACGACTGTGTCTTACGGGCCTGAAATAATGGTCGCAATACTCTTGATAAATATCCCTAAATTAGGGTAATATCATCCCGAGTAAAAATGAAGCATCTCTTAAACTTTTTGCGTTGATACAGTTATATATCAAGGCAATTCGCCCTCCCGGTGATTCATTTGAAAGAATGTACAATTTTCAAGGCGAGTAATCTAAAAATTGCGCATTTTTACACGAAAGAGGGAAAAATCAAATAAAATTCTTTATTCGCTAGATTGTTGATCTTTTAGTCAATAATGAAGATAGGAATTTCAATACTGGGCTCTTCCAATGCTGGTATTTTACAAGATTTTATTTACCTTTCAATGTCTGTTAGTTTGTTAGTGTTAGTTTGTTAATGTCAAATCAAGCAAGCTGAATTAGAACCATTTCCTCTTATCCTATGAAGTTGAAATTTTAAACTTTGGTTCAGTTCCGATGACAATGCATTTTTATGATGAGCATAACCTACACCCAGGATCGGCTCTCGACCAGAATACACTTCCACGGTCAAAGCACCGACACTTTTGTTCACGCATTCAATTATGATAGTTGTTCTAAATTTTACCATGACATTGCTGCTGCACTCAGGGTTAGCTCCCGACGAAGATACTCCTCAACGGTCAACAGCACAGAAACGAAATTTTGTATACGCATTCAATTATGATAGGCCATATTAATTTCTACTGTGACACCCAGGGTTGGCTCGGGGCAGAGAACTTTAATATAAGCTTATTTTTAAAAATGTGTTTTTATTATTAACTTATTGATGGTGAACGGTGTCGTGCAGCTTGGGCCACAAGATACACTTTGTTCTCGAATCTGCTCAACTCACGATTCAGCTCCTATTCAGAAGCCTCCTCGTGTGGAAGGCTACCCCGGATAAGACTCTCGCATCTCAGGCCTCAAAGCTGGTGGACCGGTTTCTCCCTGCGGGATTGAATCCCGGCGCCACTGGACGGTTTGCGCACCGTTTGCCGAAGCCAATCGGTTGTGTATTCTGACTAATTGCTGAAGGAGTCTCGAGACTATGGAAATACACTGTCTCCTAAGCATCAGGGGTGGATGTCGACCTGTTGTCATGCCACTCTTGAAATGACCTTGGGCCACTCAATTCCGTGTGGCACTACGGGCAAAGAACGCCCAGGTCCGCGATAAATTCTTATTGAATTACCGCTGTAATACAACAGGTAGAAGTCGCGTAAACGACTTCGGACCCGTAACTAGCCGGAAGGACGGAGATATCCTGAAGGTTAATTCCAGACGAAGATATCCTACCAAAGCTTGTAGTTAGGGAGCAAGGCTGCCCGCTGGTTACCTTTCCCGGTGCCTCGCCGTAAAGCGTCGGTCTCTTACGGGCTGCTGGTAAGCTAGACAGTAGATTGTCTTGTCTTTATTCTTCTACGCTCATCCTACAGCTGAAAGAATGATTATATATCGTTCGTTATACCAGCCTGGGGTGACGGGTTCGCCCATCGTAGTCGACACCGCCCTTCTGTTAGTTTCTACTCTTTATTGTGAAATTCCACAATGGGCGGGATTATTATCCTACGACCATCTATAACAACCAACCCTTCATGAAGTGTTTATATGTATACTAGCTGCGCCCCGTGGTTTCACCCGCGTGGTGATGGAAAATTGTGATAATGATGATACAAAACTATATATCTTTATAAATTATAACCTATATGTTATTCTGATGTGTAAGCTATATTACTGTAAAGTTTCATCAAAATCCATTCGTAGTTTTTGCGTGAAAGAGTAACAAACATCCATACATACATTCTTACAAACTTTCGCGTTTATATAGTAGTAGGATTGCGTGTATACATGTGTGCAAATGAGTGTCTAGTTATTGTATTCGATCGACGATAGGAAAATGCAATTACGTGAATTTTATCCCAACGGAAAATGGAGCACGCTAAACATTCAACAATTCAATAATATTGGCAATTCAACACTAAAATCGACAAAAAGGGTAAAAGCTCTAGGAGTACTTCTCGACGAGCACCTGACGTTGAAAGAGCATATCGATAATGTAGTAAATAAGAGCGAGAGAACACTTGGTTTTATAAATAGGGTTACTAAACCGTTCAAAAACAATAACTCCTTCAACCTGCTTATAATTCTCTAGTACGCATATAACTGGAGTTTGGTTCCATAATTTGGAATCAATACTATGAGGTCCATTCGAAAGCGATAGATTTACGATACGCGGATAACAACCTATAAAAGCTGTCCAACAAAAACTCTCTACTCGTATGAAGAGCGTTCAAATTACTTGAAGATTTTCACTTTTAGAAGAGGAGAGTGTGCGGAAGCCTAATATTTTTGCACACGGCTGGATAGACTCACACAGCTTTATTAGGAGCATTAAATTTCAACGCACCATCCAGACGACTGAGGCTGCACTCAACTTTCCACATTTCCATTTGGCAGACAATCTTTCCACAATCCTATCTCACATGTGTGACGGTTATACAACACATAGTCAATATTGATGATAATATTATTTTTTTCAGCCTGGGACCCCAACAACAATTAAACCCATTTTAGAGTCTAAATAACGAGATATATTGATTGTTAATATTTTTACTTCGAATTTATTGTAAATTTAATTCTGACATTTTCATTTCTATGATATTTGTTAGGGATCTCTTTTTGTGCTATAATTGAATGGCCTAATGAATCGTTATTATTTTTAGTTCCTTTTCTTTCACGTTGTACATAAAATCAGTTTTTATATTGTTATTTGATTTTAATAATTGTATAATAATCGGGAGCTAATGGGCCCATGATGGGTTGGCCACGAAGACCTATGTGTTCAGGGTCGGTCACACTCACGGGTCAACACCCATCCGACGGCCTCCACGCACGGGGTGCAAACCTGGGTAGGACTCTGGCCTTGGTCAGTTTCCCCTGGGAATCAAACCTCTGGCGCTCCTGGACGGTCTGCGCACCGTGCAGCGCAAGCCAATCGATTGTGCACTATAACAGTCGTGGGAGTCTGGAAGCTGTATTGTTTCCTATAGAGCGGGGGTGGTTGCGTACCTTACGGCGACTGCTCTTGAAATGACCATTGGCCATCCGATCCTGGGTAAGAGGCGGGCAAAGGACGCCATGGTCCGCGATAGATTCGGTATATACCGTTTCACCGCTTCGTAAGGGAGAGGATTTCGCAAGCGACCTCGAACTCGGAACCAATCGAGAGACCGGAGAAATCTGGTCACAATTGGAAGTTAGGGCGCGAGTGTCGGGCCCGCCAGGTAACATAACTGGCTATCTCGCGGTAAGGCGTTGGTCTCTAACGGGTTGTGGCGTAGCTAGACGGTGGATTGTTTTTGTCCTAAGTCTTCTACGCTCACTCCAGGGAGATAGAACGACTAATCGTTAAAACTCCCTGTGGTGAGGGCTTGCCCGTTGTAGTCGACAGCTTAAGTTGTATAATAATAGGTTTTGTTTAATACTTCTTAATGAATCGCCAGTAAACAGCACATATGCAATAACTAATTTAGCACGCGGAGTAAACACAGAATATTATGCTCTAATGAGTTTTTGTTTAATACTTTTTAATGATTCGCCAGTAAACAGCACATAGGCAATAACTAATTGAGCACGCGGAGTAAACATAGAATATTATGCTCTAATCAGTATTTGTGGAAATTTGGTAATAACTAATGCATTTGTTGTAGTATTGTTTATGTAGTGTTTATGTTATAGTATTGTTTATGTCTACTATTACTATTATCCTATGTTTTAAATTCGTATATATTTTTTTCTACTTTTTATTTTTAGTTTTAATTTGTGTAAAAAATACATTGTTAGACTTAGTCCTTTGCTAGATTTCAAAAATCGTAAATATTTCAATCAAATGCATCAGTTTGCGCGTCGACAAGCAAAGTATGACACAGCACAGCCAGATACAGACCTTCTAGGTCTTGTTGGTTGTGCGATTTCGCTTCATTTCAGATATGCTAGCTTGTTTATATGCATAGAGCTATGTTTTTTCGCTATATTAATGTTAATTTTCAACGATTCTGCATGTATAACAGTATGTATGTCCTTGACTTTTTTTTTGTACATTTCTTTATAAAATAAAATAAAATAAAAATATACTAAATAAATAAATAAATAAATAATATACTTGTATTCCGATGTTTCGATATTTCGGTAAGGAAGCTGTCATTTTGCATATTAGGCATACTGTCTGTAGCAATTATCCAAAGAGATAAATTTTTCGCATTAAATAACCGCGTTGGTTTTTTGAATTTACAGCTGCGGTTGTGTGCGTCAGTATGTTTGAACTTTCAGCTCTACGTGGTTCAGCCACTGATTGCATTGTTCAGCGCTCCAGCGTTTAATTAATTATTTAAAACGTCATTTCTGTCGACATTTTTGTTTTGCTAACGAGCTAATGGATTGGCGGCAAAAGTGGGAATTCCGCTCAATTTAGTAGTGTAATTGTTTCAGAGAAATTTTACATGGAATCCTTTTTTTTGTAATTTTGTAGTGTTAAATTATTCAACCATACGTTAATGAAATCGTAGTTAATAAATATATTCGCATACAGTGGTTGACCATATTAATAGGGACACTGTGAATTTTGGTACTAATTTGAACATTTTAAAAACATTAAACCCCTATACGATATTTGTTTTTTAGTATTTAAAGACATCAAATCATGGTGTTTTGTACCTACGTAAATAATAAATTAATTTTGGGCCATCCTAATCATATAAAAAGGCACTATCCGTGTAAAATAGTAAATTGACAATTCTTATTCGAAATTATAGTTTTGTCCTCACGGAGAGTCTGATTGCAGTCAGATTCGTTTCTCATAATCATGATAACAATTCACCAGAACACCATGTAGATAATCATTAATTTTGTCATTATATGCCCCCCCCCCCCCCATTATGTTAAAAAATATTTGAATCTTTTTGGAAATATTCAGTAAAATTCTTTTTTTTTGTTTGATTTATTATTGGCTTTAGTAATATTTATATCAAAAAATACTTAAAACTCGCTTTAATATCTATTCAAAAATATATTTTTATTAAATATATTTAAAAGTAATCAAGAAATATAAAAAAAATATATATTCTGCTGAATATTTGTAAATAATATTCCGAATATTACTGAATATTTATAAATAAGAAAAAAATGTTCATAGAAAAATGGTAAAATAAAAATTTTGATTTTGAGAAACGGATCTTATTATCATGATTCTTTCCGTGATGACACAAAATATTATTCTAGAGATAAGTTGACAAATTCAATATTTTACGGAGTCTTCCAATTCTTATTATTCTTATTAGTCTATCCAAATCTTATTATTTTGAAAGTTTAAGTGAACTTATTAATATTTAAGTACACAAAATAATTCAATATAAATAATCTTAAAAAATCAAAAACTACCATGGTTTAGGAGTGAATTTAATTCAGATGTGAAAATTAGTACCAATATTCGCAGTGTCTCTACTAACATGGCCATCCGATGTAGTTATAGAAAATAGATCCAATACTCACAGTCTACCTATTAATATGGCCACCTACTGTAGTTCTAAAATAAATCCAATATTCACAGTGTACCTATTAATATGGCCACCCATTGTAATTCTAAAATAGATCCAATATTTACAGTATACCTATTAATATGGCCACCAACTGTAGTTCTAAAATAGATCCAATATTCACAGTGTACCTAATAATATGGCCACCCACTGTAGTTCTAAAATAGATCAAATATTCACATTGCATCTGTTTATATGGTCATCCACTGTAGTTCTAAAATAGATCCAATATTCACAGTGTACCTATTAATATGGCCATCCACTGTAGTTCTTAAATAGATCTAATATTCACACTGTACCTATTAATATAGCTACCCCCTGTATTTCTAATATAGATCCAATATTCACAGTGTACCTATTAATATGGCCACTCACTGTAGTTCTAAAATAGAAACAATATTCACAGTGTACCTATTAATATGGCCACCCACTGAAGTTCTAAAATAGATTATTATAATTATTTTAAAATCTCTGTTTAAAAACACATTGTTGGCTAGCGAGCTACTACTTAGTCCAATTCAAAACCGCAACTCTCTGTTGTAAGTAAAATCTCTATTGCAGACTAGACGCTGCATTTATAAGTCTAAGTAGGTTCAGCTGCGACAATTTAACTAGGCCACTCAGAGGCATCCGGGCCGCAGAGCAATCTCAGTAGTGGAAGAAATTCACCGCTCTGCTTTTGGATGGAAATAATTGGAGGATTACATTCCGCGCGTACTTCACAGCGTAAAGCAACCGCCGAGTTATTCCAGTCATCCTATACTAGTACGTACTATATCATGAGCTTATATGCGACAATATAGATAGAGCTGATGTCGATTTCTATTACAAGATAGTTGAAGTAGATAATCTACTACAAGAAAATTGTATTATTACACAAATTTATTGGTAGTTCTGAATGATTGTACCATTGATTACATTTTATATGGAGGGAAAAAAAATAATCTTGTGGACTAATTGCGAAAAGGGTGCCTAACAGAGAATTTATATAGAATTTTATTTTCTGCCTCCGGATCGGTTTGGAAATTACGGTAAAATTTTGAAAAAATCGTATATTTTTTAATTCATTACAGCAAGGTGAAAAGAGGCCTAATAGTATGTATTTATAAAATATAACACAATTTTATGAGTAATATTTATGTATTGAAATTTTAAAAGACACAAAAAAACTTATAGAAATCACAACTTTAATAAGTGCTTAGAAATGTAGCTTACTATCAACTTCGGCATAGCTCTACGATGCTTGATTTGGGATTCTATGAAGTAATCTTCTGTATTTTATTTTTGCTCAACTTGGCTGAAAACTAAGTAAAACTCTTAACTGATCTTTCAACTGCTCGAAATAGGCATGACAAACGTAGTAGAGGAGAGTCTCCTTTTCTTTTTTGTTCTTCTCTGCAAAGTGATTATTATTGTAAACGTATAACGACTATCGGGTATCGGTTTAAATTTTGTTGTTGTAAAGCCGAATTTGGCAATCTGGCCGAATTTGAGGGCCATGATTTTTCAAATGTTGTGCCCATTTGAATTACTTAAAAAAGTAGAGCCTTATTGTCTGATTATTTTATATGGTCTTATACATGTACTTTTGGTTTAAAATGCATAACGTAGATTTGATTTGATTATTTAACATTTTACTGACAATTTGAATATTACGATATCTTTTCAAATTACTAACTACTTCAAATATTAGGCTTCTATTTTGATTATTTAAATTTTTAGTTTGACAATCTAGTAGTTAATTCTTGGCTACCTATGTATGTTCAGTAAAGAGTAGTAACGAGACTTACTACCTAGCACAATTATTTTGACATGTCCAAGAGCGGTCTTTAGCCGTCAATTGGACACGACGAAAATGTAATGTAATGTAAATAAGGTTGACGTAGGATGACGCATCGAGGTTTAAGAGAAGGAAGTTGGAACAGTCAAAATTTACTCTGCTGCTAAGCGCTTTTAAAATGCGATTTGGGCCCAGTTCACGTATATGTGGTTAAGAATCGGTCAGCATCGCCAGCAATGCATTTTCAGGGTGAACGCGAAATCTTTTACGCAGAAAACGAGGTGGTCTTTTTCTAAATAGGTTTTTAATAATAATCAATCATAACCCTTCGGCTACGTAACGACCAAATTTGGTTGACTACGTAACGACCAATATTGGCGGCTTGCTCTCGGAGCGCATAGTAATTTATTTTCTAATTCGAACGCATCCTAAAATCCATACCAAATATCTCATTATTACCATAGATACATAGACGGCCGCTAGAATAATTTCGCGCGTCATTTCGCAGATATTTCTGGTAAAATTCTATTATCAAACACCATATTTTTGTTTTTTTTTTGTTTTAATGAGTTAATAACTAAATATTTTTGTATGTAAATAAGCAAAACGAAATATTACCATTGATAGATAATCTAATAAAGATCACTACATAATTTACAATTTCTAAATAGAGTTTCGTATTTTCCGTAAGGCAAGTACAAATAAGAAATGCCGAGTTTTTTTCACTTTTTCGATTTTCTCATATTTATTCATAATTATCTAATTGTTTTATAAAATAATATTTCAATATTCTATATACGAAATTTCAATGCGATCATTACACAGTTATTATTTTTATTATTGCTATAGTAGTTCCATAGTTATAGTACTTTTTGTCGAGCGCGGCGATATTGCAAGAAATTCCAATAAATTGCCGCGGTCTGCCATGAAATTATGCCGCTACTCGAAGGGTTAAAATTAAAAGTGCCGAAAGCAAAGAAATTCTTAAAAGATTACCTCAATGTTGTTACATAATTTTGTAATTTTCATTACTGTTTCGTAAATCAGCGACTATTTTGTATTCAATTTTAACGGAATGAAAAGCCGGGCCAGCCGAGCGCACCTCTTTTGATCAGGGAATAAGAATTCTTAAAATAAATAGCATGCTAAAGCCGCTTTGACGGTTAGTTGGGCTGTGTCGACTACAACGGGCGAAACCGTCACATCAGGCTGGTATAACGATATGTGATCGTTCTTTTAGCCGTAGGATAAGCGTAGAAGACTTAGAGTCAAGACAATCTACTGTCTAGCTAGCCAACAGCCCGTTAGAGACCAACGCCTTACGGCGAGTCACCGGGCAAAGTAACCAGCGGGCAGCCTTGCCCTATAACTACCACTTTTGGTAGTATATCTCCGTCTGGAGTTAACCTTCAGGATACCTCCATCTTCCAAACTGGTTGCGGGTTCGAAGTCGTCTACCTGTTGTATTACAGCGGTAATTCAATTTGGATTTACCGCGGACCTATGCGTTCTTTGCCCGTAGTGCCACGCGGGATCGGGTGGCCCAAGGTCATTTCAAGAGTGGCATGACAACAGGTCAACATCCACCCCCGCTGCTTAGAAGACAGTATATTTCCATAGTCTCCAGACTCCTTCAGCAATTAGTCGGAATGCACAATCGATTGGCCTCGTCGATCGGTGCGCAAACCGTCCAGCGGTTTGGCGCCGGGATGCAATCCCACCAGGAGAAACCGGCTCACCAGCTTTAATGTCTGAGACGCGAGAGTCTTACCCGGGGTAGCCTTCCGCACGAGGAGCTGAATCGTGCTGAATCTGAATAGGAGCTGAATCGTCAGTTGAGCCGATCTGAGAGCACAGTGGATCTTGTGGCCCAAGCTGCATGAAACTATTCTCTACCCGTTGACACGGTCAGAGTAAACTTAGACCGCTACCTACTCGGATGCTACTCATATTGTTACGAGCTAGCTCGGATAAGAGTAGTGGCCGGTAATGGCGGGCGGACTTACATGCCATTAAATATCACCATACAACCGTCAACGTACTTTAATGAATATATATTTTATTTTGTCATCTATTATTTTTAAATTTTGTTTTGATATTTTTTAAGGATATGAATTTTTGTACTGATACTTTTGTAAATCATGAGATAAACGGCGCATACGCAATTATTAATTAAGCATGCGAAGTACGCATACAATATTATACTCTATTTAGTAACAATGTAAAAATATTAGCGATAACCATGTATTATTAGAGTATTGTTTGACTACCTATTGTACTAAATAAATAAATAAATAAATTATGTAGATGCTTCATATTAAATTCAGTGACAAAATGCCACAAAGCATTAATCACGATAAATAAGCGCTTTCATGGCAGGTTTAGTTCACTTGAACCCGCCCACCTTTCAAAATTACTACCCGAATATGTATATAAATACCTATATTATAAGGTATACAGAAGGTATGAACATTCAAGCGCAGATTTTTTGGTTATATTTAATAAACTAGCTGACCTATGCCCACTTCCTTGGGCGGTAAACATTTTGACTTGTGATGAAATTATGAGTGTGGTTCGGTTAGTACTGAGTGCTATGATTTATTTCCTGACTGCCAAAAGGAGAGTTATACTTTTACTGCATATGTATGTATGTATTTCCATGCCAATTTGGCTATATTACCGGGTTTCAAATGAGTGAATGAAATGTTTATGATTGAATAAATTATGTATATTTTAATTGTTCAACTCTCTGTATACTATATTAGATGTAATATTATTATTTGGTACCAAAATATATTGTCTTTCAGGAGTTCCAACCCGAGATACGGTCGCGGTTCCATACCTATGTCGTATTATCTCTTTACCCATTTATGCAGTAAAAAAGAATGTATATGCAATAAAAGGGAAAAGTCTTTTGTTTTAAACACTTGAGACGAAAAATTTACTTATTTTGATAAGAAATCATTATTGTTTATAATATGACCAGTAAACATGACCTAATGATTTCAATTATTTTTTTTATATAAAAACACTACTTTTTGTGACTTAAATATAAAATTTACACATATGCTGTCGCTGACTTTTTCGTAGGCATTATCAAGCTCGACAACTTTATTGTAGAACTCAATCATATATCTCTCATCGTTAAGGCAGCTTTCGTAGGAAACCTTTGCGTTGACCGTTTTTTCTCCGACTTACTTTGCAAATCCGACTAATACGAAAAGTCTTTTTTATTTTTCGGATTAATATATAACCTATGACACTCACGAATAACGTGGCTTTCTATTGGTAAGATAATTTTCAAAATCGGTTCAGTAGAACCATAGATTACTCCCTACAACCTCACAAACTCACAAACTTTACCTCTTTATAATATTAGTATAGACAAAAGTTTTCTTAAATTATCATACGTACTATCGTGCTATCGTACTATCGTACATATTGTAATAATAATCAATTAGAAATTTTCGATAACTTTACAAATTAAAGATAGTCACAAAAATGAAAAATAGAAAAAAAATATAAATCTTTCCAAATTAGTAATGATAATAATAGCTGATCGCCATCGTCAGAATAAAAATCACAATATGTTAGTCAATAATAGATAGAATAAAGATAGTCAAATATTGTTAAAAACGATACTGTCAAAATTCTTAATGCCATAAATTGAGTTTTTAATTAAAATACATTGTATCTTTTTCTTAAAGTGAGCCTTCCTAAGGACTCTGATGCATAGTGGCAATTCATTGTAAAAATAAAGGGACATTGACAGTCGTACTTTAAAATGGCGCAAGTCCTCTTTCGTTCGCGTATCATGCGAATGAATATCTGAGTTAATTGAAGCAGTCGCGATATTTTTTCCTGTATACATGATGTTTTGATATATACACGCGTTATTCTTCATATAAAATTCAGTGACGAAATGCCACATGGCTTTATCGTGTTAAAATAAGCGCTTTTCCGACACGTTCAGTTCACTTTAGCCCCCAGGCTGTGTGCACTCTCCTATATCCGCATAACAACATACCGAGCGGATGAACCTAGTTACCGAATTTCACCCCGATACACTCTGCCTTGTCCATTAGGGCATTAGGGTCTTGTTTGCGGCCTTTCGGACAATTTAATGGTTGCGTTATTAATAATGAATTGCTCTGGGCTCGTTTAGCGCCCCCTGTCTTAGCTAAAGGGACGTGAAATATTCGTTACTCGACAAAACCCGCTGGCAAGCGTTTAATTTTATTTGTTAAGCGGGGATCGTTAAGTTTATCTACACTTTCAGTTATTTTAATACCGAAAATTATAATACTCGTTTACTCTTAAGTTGGATTATATAATGGTGATTATATCTAAACTGACCAATTCATTACTACCAATGAGTATTTCTTTTTACTAATTACAATTAACCCTTATTTTAAATGATTATTTTCCTATAATTTATTTTACATGATTAAGTTACTCATTTATGCAGATTTTAGAACCTGGAATTTACTAAAGAGTGCGGATTTGACGGGATTTTATCACCTCACTATGCAGAGCATGTATTGAGGTGATATCTGGTGCGGTGTTCATATGTCGGGTGTATGTAGAACATTGCTGCAATCTTGGAAAATGATATTCATATATATAGGATAAATATTATAAGAATACATATTTCACAAAAACTTTAGTTATTAAAATTAGTAAAATATATATGACTTAATGTATTTAATTAATTTTATTTGTAAATGTTTTCTTTTGCTTATGTTATTATCAATTATTTTTTCTACTTTCCTGTTTATTTTATCATTTTTATTTTTATTTTGTATAGCCAAACACAAAAGTTGAAATATAAACTTAAATTACAAGTTGGCTGATAGACATTGCTGCAAGGCAATACTATCATATAAAATATAATATCTAGCACTCGCATTTTCTGTTTAAAATAAGGAGTTTCATTATTAGTATTAGTAATAATAATATATAGAGATTTTCCCACAATTTTATTTTACTTTTAATTTTATTTATCTTTTGACTTTTTATCTTGATATCCTTTTTTTCTAATGTAAATCCTTTGTCGGTTTTCTGATCCAATTTCGTGATATTTCTACTGTCAATATTGCCCTTTCTTATTTACGATTTTACCAAAACCCAACTGTCCCGTCTAGATGCGCTGGTGACAGCTAGTTTAAAATCCTGGCTGTCCTTAGCCAAACCAGCTGACCCCTCGACTCTCTTCAGGTCCAAACAAAATTTTGGGCTAGCGCTTAAACTGCCCTCTCTGCTCTACGCCAACTCCAGAATAACCAAAAATTCGATTCTGTGCAATTCCAAAGATCCGGCAATATCGAAGCACGTAATAAGTGGCCGTAGTGATTCAAATGATCTACAAGCCCGCGTAGACTTCCACAAAAAGTTCCTTACTGGAATCAGCCAGAATGGCACTGGTCTGGGGTATGGCAGTACAACCACGAGCGACGTGGACTTGAAGAAGTCTCTTTTGCGGGGAGATTACGACAGCAAGAGTATGGCTCATGCTATTGGCCTTCAATGCCAGAATGATTGGACAACAATTGGGGACTTTTGCATTCCGCCTCCAATGCACTGGAAGGTAATGCTCTATGACTGGACGCCAGAGATGCTGAAATTTTATTTGAATGCCTTTCAGCATACACTTCCAGACCCCAGTAACCTCGCTCGTTGGAGCTTTGCCGAGGATAGTTCTTGTCCCCTCTGTAGCAATACCCCTTGCACAGCTAGACACATTCTAGCTGGCTGCAAGGTGGCCTTAGATCAAGGACGGTACACTTACCGCCATGACAAAGTTCTCGCTGTTATTCGCGAGGTAATTAGTCTCTCAGTGGCTCGTGCCAACAAGGGTTTGACAGTATCCTCCAAACCCCCAATACAGTTTGTGCGGGATGGCTCTAAAGGCAAAAAACATTTAACTACAAAACCTTTCTCAATAATCGAGAAAGCTACAGATTGGATTCTGGAGGTTGATTCGGTCTCTAAGCAGTATAAATTCCCTGAAAGTCTCGGATGCACAGCCCTCCGTCCAGATATAACTCTTTACTCTCTATCTCGGAAGGTGGCTCTTATAGTAGAATTAACTGTTCCATGGGAATCAAATATCCCAAAAGACCACGAGTACAAATTAAATAAATACCATGATCTTGCAAATGCCGTAACCCGGAACGGCTTCACTGTTCACCTTCACGCGGTGGAAGTTGGCGCTCGTGGCCTGCCAGCTAAATCTCTATTTCACCTCTTTAAAGATCTTGGCCTTTCCAGAAAAATAATCAACTCTTTCTTAGAAAAATTATCTAAAACTGCGATTTGCGCATCTCAAATTCTATGGCTTCGAAGGGGGAGTGAATGGGTGGCAAGGTGAACGCTCACATGTGGCAAGACAGCTGTCCTAAACCTACCACAGCCGGTTCGTAAGTCCGGAATCCACTGCTCACCCCCCAGAAGTGTAAAAAAATAGTATTATGATGGGCCCGACTCCGGTCGGTGAATTCCATGGCAGCTCCGTTTGTATTTATTTATTCCTGTGGCATTATTTAAAAAGTTTCTTGTTATCGTTATACAAATTGTGTCGTATACTTTCATAACAATATTTTGCCATGTTCCATTTGACAGCGTGTTTTATCGATATCTCAAACCTGTGATTTCCTGCTGCAAGTTGTAACATTGTAGTTATCTAAAATTATATAACTAACGTGTAGTTTTCTACTTGGTGGTCTGCTATATGAATCAATTTAATTATTATTTTTTAAGCTATTGCATAGCTTTTATCGCGGGCCTAGGGCCAGCGCGGCGACCGAATGAAGAAATTTCTTAACGAAAATTAATGATTTTAAACTGATAATTACGTCTAAACGAGTACTGCTTACGATTCGAAAAAAATATATGTTAAACAAGAACATTTTTCTAATATTCTCAGCTTTGAATATTTTAGATTTTGTTTATATTACATAGTGTAATTAATCTGTGAAATTAGGTCTAACCGAACACAAAAACGACTACTACGCAAATACTATCTAGCGTATTATTATGAAACCTGAACCATTTTAAAGATAATTTAATTATCTATCTTTTTATCTACGATTTTTTTCATATATTCCGTTTTTTTTTGCTTTATCGAATAAAAAATTCGTGTGCGGAGCTCTATCGGAAGACGTTTAAATTATTCCGAATCATTTGCTTTCGCAGCCGCAAATGATTAGGAATAATTTCAACGTTTTCCGATAGACCGCAGTTATCTGATTTCAGAAAAAATAAAATAAATAAAATAAATAAATAATTATAATTGCATAAGTTGTTAAAAATGCTATGCAATAGCTTTACCGCGGCAGCCCCGAGTGCCACACGTATTTTTTTTAAATATTATTTATAAATTTAGGTTTTTTTTAATATTTATTATTCTACAACTATAAATTGGGGCAAAGCAGTGCTTATGTGATTGATTCACCGATAAGAATGTCATATTACTGTTTATAACCATTGCGTATGTATCTTACGAGTAACTATTACTGAGCTTGACAAAGCTGCCATAATCTTGTAAACGTTTATCGATATTGCTATCATGCTAGTTAGTACAACATAATTTTGCAATAACATAGCAATCAAAGCCAGACTATTGCCAGTATAATAAAGATAAGTAATGTGTATATATGAACCGTGGTATGAAAAGCACCGTAGTTGGGACAAGAAAAAAATACTTTTACAGCAAATCGAGTATTTATGGATTTATATTAAATTGATTACACTTTCACTAAATTTTAGTGTCATTGCTTGGAATGGCGACTATTGCTTGGAAAAGATAAAAATAATGTTGCAGCCTATCCTAGCAAAAAAAGCGAAAAATAAAACAAGACAAGAACGGTTTAATTATAACGCAAAAACAAGCGGCTCAAAAGAAGTAGCCATTCATCCACAGTAGTACCCAGTACTGCCGCAATACGTAATGGGCACCTTCACGGAAGTACTTCCGGTTCAGATTCCGCCGAACAAGACGCTGGAAAATGCCGATACAAACGGCCGGCCAAACGTCAGCTCCGACATCGCGAAGGCAGAGACGGAGCAAGACAGCGCTCTACGAATGAGCGAGACGGCACGACACGGTCAGAAGCCAAATGCGAAGATCGACGGCGGCAGTGGCAAGATTCACATTAGATCAGGACGGCCTGGGATCTCATCAGCCCTCCAGGACTCCGCGGAGAACAGGACTTTCGACTTTACGACGACGTAAAGCGTGGGATCCGCGCCGCAGTCGAGCGTCCAACGGTGGCCGGCGTGCGATGGCACATGATGATGATGATGTCCTCCTCATCGTGATACGACGGCGACCTCTTGGTTGACAGGACTTCTTCGAAGATGCGCGCGGAAGTGACTGTGACTCGTTGGTTTCTAAAGCGCGAGAAAGAGGTAAAAGGGCGCGCGGAAAAGAAATACACATTACGAAATTTAGCGGCTTCTTCAGCGACGCGGGAGAAACCGCAAATATTAGGAGCTGGAAAAAACATTTAGCTTTTAAATATAAGCAATAGTAGCCAGCATAGAGGATCGCATTCCACGGATCGATTCTAATACCTTAACACAAAATTATTCACGCTTTTTACACGATTAATTGATTTGTTTGTAAAGAACAAGTTCGTTCTTTGTAATTTATCGCGAATTTCATTTCAAACCACCGAAGGAAATAGCCGCGAAACTAATCTTTCACAAAAATCAGTTTTTGATGATATAATACAATTACACCTCAATTATTAATGAAATCAGTTTATTTTTTGTCTAATAATATATTTTTAAAACGTTTTCTTTAATATTTGTTACAGGTTCTCCACGAGCAATGTGGTACAGCGTAACATGGAGCGAGTCATGCTCGGCATATCGTTGCGCGATCGAGTCCAAAACGAGCTCATCAGACAGCGCACGAAGGTGGTCGACGTGGGCAAAGAGTGGCTAAGCTCAAATGGGCTTGGGCCGGCCACGTGGCCCGACGACACGACGAACGGTGGAGCAAGCGCGTTTTGGAGTGGAGACCCCGGCTAGGCAGAAGAAGTGTGGGCAGACCACCGGCCCAATGGTCCGATGACATTGAGACAGCTGGACCAGTCTGGATGAGGGAAACGGACAACCGATCCGGATGGAGAGTGATTGGAGAGGCGTATGCCCAACGGTGGGCGAATGCACGCTGATGATGATGAAGAAGACAGATTCTCAATCGAATATGTCGGGCGAGTTGAATGGCCTACCGAATGCGCTATTATTAGGATCACTAAGAATGTGCCAATTCTTATTAACTAACTATGTTGAAATAATGGCATATACATTCAGGAACTGCCTCTATAGTCTAGTAGACTCTAGAGTATTGAAATAAAAAATTCATTAAAAATGTGTCACTCTCCATCATCCCTCAGATAAGTTTTAAATCTACAGATCATTCTGTTGTGAAAGAACTCCCAAAAAACATTTTCAAATAATACCTGAAATCTGGGGAAATTACACATGTCCCAAGAAATTGCCGAAGCCCATTTTTCCGTTTACTAGTTTGAAAATCTAAACATTACTTTTTTCATAACAACTGGCCTCCCCTTTGTAGTCGTCAGAAACAGGCACTAGTCTTGTTGTATCCGGGATCATTTCCCGCTGACCTGAAAATGTCGTTTATGCCGCATGTATCCCCTCATCAGAGGGGTCCAATTCCCTTCATTATCTCAAAGCAAAAGTCCACCCGGAGGGACTTCGCGTAATATTGGTATCTTCTCTGTGTCGTGTGCACATCCGCCCTTAGCGGCACATCCGGTCCTATTCCGTAATGTAATCTGCGATCGAATTACGTTTTGAAGGACGGCCCGCGAATACGTAACACAATTAGGGCGAATACGACATTACGATTCGTAGAACGCGGTCCGCCGGCAGTCTTTTTGTATTTTATACCAGCTGTTGACCGCGGCTTCGCTTCGCGTAAAGTTTCGAATCGATTTCTAGAGGCGATGCCTAGCTTAGCTTGGATTAGAGAACACTAGGATATGTAGACCAATCGTAGAATTGTTTGTGTAGGAGAGATTTTATGCGTTACTCTAGAATCTACAGAATATAAACGGAAACAATCAAGTTATATAACGACAGTTAGCGGAAATGCTAAACACGGAAGTGGTGAGTATAAAGCTGCCCTGCTTTGTGGAAATGGGGGTTGCAGCGGCGATTCTCTGGGCCGGAAAACTGAGAAAACGATTTGGAAACTCGCACGGCGCAGTTTCTTTATCCATTTGCGCTGTGGAGCGAATCAATGGACCCCGATGGGCTCCTGTTTACGAATACGACACAATCGACAGAACGAAGGAATTGACAATCTTTGAACTAATGTAGTTGCGTCATTTGACTGGATCTGATAGTAACACGGTTTAGTATATTTTGGCGTATAGTTTACCAAGTACACAACACAATATTGGTGCTTACTTTTTAACTCTGACTCTAAATGACCTTGCTTTATTGCACATAGTCAAATGCACTCCCCTAATTGTTTCTTTGGTTTATTTATAAGAAGTATACAGTATTCACTTAAACTAAACAAATATCATTAATTATTATCATCAAAGCCATTGACATTTTTAATGTTTTACAAAAAAGGATACAGTTTTTTAAAACCTCCGTTGGGCGCACCTGATCTGACAGACGCAGATCGGAAACTTTTATTTGATCTTCCCCGCCAAATTGGTATCTGATGCCACTTCCAAATTCCATTCTGTCTAGCGGCGACGCGTTGAATCTTCCTTCTCAGTTTCTTACCAGACTCTGTGGAGAGTAGTAGCACCGTCCGTGGCCTATCAGGCTCATTGCGCTTGATCTTTTCATACTTTTTAAATTACTTTGGAGAGCTGATATTAATACAGGTAGTTAACGTCGCGGTCATTTTCGAATCGTTCCTGCGAGGCACATTGCGCCCGAACTCAGGTGACGGAAGGTTAGTAGTAGTAGTAGTAAACGGAGTGAGGGGATTGTATCCAGCCCTTGATGTCACCTGGACCTGTAAGATATTTTGTAACTACCCACTTTGTGGTTGGGTAAGTGGTCTGTTAGTAGCCCGGTACTGCTTACCAGTCCATACAGATCACTGACCTAGATCGCTGGGTTCGAGAAAGGCTCGTCCCAGTAAACTGTGCCTTTTTGCGGCGAGGCCTGGGCAGCGACCAACGATATGTATGCTGTCTTCAGGTTCTTCGCCACATATTCGGCAGTCCCTGCTCTCGGTCAAGCCAAAGTTGAAAAGATGTGCTCTAAGGGTCGTGTAACCGGTGAGGAGACCGATGGTGGTTCTAAGGTTCTTCTTGATCATGTCAAGTAGGGCTTTTGCGGCTTAGGAAGTGGTTGCTCTATCATGGTCTTTGCCTGACTAATCCATGGCTCTGTTTACAGGATGCCCGATGTTCCTGCTCCAAGCAGTCCCTGATGATTTTCTTACCTATAGCAAAGGGGACCCCTACAACTGGCTCCACTGGACATTCCAGTGTGCCTAGTTTTGCAGTCTGTCGGCCTCTTCGTTGCCGGGTATGCCTTGAGGGCCCGGTGTTCATGTTAAGGTGATTTTGTTGGATTTTCCCAATTTGTTGAGCTCTTGCATACAGTCCCAGACCACAGAAGATTTTGTAATAGCTATAGACAGAGAGTCCAATGCTGATCTGCTGTCAGAGCAAATGAGGATTTTTCTATTTTTTACCTCAAGTCGACTTTAAAGATTTATGCATTCCAATATGGCAAATATCTAGGCTTAGAACACGGAAGGTTACGAAACAAGGAAATATATTAAAAAGAAAAAAAACACAACTGCTGTTACAGAAAGTGAGCTCAAGTAAGTAGTTGTCTAAATATTTAAATATCGAATTATCAATAAATTAACATAAATATATCGTGTTTTATGTTAATTGATTGTCTGATTGAGTACATTCCGAAAATATATATCTATATATGTATATGGAAAAATATATAAACCACAAATATTTCATAAAAAAACATAATAACGATAATAGTCTGTATTTGCAACTGTATTTGCAATTACCATTATTATGTTTCTCATGAAATATGTGTGGTTTATATATTTATCCATATAGACAGATGTATATTTCCATTTACTCAATCAGATAATCAGACCCAAAACATGATATATTTAAGTTAATTTATTGACATTACGATATTTAAATATTTAGACAACTATTTACTTGAGCTCGTCTTTTCTTACTAATAAAGCGTTTTATCATTATTATGATTATTACATGATATTTAAACAATTAATGACACTCAGGATGACATAACTATTTTAATAATACCACACACTTCTAAATTGGTTCAATCGTTTGGAAGTTATGGTGGAATAAAGAAACGGAAAACATAGATGAACCCTATTTCAATACATTATACTCCTTCTTTGTTAGGCAGTCGTGTAAAAAGGTATTAATCAACGAAATAGAGCCTCACACAAGTTTATATTAGGGATATACAATAAAATACAATACAATAAAATACAATAAAATACAATAAAATAATAAAATATTCTGACGTAGTATTCGTATGTCTGTCAGTCGGTTTTTGCAGCGGGGAAGTTGTTACTTCAATTGTAACAAATTACTTGTTCTTGTTCGGAAAACTCAGGCAAAGCATCGCGTCGAGTCTCCATTACCGAGGTGGTAACTTACGTCGAAATTAGGAGTACTATATATTAGGTATAGAGAGGAGGTGGCAACCACAATAGTAATATGTTTAAAATACTTGCATTTACTGAACTCTAAAAAAAGATTGTCGTTTTTTATGTAGAGCTTTTCGTAAGATAATGTTTCTTCATATATAAAAATATATAGCTCTTAGTAGTCTTAAGTAAATAATTATCATTAGTCAATTATTATGACTAGTCCACTCGAGGGGTAAAAAAGAGATGAGGGTATTGAATAATAATAATAACAAACTCTCTATTGTCACTTAAAATACAACAAAGCGAGATTATTTCCACATGGCAATATCTTAAAAGTAACCTAATAACAAAGCACTTAGAGGTGTCAACTACAAAGGGCGAACCCGTCACTTCAAGAAGTTTTAACGATATTGGTCGTTCTCCGTTGGTAGATATTGGTCGATCTCCCGTAAGAAGACTTGGGACGAAAGAGTCCACTGTCTAGTTACGCCACTCGCCCGTAAGAAGCCAACGCCTTACCGCGAAAAACTGGGTTTACACCCAGCGGGCTGACACTCGCGCCCTTACTTCCAGTTACAGACAGTTTTTCCGGCCTCCCGACTGGTAACGGGTTCGAGCTCGCTTGCGCAGTCTACGCCCTTACGTAGCGGTGATTCGGTGTTTACCGAATCCATCGCAGACCACGGCATCCTTTGCCCGGCTGTTTGCCCGGTATCGGGTAGCCGATTGGTCGTTTCAAGAACAGTTGCCGTAAGGTTAACAGCCACCCTCACTCTATAGAAATTAACGTAATTTTCAGACGCCCGCTGTTATCAGTCCGAATGCACAGTCGATTGGCTGACCCCGCACGGCGCGCAAACCGTCCAGGAATGCTTGAAGTACGATTACCAGGGGAACTGATCAGCAGACACAGAGTCCTACCTGGACTTGCACTTCTGCTTGGAGGCTGCCGAATGGGTATTGACTTGTGAGTTCGGCGGACCCTAACACATGGGTCATAATGGTTTAACTGCACTGGGCTTAGCTCCTAAAAGAGCAACTAAAGCTGTCAACTACAACGAGCAAACCCGTCACCTGAGAAAGTTTTAACGATATTGATCGTTCTGTCTTCCGTGGGGTGAGCGCAGAAGACTTGGGACGAAAAACAATCCACAGTCTAGCTACGCCACATGCCCGTCAGAGGCCAACGACTTACGGCGAGGCGCCGGGAAAGGTAAACAGCGGGCAGCCTCGCCCCCTGACTACCCGTTTGGAAGGATATCTCAGTCGGGAAATAACCTTCAGGATACCTCCTACCTCCTAACTGGTTACAGGATCGAGGTCGCTTGCGCAGAAACAGAGCAGTGGTACATGCACGCGTTATGAAAATAAAAATTGATAAGTTTGCCTACAGAAAACATAAATTACTATATTTAAAACTAAGAATGCCCGAAGTGAGGAAATTGGGAGAGGAAGGAGGGAAAAAGGGAAGAACTGGTCACTACTTAAAACTGTAGTAATTTTGGGGAGAGTCTGGAATGATTGTAGCGTACGCGAGATTTGTATATTTTCTGGGATATTGTTCCAGAGTCTTACACCGGTTTTGGTCGTTCCTGTGTCTTGAATACTTAACGAGCCGCCCGAAAGTCAACCCCACCTGCACGTGCTGGACAACAAAGTAGTCGCAGAGAGGCACTGGCGACCGATCAACGGTAGAATAATAATGAGAAGAAACTAGAACTAAATTCCCGAGACTAAAACGAAATTCCCACTAGTATGTTGGCCCTAGCACTGCGATCACCAATCTACTTGCTCAGCGTGGTGATTAGGGTAACCACATCCATATACCACAATCATAATGGCCATCAGTCCCCAGCAGCTTTACTATCCCCGGCTCCGATAGCTGTCGAGACAACGGGAGAGCAAAGGATACTAAGAAAAGGGTTTCAAGGATTAGGCCGGGCTACAAGCACCAACAGCACGGAAAGTATAACGCACGTACATCGATTGCAAGATCGATACATTTTTCAATTCAATTCTTTATTGAGAAATCACACAGTATTACAGTAATCATATTTTTTTTAATGTATGCAGATTTACAACAAATAAAACCGGTTACGGATTTTTAAACTACTTAATAAAACTAATGTACCTTCAATTTTAGAACTACATAAGAGTCTACATAGTATGCAGGGTGTGTGTATGTGTTAGTGGGGTTGTGTTGAGCGTGTAAGTGTGGAGTGGGAGCGTGTATGATATTAGTAATGGCGTATATAAAATATAATAATGATCAATAAAAATAGCTAAAAAAGAATAGTCAGCTTATTGTATCGGTTAGGGTTTAATTTACGGAGTATTTGTAAGTGATTATGGAATTATTAAACATATCAATACCATTTAAATGGGTATTATAAAGCTCACAGCAGCGTGTGAGTACTCCATTCCTTGATGCATTAGTTTTAAAACGGGGCAATCTTAAAACGGGCAGTTTTAAAACGTGGTCCTCATTAGGGTGTTAATATTGATCGCTCCCACCAGGTCAGAGCAATCGAATATACCATTCATTATTTTATAGAGGCACAGAGCATCATTCAAGTTGCGCCGATAATATAGCGAATTTATTTTAAATAGAAGGGCCGCTCAATTAGTAGTATTGCAATAACTTTTCGTCTTGAAATTAAAGTATCGAACGAACTTATTTTGGATATTTGAAGAGGAAGCGAGAAGAATAAAGTATGATACTATATGATTAACGGAAGTTCGAAGACAGGAAGTGGACACGATAACTCTTTCTACTTCTGGCAAGGCAATCGAAGATCTCAAAGGAATATAATGGAGGTATGTAGTATGTCTCCAGGATTGGCATACCTTATCTTGAAACTGAACAAACGATACTCTCTAGAGGTCTAATCTCCAATATCAGATGAGAAAGCTGAGAGCTCGTACGAGGAGATTTCAAAGGTCAGGGTACACAATAAGTCAAACTACATTGTGCCGATGAGAACTTCAATGCAAAACGGCACAGATGGAGGAGACAGGATAACGCTGGGATCATATTATTTTAGAATAATTAGAAGAAACCGTCAGGGGGGAAAGCGCTGGTACTTTTCACGGAGACAGACAACCTCTTCTTGTTGAACTCACTCTACAAGAAGAATCCGTATTGCAAGTGGACTTGGAGAAGCCCAGATACTAAGACGGAAAACAAGAAGTATAACTGCATCGTAACAGACAAACGGTATATTTTTCGGGATATCTTGGTAATCAACAGATTTAATATTGGGCGCGACCACTAGGTACTTTGGGGCAACCTAAATAAGCGCAAGGACGGGCGCGGACCAACAGTGCTAGAGTGCAGGCTAGGGTGGTTGGTTGCTCTTCATTGAGTTAAAGAGTTAAATTTTGTGTGACCTCAAACAATGAAAGTAATAGAGTGCTGCTGCCGGCAACTTATCTGGTTAGTATATAATTACGGTTAACACGTTGAATGCATTATATAATTTATTAAATTTTGGACTCAGCCATGAAGTTCGTGCATTATATGTAATGCATTGGGTTATTGCCTTAGATAGTGGAGAAAAATGCATTGCGGTATTCTTGGATCTGGCCAAGGCCTTTGACAACGTCTCACATCGTATACTATTGAGTAAACTCCGAAATATCGGAGTGCGTGGCTTACAATTAAAATGGTTCCAAAATTACCTTTCGGTGAGAATACAAACAACAAAAGTTGGTGAGACGGTCAGCTCGGAAGCACATGTTAGGTACGTTGTACCGCAAGGTAGTATATTAGGGCCAATCTTTTTCCTCATCTACATTAATGACCTTACTAATATGACCTTTGAGGGATGAGAAGCTATCTCCTTTGCAGACGACACGGTTATTGTATTCAGAGGCAAGTCCTGGGACGATGTGTACAATTATACTGAAAACGGACTATCTATAATCAAAGTATGGCTAAATTATAATCTACTGACTCTTAATGACTCTAAAACTAAATATATGACCTTCAAATGAAGAAAACTTACGACAAACAAACCCAGCGCAAACTAAAAATCCACACATGCAACACTGTCGTTGACGGCAAGCCTTGTACGTGTGCGGAGGTGGAAAAAGTAGATACAATAAAGTACCTAGGATTAACTCTGGACTATACACTGAAGTGGGAAGTTCTTCTGAGAGCTTGTACAATGAATCTAAAGTCCTTGACGTTCGTCAAATATACGCTAAGGTAGTCCTACTCTACTACTATAATCATGACAATTATCGTCTATATTCAACACACCATAAAGGAACACGAGTAACAACAACCAGACAGCACTTAATCCAAAAAAAAGAGAACAAGTTTTGCACAAAAACACTTTTCTTACATTGCTCCTCGAGTGTACAACAAAATGAATAGTGTTTTTCCTGTAGGACTGAAATCTAGGAATAGTCACGGCGTAAAGAAAAACCTAACTAAGTCACTTTTGACTATGGTCGACAAGAAACGGAGACATTAATAAAATATATATATTAAAATAGTGCACGATTTGTGAGATATATGTATATATATATATATATATATATATATATATATATATATATATATATATATATATATATATATATATATATATATATATATATATATATATATAAATATATATATATATATATATATATATATATATATATATATATATATATATATATATATATATATATATATATATATATATATATATATATATATATATATATAAAGAATTCGTTTAAAGGATGACACTTTGATGAAAAAATAAAAATAATAAAAGCCACTTACATAGCTGGAAGGTTTTCCCGGACTGGACTGGGAAATGCTTATTGTTTAAACGAGATGTATTCTTGGATGAGTACCACTTTCGATGGTACACTGTAGGTTTAATGGGATCCCTTTATCGCTAGCGAACGATCACCCTTCATCCACATCTCAAAAACAAAGCGTATCCTTTTGCAAACCAAAATAAAATGTCTTTATTAAAGATACTTGTAAATATCATATATCCTTAAGTATAAACTTCTCGACCAGAAATTACGATTTATATCTTATTTCATGGGAACGAGCAAATGAAGTATTTTATTTTTATTTTCATTTAATAGCTGGCTGATAGCGAGCCCAGCAATCGTATATCGTCCTTTTAAAGAGTGGATATATTCGAATTTCAAATCGAATTTTCGAAATGTCATTCCGCATTTAAGAGACGATTGATTGTGATTTTTTTCATTGTTTTTTGCTTAAATTTGTCTTTAATAAAGACATTTTATTTTGGTTTGCAAAAGGATACGCTTTGTTTTTGAGATGTGGATGAAGGGTGATCGTTCGCTAGCGATAAAGGGATCCCATTAAACCTACAGTGTACCGTCGAAAGTGGTACTCATCCAAGAATACATCTCGTTTAAACAATAAGCATTTCCCAGTCCAGTCCGGGAAAACCTTCCAGCTATGTAAGTGGCTTTTATTATTTTTATTTTTTCATCAAAGTGTCATCCTTTAAACGAATTCTTTAAAAAAAGATTTTACAAAAAACCAATCAAATATTAACTATATATATATATATATATATATATATATATATATATATATATATATATATATATATATATATATATAAATATATATATATATATATATATATATATATATATATATATATATATATATATATATATATATAAAATAAAATTAGTAAAAGCTACTTAAAAAGCAGCGAAGGAAATCCCAGGTTGGATCGGGAAATGCTAATATTTGAATGAGATATACTTACGGATGTGCACGACTTTCGACGGTGCAATGTACGTTTAAAGGTCCTTTTGCAGTCGACTAACGATCACTATTCATCCATATATCTCAAAAATCAAGCTAATCCTTTTGCAACACAAAATGCCTCCAATTGAGACGAATTAAAGCGAAAATTAATTTTCGCTTTAATTCGAACAACCTGGGATATATCAACCTGGGATTTCCTTCGCTGCTTTTTAAGTAGCTTTTACTAATTTTATTTTAAATAAAAATATCATCCTATAAACGGATTTCTTTACAAAACTTATCAAATATATATATATATATATATATATATATATATATATATATATATATATATATATATATATATATATATATATATATATATATATATATATATATATATATATATATATATATATATATATATATATATATATATATATATATATATATATATATATATATATATATATATATATATATATATATATATATATATATATATATATATATATATATATATATATATATATATATATATATATATATATATATAGCATTATTTTATATTTATCTATAAAGTATATATTTATTTATATATGTATGTATATATTTATATGTATATAATACCTAAATTTAATATTATTACGCTTTCTTATTCTATTTTTAACTTCTCAAATGTAACATAATAATATACAAAGATGTATTACAGCTAGTTACGAAAACCACTATACCTTTTTTTATATTAAGCCTACCTTAGTACAGGCGAGGCCTAGTTAGGATGGCTTTGAATTTTTAAAATACACGTAATATTATAGATAAATAAAGAATTTTGAATTTGAATTTGAATTTGATTCCAATTCCATTGACTTTTGTGGGGTTTACGTTTGAAATAAAAAATATATTTGATAGACGTATAGACAAAGATAAAAGTTAATTAAAACACCAATGTCCCGCAGCTTTTTTTTATTTTAATAAGGAGCAAAGATAAAAATAAAAAATTATTTTGTTCAAAAAACTTCAATGGACTTCATTGAAACAAGGAAGACAAATTGGTTTATGACTATGGCCAAAATAAGCTATGGCGCCCATGCATTACGTTTAATGCACGCTGAATTTCTATGTTATGACATTGTGATGCTTGTTTCATGATTACTTCAATTGTTAAAAAAACCATATCCAATGAACATATCGAAAAAAACGGACATATCGTGGTTGATACTAAAATTTGCTTGGACGGTCAACGTGTTAAACATGTGAAAAGATATTGTAATCAATAAAAAACAATAAAGTTCATCAATTATGCAACTGCATCGTGCTTTTTCAATATTGGCGAAAAGTACGATTAGCATGAGTGCTAATCGTACTAGAATGCTAGCAAACTAAGAATGCTAGCTTGTTTAATAACTACCACATCAATAATGAATATTGATTACCATGAACGAGATTACACGGTTTTCTGCCAGGATTTGCCGAAGCGGCTCACCGCTTCGGCAAATCGTGGCAGAAAACCGTGTAATCTCGTTATATAAAAAAATGGTCAAAGGTACAGGTTAGTGTTACAGTCTCTCCTAATTAATTTGTTTACTAGCGTTTGATGCATGAGGTAACTTAAATCTGTGTGCACAATCTATCACTCGGGAGTGCCTCGACACGGGGGGCCAACCCGATCCCAAACAAGCCGTGACAACACGTTCGACACAACGTGTACCGTAACTGCGCGGGCGGCGCACTGTGGTAAGTATGAGCGCATTAGCGTGATTAATTATTAATAAAAACATATTTTTATTAAAATCATTCATGTACCATAATCTATAGTTATAATTATACATAGCTTGAGATTAGCAAATTACGCGAGTCTCGATCTTATTGGGATTTATTTTAAAATCTCAAAAACCACTGCTTCAAAACATTTGTTCGAAATATTTTATATTAACTTTGTTATATTTTCGGGAGCAATGAATCCGGGCCACCAACATAAACCGCAATATTTCGGAAACTAAGAATGCTAGCTTATTTAATATTTACCACATCATTAATGAATATTGAATACCAGGAACGATTCTTTTTTTTGTGACAGAACAGCAACAAAAGCCTAAACAAATATAGTGGATTCGCAGTTAGATGAAATTAAAATCATTTATTTTGATTTTAGCCATTTTGATGGCATTCCTTTACAGTAGAAGAATTTTGATGACATTCCTTTACATTCCTTACAGTAGAAGACTATTAAATAGTCTTTCAAATATTTTTTATTTGAATAAGCTAGCATTCTTAGTTTCCGAAATATATATGTTGGTCACCCGGATTCATTTCTCCCAAATGTAGTATCCCAAAACGACAATTGAAGACGCGGATATATCCTGCACGTCGTCTGGCAACACCTCAAAATGACGTCGCCTCACGAGCGCTCGCTAGTTGGCAATCTTAGAAGTTGCGGACAACTGGAGCTGTCAACTACAACGGGCGAACACATCACCTCAGGAAGTTTTAACGATATTAGATCGTTCTATCTCCCGTTGGGTGAGCGTAGAAGACTTGGGACGAAAACAATCCACAAACTAGTTCCGCAACTCGCCCGTAAGAGACCAACGCCTTACCGCGAGATAACCTGTGTCTTAGAGACATGTCCATATTTGTCGGTAACTATTACGCATCGGTCTAATGTGCCGCGCAATATAATGGACTTCATTTTTGTGACATGTATGGAGTAATGCTGACGCCACGCATTTTATTATTAAGCAGTCTGACCATTTCTTTCGAGTTCTGTATTGGATCCACTGTCTACTGATGAATTTTCAGCTTTTCCAAAACACTTTAGGGTACTAATTAAAATTACACCTTTCCTAGTACGCCAGCGCTAGGTGTCCCAGAATCTGGCCTGCTGACTCTCTACCCCAGCATTGTATGGCCAAAATACTGTCTGATCTGAACGTATCGGCTTTTACAAAACTCACACTTTTTTGATGCTGCCTCTTGGCCTATCTATACTAATATTATAATGAGGTAAAGTTTGTGAGGCTGTAGGAAGTAATCTCTGGATCTACTGAACCGATTTTGAAAATTCTTTTACCAATAGAAAGCCACATTATTTGTGAGTGTCATAGGCTATATATTAATCCGAAAAATGAAAAGACTTTTTCGTGGCAGTCGGATTTGCAAAGTAAGTCGGAGAATAAGCGGTCCAACGAAAACGTTTCTAACTAACGCTGCCGTAACATTGAGAGATATATGATTCAGTTTTAGAGAAAAGTTGTAGAGCTTGATAATGCCTACAAAAAAGTCAGCTATGTCTAACTTTTATATTTAAGTCACAAAAAGTAGTATTTTATATAATAAAAATAATTTAAATCGTTAGGTCATGTTTATTGGTCATTGTTTATTGGTCAACAATTATGAATTCATATCAAAATAAGTAAATTTATCGTCTCAAGCGTTTAAAACAAAAGACTTTTCCCTTGTTCCATTAAACATCACTATTGGAGTTCCACAGGATTCTATATTAGGACCCATTTTGTTCTTAGTATATGTCAATGACTTGCCTAATAATTTCGAGGACAAAAAAATCACAATGTTCGCAGATGATACTAGTCTAATCTTAACAGATATAAGTGAGGAAAAACTAATGGATAATGCTAATATTACTCTAAATAAGCTACACACGTGGTTTCATTCAAACAGCCTTCTTCTTAACGCAACAAAAAGTAGCTTTATGGTATTTTCAAGCACACAAAATTCCAATACGGGCACTCAAGTAACCTTGCACATCAATAAAAACGTCATTCCACAGACTAAATGCGTCAAATTCCTAGGTGTACACGTCGACGATAACTTGAAATGGAATAGACACTGCGAGGCACTAGAGATTCAATTAAGTAGAGCTTGTTATGCATTGCGTATTGTTAGGAAAACACTGAGTGAATTAAAAACGAGGAGTATTTATTTTTCCTACTTTGAATCGATACTGAGCTACGCCATTACGATCTGGGGAAACTGTTATGCTTGTCACAAGGAACCCTTATTTATCCTACAGAAAAGAGCATTACGGATCATCGCCAACGCTAAACATATAGAAACATGTAGACCTATTTTTAAAAGATTGAAAATCATGACTCTCATATCACTTTACTTATATAGGCTATTATTAGATTTTTACACCGAAAAGGAAAATCACGTAAAATTTAAAGATATACATAACAAAAACACCAGATACAAGAATAATTTCATTCTAACATGCGTGGTTTTAAACGCTGCTAGGCAAAGTACCCAATTCTCAGGGCCTTATTATTTTAACCGCCTACCATGTAACATAAAAGACAATAGCAACCTCAGAACGTTCTAAAAACTTTTAAAGGATTTTTTTACAACAAATACGTTTTACTCTATTGAGGAATTTATAAATTTTACAAAATGACTTTTTTTACAGCCCCTTTATTTTAAGAGGCCTATTACAAAATAGCGTAGGTATTCTTTTAAAATGAGTTTAAAAAATGAACGCATTTTTTTTTGGATGTAACTATAAAAGATAGGATAAATAAATAAAAAAATAAATAAATAACTATTCAACCCTGGGAGAAAACCGCGGCACTGAGCGCTCTTCTCTTGCGCAAGCAAATATATACACAATTTCTAATTGTTTTTTGCAGTGTTTTCTCCTTTCTAATGACAATAATTTATATTATGTCGTATTGCTAAAAGAGTGAACTTTAATATAGTATAAGTATTATATAAGAATCTTATTTTATTTCTGAGAAAATTAGAATGATACAGGAAGTTTTTTTTTAAATTTTGTGTAATTGTAAGTAATGTATACCTTGGATATGTGGTCAAAAAACGAAAAAATAAGGCCGCTATGGTCAACAAGAATACATGACGGACATAAAAAAAAATAGTATACGGTTTTCGTTGTAGTGATATTACTGTATTAAGGAGCTCAAAGTTTGCCTTCCGAGCGTTTTACGAATAACGACTTTCGGAAAATGGGCTGAATAAGTAAATAATATTCGTTATATCTAAAATTAAAGGCCGCTATGGTCAACATCAAGAAATGGTCCAGGTAATTCAGTAATTAAAGTTTGTAGAAATCTCTTCATTTCTTGGAATTAGAACGCCAAAAATCCACTTTTCTTGCCTTTCTGGAAAAAATATGTGATAGGGCTCTTAATGTAATGCGTATACTGATTATATCATTTGTTGATTGTTTTAGCTTGAATAAATTATTTTATTGATTGTTTTAGTTATATGGTATCTTATATTTAAATGTAATTACAATGTATTTAGATTCTTTTAGGACAAAACATTATAAAAATTTGTTTGATTGATTATCTGATTATTGATGATTATTGCTTTTGTTAGATCATATCTGATATTGATTATTTTAATTGTTGATAGTTTTAGTTTTACTGCTTGTTGATTGCGCCTTTTATAACCTCTACTTTATGAAGTTTCTTCTAAAACAAAATGTTGTATGCTCTCTGGGCAGTTTGTTACTTAAACATTGTATGTTTTTTTAATAATTCACACAATAAAGAACTTGAACATGAACTTTTACTGCATATAATTTCCCTTTTACTGCATAAACGGTTAAAGAGATAAGACACTCACAAATAAGACAATCACAAGAAGACACTCACAAATAACGGTAATATAGTCAAATTGGCATGCAAATACATACATACATATGCAGTAAAAATATAACCCTTCTTTTGGCAGTCAGGAAATATATCATAGCACTCAGCACTAAGGGAACCACACTCATAATTTCATCACAAGTATAAAGTTTTACCGCCCAACGAAGTGGGCACGGGTCAGCTAGTTAGGAATAATATTGTAACGCCGCGGTGAGATCACATTGACCACAGTGCGACGCGCCTAAACCGGGCATCGATCATCGCCGAATTCTGCTCGGGCGGAAAATATGGTCATTTCCGGAAAGCCCGCCCGCCCAATTAGCCGCGCACGGCCAAAGTGGGGGAAGGGGAGGTGAGGTCGGGAAGGGGAGGGGGAGGCCTGCACTTGACATTCTTGCGGCCGCAATTCACCGCGAAATCTATCGCGGTCTTTTATCCTGGCGGGCGGCCGCGCGGGGGGGCGGCGGAATCCGAGAGAATTAAATGTATCGGAAACTGGGCGCTGTAGATTTATAACGAGTGGAGTCTTTCTGCTTTTAAGTTCGAAACGACGAAATGAGGTTAATGGTTTAATACAGCATTTTCGACCTTGTTTAGATCGCATTCCATTATGATAGCCCGCTCTAAGTTTCACCATGACATGGCTGCTGCACTTATAGAAATTTTTGGAGTTGGTTTATTTTTTGTTAAAACTTTGTGTATTATTTTTGGAAAGAATTCTTCTGGGTTGTAACGAGAGGGACACGTGATGATGAAATGAATACTTCTTTGATAAGCTGATCTTATTGTTAGCAGGATGTGAATAGATTAGAACTCAAAACATTTAGGAGAGTTTGATTGTCTACACGCGAAAACTAGCATTTTGCAGAGTTGTTGCTCAAAATAGGAACAAGGCAAATGTTAGAAGTCAGTGAGATAATTACTCTAGCTAGATAATCAAACCCTTTAAATTTTGGTGAATGATCTTTAAGAATTTGTCGACAACGTTTATCCAGTAATTTAATTTTATAAGTTCTAACACTATACATTAGTTCAAGTAGAGAGCTATTTTGCCACCTACTAACAATCGAGTAGGTAAGGTAACTGACTTAATTAATCTTCGAGGTAATTCTCTCGAAGATTAATGCACCGACGCAAACATACTACTCTGTATACACTATGCTTGACCTGTAAGAGGGTGTACATTTCGCAACAGAATTTCTCAACTCCTTGCAGTTCTCTGGATTGCACCGTGTACATTGGTTTTAAAAGTAGGGTGTCCTATTATTTTATTACGAAACCTTTATCCACCCATTTTTTTAATGATACTCGTTTGCAGTTAAAAAAATTAAAAACGTTCATAATAGAGTGCATAATACTATCCGGATGTGTAACATCATATTTTCTTACTAATCGCACTGCTATTTTTATTTAACAGTAAGTTGCACTCGTACGAAGCCGGGCGGGTCGCCAGTAAAATATATAACAATATATATTTTTGTGATCTATTTAACGGGTACAATAACCCCTTAAAATTTTATGCTCAATTAAAGTTCCACGGTGTATATATTAGGTAGTTTTTGTGTATTTGTGAAAATTGTGAAAAATTGATGGATTTTGTATTATAGTGAATCCTTTTATCATGATCATTAATATATAATCAATGTCATGATACTCCATTTACAATATCGGTTGCGTCACCGCAAGACTTTCCCGGCAAGCAAACAGGTCTCCCCCCTCTACAGCCCCAAAACTCCCCCCCCCCTGCCCCCACATCCAGCCCCCCGGTGAACTCAACCCCCCCCCCCCCCCCCGCCAACTCACCCTCCCCCCCCCCCCCCACCAGCCGATAGTGATTATGATAGCAAATGTAGTATATTTCTAGTATTTGTGTAGTATTTCCGTGAAATAATACAAAAAAAATCCGCTGGAAGGGCGTATAAACTACCTACTGCGTGCTAACTTATGAACTTTATAATCACTAGGTATATAATCAATGTTTGTACTTAGATGACTTGAACAAACATTAATATCAATAGGTTGCTTTTTTATGCTATGTCTTGAGAGGATCGATGTTTATAATAAAAATATCGATGATTTCAGTATTTTTAAAACATTTTTTTTAAGTAAAAAAAATCTCAATACCCGACTAAAAAAGTTAACGGTATTAAAATGATAAAAACGATAATAAAAAAGTAAAAAAAAACTGCCGAAACCAGGGATCGAACCAGGGACCTTTAGATCTTCAGTCTAACGCTCTCCCAACTGAGCTATTTCGGCCGGTACTAGCCTATCGCGGAACAGACGTTATGCAGCGTGACGTAAGAAAATCGCGGTCATGTTTAGCGTAATCGTTCGTCAAGGTCGTTTCGTATCATTCGCACAGAATAATAATAGGATTATGCTAGTGTCTGTGCCGGCACGATTCGTTTACAATAACCGCCTCGGTTATTAATTGCTATATTAGTTATGGATTCAAACTGTCTTGTTGTGTCATGTAATGGATTCAAACGGATTTTGCGCACGTTGTGCAACTCGATTATTAGAAATCGCATTGAAACGAATGCAGCTATTTGAAATCCGCATGAAGATACCTATACCCTCATGCTGGAAAAGGTACAGAAATGTTTTTTGACATTTTTGTACTTCAAGCAGTACGGATGTTATCCATTTTTGTATCCGACTACATTTATCACAGGCATGGTTTGCTAAATTTCTCTGTCCCAGAAGAGAAATGTTGACCATGTACTATGTTTTGAATCTAATTAGTGGTAAAAGTGATAACCCTAGCTTACTAGCCAAGGTAAGTCTTTTCATACCAAATAATTATCTTAGTGCTCGATCGCACCATCTTTTCGCGGAGCCGTTCTCGCGCACTAACCTTACGAGGTGGAACTTGTTGGCGCGTGCTTTGCGGTGCTTAAATGAAATTCACTCGATTGCACCATATTTTGATATTTTAACCGCCAACGCTCACTTGTTTAAATTGCAGGCTATTATTTATTTATTCTTATTAAATAGTTAGTATTCTAAATGTCTTTCTATTTGTATACTAACGGTGATATTTTTATTAATTTTACTTTAATAACTTGGTTTTACTGTAATATTGATATACCTTGGTTTTACTGTAATATGAAATAAAATAGCACATGCTGTTTCAAAAGAAGGTTTAAAAAAATAGGGCGGATCTTCTTACCGTTTCTAAAGTCATTGATAACTTCTTTGAATTTGGTTGTAGATTGTAGAGGCCCGTATTATTTTTCATTTGTTGTATTTTATTACATTACATGGATTTTAGGCCATATAGGAATACTTAGGCCATGGAATCTCCTCATATTTGCAAATTATTATTAGAAGCGTATTGTAAAAAGGAGATAAATGTTAAAATGACTATATATTTTAATTATTATAATACGGAAAATACATACATATTTAAAATACAATATAATATAGGGAGGCAGGAGAGTATGGAGGGGGAGATTTAGTAGGTACCGTACTAGGTTACAAAATTACTATTTACAATTTTTCACTTCACATAATTATCATTATACAATACAATACAATCAACTACTACATTAGATATTTTATATCTACTGTAGTACTTGATTAGACCTATTTCTATATCTTGTATTTACCTTGTGCCGATCGCTTACTTTGTTCATAGGTAATGTGCATAGAATTACAGATAAGTTGCGTAATATGCGGTATTAACCGCTTGAAAGCCAGCTTTTGCGCTCAATAAACTGCGAGGCAAATTTTTGGTCGATTTTGTAAATAAATACTGACAATATCGATTTTTCACGAATTCCCTCTAGTTACCTAGTAATTAAACTTGTTAGTCGTGTATATTATATATTTATACTAGCTGACCCGGCGAACTTCGTACCGCCTAACAGTCGATGAATGGCGTGTTACAGATTACCTGAACTTAATTTATGATTTTATGAAAGAATACAAAATAAATATTAAGTTAACTACTTTATTAAGATAATAACACAAAAAGAAATATAAAACTACAAAAATTAAGTATATCAATCGCGTGTCAGCAGGACATGATTGAATAAAAGTATTTACATATTGTGCAGCATGGGATGCACTCGGTTCATTGAAGCACCTTGTGATATACGACATTTTTGGTGTTTTTATCAGGTTCAATAACAAATAAAGCGGATGATTTGCCGATACGGGAACATGCCACGTACAACTGACCATGAGAAAAACACGGATTTACGTTATGTATGGGAAAATGTTTTTTTCTTTTATTTTAATTTTTCGACAATTTTCCAATTTTTGTTTTTAGTAGTTATTCTGCTATTCGGGACGGAGACAAGCCATGCAAATCGGTCCAGCTGTTCTCGAGTTATGTGTTCGAACAAACCCGACTTCGTTTTATATATATATAGATAATATATAGGGGGCGGCCGAAACGGCTAGGTAAACGCGGATATATCAAATGATGCAACATGCCTATAGGCACTGTTGGCGTCCGACGGGTTAAGTAAATGAAGAAGATGTCGAAGCATTCCAACTGGAACTACCAGGCTTGATTGTGTTTCTTCGTAAACTAAAGTCGGAATTAGTTCATGCGAGCGAGACAGCCCAATACGTTAGAGTGGAAGTTGAAATGAATGATTGTTACTCTTCCAGCATAAAACATAAAGCATATCGAACATAAAACGGCATATTCTAAAACCAGACGAAATATTTTCAATTTAATTCAGATGGTTTTATGTTTGGCAGGTAGGTTTTGTGCGGAAATTATTTTTTTTTTTCGACGAAAGCTTCTTTTAGTATAATACATTTAGTATACGATTAGGTTTCAAATTTAAATTCATAGATATTAATTAAAATTATTAAATGTAGTGAATAAAGTGCAATTATGCAGTCTAGATTTACCTGCGGTTGACACAGGACTCGTCCCGAATGTACTCGATCCCCGTTTGCATATCGGTCTAATTATAATGGGAAGCAAAAGTATACAGCAAAAGACCCAATCAATGGCGGTACCCATTCCCACCATTCCCAACTGGGCAACCGGTTAAAGAGGTCTCAGCGGCCTAAGGTCCTAAATAGACCTAAAATGTCTGGTGCAGAAGGAAACGGGAGACCACTGCACTATATATCCCTAGCAGTTAGGTTGAAAACTGGACCGGGATCAACAGTACGGAACAGCTTTTCCGGATGGCGCAAGACCGACAAAAGTATTTAGAGCTAACGGCCAACCTCCAGTAATGGAGAGACTGTTCGAGAAGAAGAAGAATACGATTATCTATTGTCATGCCTATCAAATTATTACTAGAAAAATTATGGTTTTATGGTTTAATTATTGTTTTGTTTTCTTTATTCAAGAGGGCACAAAGCAAAATAAGCCAAAAACAGCACTCGGCGTCTAATTTGTATCTTTTTAATTACCGTATATTTAGCGGTGAAAACTTATATTTCATATTATAAAAGAAGCATTTATAATATTACCGTTTCAAAAATTTGTAAACATATCTTTTTCTATAACGTCAGCAAATTTGTAGTTACTATTAAGTAACTTCATGGCAAACTACACAAAATAAACAGACTTTGATTATTTTTATAGTTAGTTTATTACTGAATCTACTTTATTACTTTATTACCAACAATTTATTTAAAAACACATCTCGAAATCTCCCTATATTTTTTATGAGGCCGCGGTGTTGGATAAATACGCGTTCGTCCAGCGAAACAATTCAGTTGCCCGCAAGGATTGAAGACAGCAATTTCTATTATTACTTTATTTATATAATTATTTAAGATCCTCATACAATGTATAGTTAATTTCCCATATTTTTTTACATTATTGAGAATATTATGCTGTGTCCAAACTGACGAAAGGTAACATGCAATGTAACGTGAAAGGAGCATTTCATTGGTGTCCTACTTGGATCTGTTTCCGGCGTGCGCGCGAACGTCGTCAGTCTGCCGAGAACACGCTGTGTCCATACCTGGTTCAGTTCGTGTTCGCGCGCGTCTCAACACAACCCGTCCACACTGGCGCTCTGAGCACAATGCGCGCCCATTTGTGTTCGTTTGAAAAACCGACAGATCACGGATCGCGCCGTGCGCGACTTTAAATGCTCGTAGCGTGCGCATGAAATGCACAGTTCGGTCGAGACTATGAGAATTTGTTACAAAGTGTGTTACATTGCATGATACATCGCACTAAAGTGGACGGCAAATTCTTTTCATTTCGTGTTATGTTGCGTAAGTCTGTATGCAGCATTAGACGCAATGACCCATCTAAGTTGTGGAATGCCTACCTACTGGAGTAGAATTAATTGTATCGTATTGTATTTTAATCGGCTTCCAGTCTATACCTCGACCCCCTATTGTCCCCAAATAGTTTCAGCATTTCTATCAAAATCTCTTTTGGATCAACAGCTTTTCGTCATTCGATGAACTTTATCCTTCTCTACTTTACCGTGGAGCCGGTTTTTCATTATTTCACGGTCTTCAGCCGCACACTGTCTGTAAACCTGCCTGCGGCTAACTTTAAATTCAATGTCGACACTTAAGATGTAATTTTAGAGTTTGTCATGTTTACTCGGGACTCCGGGATGGTTCGCATGGGCCGCTGCAACTTTAGGAAGAAAAAACAAGTCAAAAGAGTCGTGGCATCTAGATGCCACGACGTGGACGATGCTGTCTAGATAATAGTTTATTTTCTCATAATAGACTAAAAGATGGCGGCAAACGCTCACGTCATTTTATGACGAAACTATTTGTGTTCCTGCGAGATGGTTGGTTGATGGATTCCTGCTTGATGGCTTAAAGCAGCACATAAGCCGATTGCGACTTAGGAATCATGAAAGATACATACTGAGCAAAATGCTCGATCAAGTTAACCTGCCACACAGAACTGTTAAATATGCAAGTTTTTCTAAGGAAAGACGATCACAAAAAAAACACTTACAGGAGAAATTATTGCTACTCAGAAAGTCACCTACTTAGAGCCGAATCAAGGACTTATCCGGCAGGGAAGGGGGGATGGCACAAGGGACGCGACGTATGGAATACTTTGATAAGAAGAAAGACGAATGAGAAGAATTAGCACGAGATAGAGACAGAATGTGGAAAGCAGTGCAGTAAGCTTATACAATGTACGGAAACCATCGAAGAGAAATAGACAATGGGATCGCTGATATAAGGAAACATCAAACAAAAGTCAACACAAAAAGATCCAGACCATACAAAATAATATGAACGAAAGAAATGAGGAAGATAGAATAGAATCAATAAATACTATTTAAAACCTCAGCAATCCTATTTATTAGTTTTTCATTGACTTAATACAAATCAACATTACAGAAAAACGAATGTATTGAAAAGTAAAATAATGAAAGATATCAACTAATAATTATATAAAATAGAATATCTAGCTATCAGAAAAGAATAAATAATTAATTGCCTTTAATTTAAACCGATGAGGGTTGGCGGAATAAATATAGAAATCTGATGTCACCGAGTTAATAGAAGTCAAGCGCCGCAAAGCAAGCGTCAACAGGTTCCACCTCGTAAGCTTAGTGCGCGAGAACGGCTCTGCGAAAAGATGGTACGATCGAGAAAAAGATAATTAATAGGCATGAGAAGATACACCTTAGCTATTTAGGTAAGGGTTATCAGTTTTTCCACCACTAAGATTACCAATATAGAACTTGGTCAGAATTTCACTTTAGACAGAGAGAATTATAGATACATGTGATACAAAAATGGATAATATAACATTGGTTAATATAGAAGTGAAGTATAGTATAGTTTTATGTATAGTTAATGGCACGGCTGAAACCAAAATAATCACTGATGCTAAAAGAAATAAACGGTCTTGTACTCGTCCACCCTTTCCCGCCCTATCTACGATACCAACATATGGGAAAGTTAATCCGCGTCGTGTTGGTTAAAAATAAAAACTTACAATTTCCGCATCTCCGAGAATAAAACTAGCATAGCTAGCAAGAAAAACTACGTGGGGGTCATCGCTCCAGACCAGACTCAGCTCCAGTTAAAACAGGTCGTTAAATTTGTTGCACCACATTATATGGCGCCTTCGGATTAAGGCGTAAACATAAACCCGAGTCTATTTTTACGAGAAAGAATAGCGAGCTTTTGAAGTCAAGTTTACGGTCCTACGGTTAACTGGTACGATCTCGCCCGTCGTTGTAAAAGACACAATGCTGTCAATGTAATTGGTTGTTTTGTGAGAACTTTGACATTGTCATAAAAATTAGTACCTAAAAAGTTATCGCGACAACAATCTTTTGCACTGCCAAGATTACATTATTACTTTACTTCAAAAACACACACTGAAGCATGATATATTTTATATTCTTCAGTATTTGAAATAATATCTGGGGCTCCACAGGGCTCCAACCTATGCCCCTTGTTATTTTTATAAATAAACTAGATGACCCGGTGAACTTCGTACCACCTAAAATTGATTTAATTGTAACTCTTCATAAGCGTTTATTGATCCTAATCAATCTTTCAAATCCAATACATTGAAATCTATAATATTGCCAAATCATGTACGGTTTGAGTTTCGTTTTGGTCATTAAATGAGAGTCGTTTGTAATAAATAAATTGAATGTATTTAAATTAGGTACATGATGGAATATAAATGCTTTTTTGACATTTCCGACTTTTTTACATTTTTCGACTTTTCGGACGTTTTTTACTTTTTCGACTTTTTCGACTTTTTCGACTATTTCGACTTTTTCTACGTTTTCGACTTTTTCGATTTTTTTGACATTTTCGACTTTTTGACTTTTCAACTTTTTGAAAATTTACACATTCGCACGGAATGAATAACAGTTATGGATGGCGCAGCTGTTCAAACAATAGGATCGCCGCGAACGCCATCTATTGAAAGTAGCCCATTTCCCAAAATGACCAATTTCGATTTTTTCGATTTTCAGTTGTTTCTTTTAATTTTTCCTAAATATTTTTTTTTTGTAAATCACCCCTGAATCAGGGCAACCAAACAAAAAATAATAATTCAACTCGGTCGAGTCATTTTTGAGATCTTGGGAGTAGTCTCGCAAGATCTCACGGCGATTCATTTAACGCACGGCGATTCATTTTTATATATAAGAAGAAGATTTCGTATGAATCTAGACTGCATAGAAATCTGAAATGACCGTTTTTAAACTTCCGTTTAACTAAGTTCGTTTAAACTTTGTGTGCAGAAAATAGAACGATTCTCAACATAGGTAGGTAATTATAAATAGGATAGAAAAAGAATTTACCGCGTGAAATTTGTAGGACCCGACTTTAGGACAAATGGATACGGAAAATATCACGAGACACGCACACGATCTAATCAGACGAAACTCAGAAACCGAGCAGATCAAGATCATTCTTACCATACGTCAAGGGCGTGACTGATCGAATAAGTAAGATGCTAAACAGATTCGATATAAAAACGATCTTCAAACCGACCCAAAATATAGCTCGATTTTTGAGGCCTGTAAAGGATGTAATACCACTGCAAACCCCGGGTGTGTATAAAGTCGAATGCAGCTGCGGTCTAGCCTACGTTGGACAAACGAAACGGTCCATAGCCACGCGACTGACAGAACACATCAAAGCTGTTAAAAACGTTCAGCGAGAAAAATCGGCGATCTGCGAACATATATTGGATAGCGGAAGTAACCACTGGATGCAGTTTCAAAATCCCATTGTTCTATCCAAGGAACAATTATACTTTCCTCGCATGATCCGGGAAGCCATTGAAATAAGAAGAACTCCGAACTTCAATAGAGACGACGGCTACAAACTCTCTTCTACGTGGAACCCTCTTCTTAAAATTTTCCAGCCGCCGAACGCCGAACGCAAAGACGTAAAACAAGATACAGTGAGTGTTGTGTGCAAGACGGATTTTCAAAATTCCCGCGCTCCGAGCCCGGCCCCCCACCACCGTTATAACCTACGCAGTAGCGGCAGCGGTATGCGGCCTACCCGCAAAACAACGGACTGACAGCTCTTCAGTCTACCCTAGACAACGGCGGCTGCAACGTCACCGAAATGTCGGGTCCTACAAATTTCACGCGGTAAATTCGTTTTCTATCCTATTTATAATCTCAGACAACCGCGATAGTTTTCGATTTTATAGGTAGGTAAATGTCATTCTGCTCGAAGAAAAAGAAATTTTATGTTATACAATAAAAAACATTAATTATTCTTCCATTTTTCTCATATTTCTCTATATCTTTTAGTTGTTAGGGGACTTGAATATTTTCCATTTTTCGATGGCACTATTACCCATGTTATACTTTAATATTATATATTATCAAATAAAATAAGTTCTCTAACTAGAACTGCTGCCCTAGAGCGAAAATGCACGTCGCCGAGTAAACCGAGAGAGATAAGTTTTAAAGTTTGCAGCTCTTAACTTTTAATAATACTCGACTACTTTGTACAGTGACGAGTAAAATGCAATAACAAACTTTCAGCTCTCTGACATATAATTGACGGCTAGCGAGGGAGTGACCCGTTTTATATTATATATTTCTTTACTCACGAAGAAAGTGTGATCTGACTCTTCTAATATCATCTGATGCTAGCGAAGACTGAAATGGCTATTAATTAAGGAATGTTTCAACTCGGATCGCTCACACGGATGTCAGGGCAGCCACTTCGAAATATAGCATTTTGAGTAGTTTATGAAATAAGGTCCGTACCCTTCTCCATTAATAATCATAATTTATTGTCTAGCGTGAAATGTCAAACGGTGAATAAACGATTAAATTCTGTCGACTCTTATCTCTGTTACAAAATCTTCACGAATTTAGAATCTAATTCCAGACCAAAATTCCTCTAATTACAGACCAAAATTCGAAAATACGAGAATGCCTACCTTAACTCTAACTTCAATGCAGACCACTGCTAGGCAATAATCGTTTTCGACTAGTCGAAATTACACTTCCCTTCTGGTTCTTGAATTATATTAAAAGAGATATTATTAATTCTGAAGATGTCGAAAAGTCACTTGAACAAGAGTAGCAAGTAATATCCTCACAATTCAAATTTACATTTATTATTTTTTCCAGAAGCAGCATTCACGAATATATGTTTTTTTTTTATTTTAATAGGTTCTCAATTTTGAAACAAAATAGCCGTTATCCCTCGTCAAATTTTCAAATATCAGCATTAGAATGAACTATTTGTGTACGTAATTTGGTTCAAATTGGTTGTGTAGTTTTTTAAACACAATGGGTGTAGCCACACACACACAAACACACACACACACATACATTTTTCAGAATTATTTTTTTTAATTCTCAGTACTGAAAACGTGGAGATCCGGTGCAAAATCGAATTTTAAATTTTGCTCGAAAACAAGACTTCCATGTTTATATACTTCGTGTAACTATTTTATGTAACCATTTTATGTAACATTTTATGTAACCTTCGTGGGAACATGCAACAAGCTGCATTTTTTTTGGGAAGGTAAAAAAGAATTGATTGTTATAGGTAACGTTTAAAACGAATGCTGCAATGAAAGTAAGTTTTACTCTAAATAGATGTACTTATACTAAAAGATTTTGTGAGATAGTTATATTTGACCTTGGGGTTAAGGAGTCACAGTTTAATATTTTAATATATTGAAAAGCAATTTTCATGGAAGCTACGTACTTTTATTTTTAGTATAATTAGATATTTTTAAAATGTACAGAGAGCATAACGTAATTTTCTAGACTTCACACTTTTAGCGAAACTTATTATATACAGTTTAAAAGGTAGTTTCAGGATCCTAATCACATAGTTTGCCCTGTGTCTCGTCTTGTTGACACTTCGAAGTACTGTATCCTGGGCAAGTTTATATAAAATAGGTTGTTCATTACTGAATCGCTTTTTTCGAAGATACCTTTAACGGACATTACAATGAAATCTACTAAATCTAATCCTATATAATCATTGGTTAACGCTATACAATCATTGATTTTATAGCGTATTAGATTGCTCAATGTCGTACTACAATTTGGCAACCAGGAATTTACTATGTAACGCAACGTGTAGATGGCACTCATATTTTAAAAAAAAACATTATGTTCAATATGGTGACTTTCGTGGTATAACAGTATGGCGGCACACTGTAGATGGCGCACTAAGCATGCCTATATGGTATAAAATAATAACACTAAACAAACGAATTTTTAAATTTTAGCTCATTTTTTATATTCTATTTACTAAAAAATGTATTATTTTTATTTAGTATACAGGTTTCAATAGGTAAAAAATACATATAGACTAATGGATGGCATTCTAGATAGCCGTATTATTTCTGTGATGTAATCAGCCTATATAAAAAATACGATAGATGGCACTAATAAATGAAGGATATTATTGTTCTATTTGGTAGGGGTTTTTATAATCAATCAGTCCGTTATAAAAAACCACTCATTATCAGTTTTATTATAGGTGGCGAAATTTTCATATATAATCGATACCAGAGAGAATAGTGAAGTATATTTCATAGTAATACTCACACAGAGTCAATGTATAAGACAATAACATTTGAAATCAAAACTGCTAGAATTATTCAAGCTAGGAAATTACCTTTTACAGATGTAGCTGCTCTCGGACGATAGTAATTCATTCGCCTATGATATCTGTGAATTTCCTAGAATGTGATGAAATCGTAATATCCGCATGATTAATTTCATATTCGATATAATAACGCCAATCATGAACCCCTGAAAATCGTCAATCTGTGAAGACTTCAGGTCGGATACGTAATTATTTGCCTACCTTCATTATGCTGGGCAATATTACAATAATAAAAACGAAGTTCGTAGGAATGCGCACGGCCGCCGTCGGAACGGCAAAATAGCGGTATCGCATTATGTTTGATATGATCTGCGGTTAAAATTATTAGATAATATATATAAACTGTAATTTGTTATTTTTACTGACACAACCGTGGCACTCCAATAAGACTCAGGAAGTGAGCTCGCCTTATCACAGGAGTGCCTAGCAAGTCGGGCTCGGTTTCACTTTACTTGACACATTCGGAATAATTTTATGCACTTTAACATATAATTTATGCACAATTTGGCCTGGGCACAGACAGATGTATGCCTAAATTTAGAAGCATATAGCGTTATTTTCTGGATTGTACATTATATTTCTTTTGTGCTATTGCGTTTGAATGTTTATGTAACGAATAAATAAATAAACAAATGAATATTAAAATATCAATTTAACCAATTCGTATTTTGCTTTCTGGAATTATTATTTACCTGAATGCGATGAGATCGCTATGGCTTGAGAAAAATCTATTATTGGAAGGTATCAGTGGTGGGGGTAAGGGGGGGGGGTAGGTATCAAACTTCCTTGATCCTCTGTAAATTTGAAAGCTTTCTATCAAACAATAAATACCACGCCATCTCAGAAATCTCGTAACGGCGCGTCTCCTCAGCAGCCCATACTGCCGCAACTTAAGTTTGTAAATAACAACTGACTGATGTTTAATTCCCAGCAACTTTTAGCCACCCCTCGTTCCGATTCAAATTCTTGAAAACACGACTTAGCAAAGTTCTATGCCTTTGATACAATGGCGGCATTGTCTATGGCGACAATTCTCGAATCATTTCTCAAGAAATGTCCTTCCACTTACCGTTACTCCGTCTTCCCCGCGTCGAGAATTAGCGAAAACAATGACGACTCTCAAAAGCCGACTTGAGATGAAACGAGGAAAAAAATATTAATATTGTGCGTTTGTTTTGGGAGCCTGTTGCAGTTAGGCCACCCAAGCGCTTAGGGTAGGACAAACTCACGGGTCAACACCCATCCGGCGGACTCCACGCGGAAGTGCGAGCCCGGATAGGATCCTGACCTGCGGGCCAGTTTCCCTAGGAGTCAACCTTCGGGCACTCCTCGACGGTTTGCGCACCGTGCGGCGTAGGGCAATCGATTGTGCATTCCGACTGACAGCCGAGGGAGTCTGGAAACAGTATTGTTTACTATAGAGCGGAGGTATTTATTAACCATACGGCAACTGCTCCTTAAACAAATATTCGGCTACTCGATACCGAGTGAAAAGCCGGCCAAAGGATGCCGCGGTCCGCAATAGATTCGGTAGACACGGTATCAGCGCTACGCAAGGGAGAGAACCGGGCAAGCGACCTCGACCTGTAACCAGTCGGGAGGCCGTAGAAATCTGGCCATAACTGGTATTGAGAACGCTTGGTCTACCCGTTGGATTAACTACCCGGTACTGTTTTGTCCAAGTCTTCTGCGTTCACATCACGGGAGATAGAACGACCAATCGTTAAAACTTCCTGAGGTGACGAGTTCGCCCGTTGTAGTTGACCGCTCTATTTGTGCGGGAGGTAAGGGTTGGTCTCTCGCGGGCTTGTTGAAGAAGCTATATAGTGGATTGTCATTGTCGAAGCCTTCTGCGCTCATCCCACGGCTAAAAGAACGATCAAATATCTTTATACCAGCATGGGGTGACGGGTTTGCCCGCTGTAGTCGTCACCGCCCAACTGTATATATTTAATTACTGCTTGCATTAGGTAAAGGACCACGCAAGCGACCTCGAACCCGTAACTAGTCGGGAGGACGGAGAAATCCGGCCTTAACTGGTAGCGAGGGCGTTTGGTCAGCCCGCTCTGGGTTAACTACCCAGTGCCGGGCGGTAAGGGTTGGACGCTCGCTAAAATATGGCATACATTCATCATTCGCTCATCGCAAGAGTTGAAAAGATTGTGGTTGAAATCAGTCCACCAGGTGTCGCACTAGTCATATATCAATCTCGAAATATTGGACTTATAGACTTAAAATTTGGTAAACAGATGCCTTGTTGGGCCGAAATCACAAATAAGAATTTTGGTTGTAATATCTCACAATATACATTCTACACTAATACTACTTAAATTCCGCAATATATTTTTCCTATTTTTTTATTTTTCGGATAACTTACTGCGTTTTATATTCATATTCATTTTATTAGTATACTGGTATACAAGTCAGATACAGATTAGCAAACATTCATACATATTAGCAAACAAACTTTTTTTTATCGTAAGGAAAAGAGAAAATAAACAAAACAAATCGAAGAATAAAAAACACAAGAAATAAGATAATGTAAAAAGAAGAAAATACAAGACAAAATGCAAAGAGATTATTAAATACTTTAGCCACCAAAGCATTTTAGACTTCACTCGAGTAATATTCCTCCAGTGAGTAAAACGCCTCATCTGTAAGGTACCTCTTAAGGCGTCTCTTAAACACGTCAAGAGATTGCGCCTGCCTAATGTGATCGCTAAGTTTGTTGTAAACCGCTGGGCCGGCGATATAAGCTAGCCTCTCCGACTTGGATAATGCATGACTTACCGAACGTAGCATGCTGCGGGATCTTGTTGGATAGTGATGATGCACACCATTCACTTCAAAATCGGCTAGATTTCTGCGAACTAACAGCGCTACTTCCATTATATAAATGGACGGCAGCGTCATGATGCAGAGATCTTTAAACAGAGGCTTAGCTAGCGTAACAAACGCCACACGCGCTATTGTGCGGACTGCACGCTTCTGCATAACGAAAGCCCTCTGCGTGTCGGCTGCTCGCCCCCATAACTCAGCGCCGTACGTTAGCAGTGATTGAACGTATGCAAAGTAACACATGCGCGCTATTCCCAATTTATCACATAAAGCATCAATATGTAGGTGCCATCGTAACTCATTATCGATTACGAATCCCAAGAACTTTGTTGAGGATACCTGAGTTAATTCTTCGTTATTGACGGTCACATGTATTTCGGTTTTAGTAGGTCTGGCTGAATTACATAATATTAGTTTTGTTAGTGTTGAGTATCAGGCCATTAGCGTCAAACCATGCACCTAACTCATTCAACACAAGTTGCGTATTGCTGGTTAACGATGGTACTTACTGCTAACACATTATTATACAAATCTAAGGCCAAATAAAAGTTTTAACTATAAAAATAAATATTTTTCTACAGCGCAAAAAGTAAATATGAAGGAAATACAGTTTTTACGTAAGAGGAACGGGATAGGGAAGCCACATTGTTAATTGGATGGATTTGTTTATATAATATACATAAATATATACATACATACACATACACAGATAATATCATAATAAAAATAATAATGCAAGATAATAATAAAATTTTAATTAAATATTGGCGCTTGGCCCAAACCAACTCTTAGCTAATAAATAAACCGCACCGCCCGAGGCGGTTGCAACGGAACCGAAACGGGGTTGTACGCCGAGTGCGCTCATAGATTTAAATTATAAAATTAATTTTCAGATGATATCATCCCTTGGTTACTTGCCGGGTAAGTCTTGGGGTGACACAGCGGATTTCTTTTAATTATACTGGATTATAAATAATACTCAGACGCATAATGTCGATATCTTGGACTCAGAAAGTGACCAATGAAGAAGTTCTACGGCTTGTCGGTCAAAAACGCAAGCTATGGAAGACCATCAAAAAGCGCGAAGCTTCATACTTGGGTCACGTGCTTAGACACGACAGGTAAGATATCCTGCAACTGATTATGGGTGGTGAACAAGATCCATTTTGTTCTCGGATCGGCTCAACTCACAATTCAGCTCCTATTCAGAAGCCTCCTCGAATGGAAGGCTACCCCGGGTAAGACTCCCGTGTCTCGGGCTTCAGAGCTGGTGGAAAGTTTTCTCCCGACGGGATTACATCCCGGCGCCACTGGACGGTTTGCGCACCGGTCGGCGAAGCCGATCGGCTGTGCATTCTGACTAATTTCTGAAGGGGTCTGAAGACTATGGTAATATACTGTTTTCTAAGCAGCGAGGGTGGATGTTGACCTGTTGTCATACCACTCTTGATATGACCTTGGGCCACTTGATCCCATGCAGTGGCGGTTCCTTCATACAAGCCGAAAAGCCCGGCTTGCCTTATCTCTTAAAAATGTCGCTATCTTAAAAAGATGCCTAAATTAATAAATGAATTTGGGAGCGCCTATTGCTATCTAGCGAGCACAGATCGTTCCACGCGACAAAACAGCTTATGGCAGTGCACCAATTCGCTGCAATCCCAACGAATTGAGTTCAGCTAGTCATCTCACTCGCACACATGGGCTTGCAACGGGGCTTTTAAAATCAGTGGACTTCCAATTCTAACCTGTGGCAAATTACGCAAAACAATATATTTATCTATAAGACTTGCGTTAGCATAAAGTAGAATGCGAGCGTATTTCGTATTTAGTTCAATTTGTTTTGTACAAGTGTATAATTTCAATTGATTTGTGGTTTTTATTGCCTGATAAACAATAGAGGAAATCGTTCCTTGTAGTGAGTTCTATGTCAACTTGATTTTACTCGTTCAATCAAATAAAACGGCATTTCTTAAAGCCATCGCAGATATGCGACTGCTGATAAGTATAATAATATGTTAAATACTGTCTAGCAGTAGCATGCATGCAGTGCGCTTTATTGAATCTACGACACAAGCAGTAAATTTCAAACTGAAGATTGCCATTGAACAAAAAGGTATGTCGGGCTTGCCCCATTCCCTAAGCCCCATTCGGGCACGCCACTGATCCCATGTGGCACTACGGGCAAAGAATTACCGCTGTAATACAACAGGTAGAGGTTGTGTAAGAGACTTCGGACCCGTAACCATTCGGGAGGACGGAGGTATCCTGAAGGTTAATTCCAGACGGAGACATCCTGCAAAAACTGGTAGTCAGGGGACGAGACTGCCCGCTCGGTACCTTTCCCGGTGCCTCGCCGTAAGGCCTTGGCCTCTGACGGGCAGGTGGCGGAGCATGACGGTGGATTATTTTGTCCTAAGTCTTCAGCGCTCACCTCACGGGAGACAGAACGTACATTTCGTTAAAACTTCCTGAGGTGACGGGTTCGCCCGTTGTAGTTGACAACTCTAGTTGCAACTGATTATGACGGGAAATATTGCAGGGTAGAGGAAACCTGACTGTAGATGGAAATCTTAGTTGCGGAACATTTGAGAAGGACTGAGATTACGAGTGTCGTCGAATTGTTATGCCTGGCAATAAGAAGTATGCAGAGCTGACTACCAACCTTCACTAGTTAGAGAGGCAGCCTAAGAAGTAGAAGATCAATAATATAACTTTGCTGAATGTTACAGTTTTTTAGGTACTATATTATTTGAGTACATTGGTAGTCAGATATATCATTATATTAGAATAAGACATAACATAATAATTGCATGTTATATATACCATTGCAGGGTTTTTCAATTTAAAATAAACGTTGAGAAACTTGACCTTACAAGGCATGTGCCTTTTCGTAGAATCCGGCTTGTTGCATATTGGCACCATCTTCTAGGTGGGCATGTATAGCATCACGTAGTCAAACACTCAGGCGGTCACCCATCCAAGTATTGACCGCGCTCAAAGCTGCTTATCTTTGGTAATAGCGAGGAGAACCGGTGTCAACGTAGCTACGGACGCTATAAACATTTCACAACAACATTTCATTTTGAAATAGGATTTTTTTAATTTCATAAATTACTTATGGGAATGTTAAGTCTAAGAGTACGTCCAAAAGTATAGAATGAGACCTCGTCGTTAGTCTATTGTATTGTAAATCTTTTGTGTCGAATTATAAGTATCTACGTAGAACGAATGCAGAATGAGTGCGGTATCACGTTCGTGTTCGCGTGATGCGGCAATAAAGTGGCGAAAGAGGGCGTCTGCGTAGCCCCTCGAGGGGCGCTGATTGAATAGACCGCGGCGCCCCCCGGACCGCGGAGGTCTCCCCCCCCCCCCCCCCCCTGCATTGAATCTCGAGTGGAACCTACGTTGCACAGATTAATCGGAGATATGTAAGCATTCACAAAGACACGACATCATCCATTTCGACCATATAACATGCGACTGTGGAACGCTGCAGGATCAAGATCACCTCCTATCCTGCCCGTAGCTGTCGAACCCCATCACAGACCGAGACTTACAAGAGACGAACGACAAGGCCATCCATGCCGCATATTTTTGAAGAGACGTGTCCTACCCTGGCCCGGACACGTTAATAAACAAACCATATAAGGTGACCCAAATTGTTGGATTGTAACGCCAGTTTTTCTGTTATGGTGCGTTCAGACGCGCGCCACGCAGCCTGGCAAGCGTCCCAGGAAGCAGCCCGGTACGCAGCCCGGCGGGCGTCTGCGGGCCAATCAAGCTACTCATATGCACCAGGGCACGTCAGTCAATTAAGGCAAAGCAAGCATGGCGGACGTGCCCAAAGGTGCCCATGAGTATATACTTTTTGTTTTTAATAATTTTATAGGTGTATTCAATTTAACCTGCGCTCAACCTCCCCCATTTTTTTCTTGTCTTAATGCTATTTGTGATGCGGGTCCCATATTATTGGCTCTACTGGAATACACGAGGAAATACAGAACTTGATCGCCTGACCAGTCCGACATATTTGTTGTGACCTATTGAAATCGTCCGCACAAATTAAAAAATTAATTGATGTTGTCCGATACTGTCGCGACCGAGCACGTGCAGACAAGCACACGAGCGCAAGCACATTCATCCTTTGAACTGTGTCGAAAAACCGACACTTTTCCCGATCGGCGGCAAGCAATAGCACAATCAAGCAAGCGGAGGCGAGCAACCCATTTACACGCTTGTGCTCGTGCTCGTGCCCGGTTAACTCGCGTGGTGGCCAGTCTTGGGACGGTTTTCTACGATATAAAGATCCTTGTAAAGAATAGTTATTTTTGACCCAATTGTTTTTATAATTTTTGAAGATTTTAATTAGCGAACTAATTCACAGTTTTTCTTTCCTTGAAAAATGCAAGTCAATAATAGTCTGGCGATACGTCGACATGTTGCCTACACTACTGCTGCTGGCTAAGTGAAGATTATTTGTGTATATTACGTTCTGCATATACTACGCCGTATACACACAAAGGAATTTTAACCTTACGGTATTATACCATTATGTTTTCGGTCGATACAAATGGTCAACGAACATACAATTTTTATGTTAATTTATTGACATTTGCAGATGCATTTAGACAATTATTGACTTGATATTTGGACAGTTAAGGTACCTACCCTATGACACTCAGAAGACATAATTATTCTAACAACACTCCATACTTTTTAATAGGTTCGAGCGTTTATAAGTTATGGGGGAATAAAGAAACGTAAAACATACAAAGGTGAACCGAACCCTAGATCGATGATTTCATGCATTCCTGCCCTCCTGCAATCGTACCTAAAAATAAAATGATGATTAAAATTCTTAGTTTACGTTTCTTTATTACATTAATCTGTGTCTGGTGCGTCCGCAAGCGTAGGACTCCGCCGAAAGAGAGCTCTCTTGGATTGGCAGCTTTGTGCGACGAAAATGCGATTTATTTCCAAATAGTCACTTTACTGGGAACTACAACCAGAGCTGTGTCGATCCGATCAGCAGGGATACGTCTCCTTATCGAAAATAGTCAACGACAAAGTATAAAATTCATTCAAAGCGAAGCTCCGTAGGTGAAAACGGCTACTTCGACGCCAACTACGTGAAGCCAAGAAAACCGGAGATAAGGACCTCTAGCACAGATTGATCTATTACGCCTACAGGATTGACAACCGTCTCACACAACCGTATAACTAGTTTGTTTCTTAATGTTTCTGTTTGTTTCTAATTTTTCCTTAGTTCTGGTAAATATTTCCGTGAAACAATTTTATGATAAATAGGGTTTCAAAATGACAACAATCTAAATATGTGAACGCGTACAAACTATAAAAAATTGGTTGTCTCACCCCAAGACTTTCCCGGCAAGTAGCCAAGGACTAATTTCATCTGAATATTATATTTCATAAATAAAACCGATGAGCGGCGGCGGAGAAAGCCAGTTAAGTTCGCGCTCCACCGCCTCGGGAGGCGCAGTTCGTTTCTCGGCTAAGGGCGGGTTTGGGCCATGCGCAAACAGATGGCGATTAAAATTATTAAAATGTATGGCGGAAGTTAAATATTCCAATATTTTACAAAATTCCAATATTCCAAAATTTAATATGGTCCAATATTTACAGACAACATATTTCCATAGTCTCCACAGTCCTCCAGTAATTAGTCAGAGTGCACAACTGATTGGCTGATTCCGCACGGTGCGCGAACCGTCCAGTAGCGCCGGAGGGCACTCCACCAGGGGAAACCGATCCACCAGCGGTGAGGCCTGAGATGCGAGAGTGCTTCTCAGAGTAGTCCCTCAGACGGGGAGGGAGGCTACTGAATAGGAGGTGAATCGTGAGTTTGTCCGACCCGAGAACACATTGGGTCTTATGGCCCAAGCTGCACGAAAGCATTCGCTATCATATGTTTGTACATAATGTGAATTCGGCCTAACAAGACACCTGTGTACCGAATTTTAAGTTTGAAATTGAATATGACTACTGCGCCCTCCGGTGGACCGATTTCAACCACAATCTTTTAAACTCTCGCCATGACGAAATGATGACTGCATGCCAAATTACAGCTCAATCGGATGAAACGCTTGGAAGCTATCGTGGAGAAATAACATACACACAGAAACATTTACACACACAATACAGGTAGACACACAGACAGACTTCAATCTGAAAATGGTCTTAATCGTCTCAGGGGACCTCAAATGAATATTTCCGTCTTCATCAAGAAACAAAATTTTTGCGTATTCACAATATTTTCCCTTTGGACGCTATCGTGGAGGCATACATACACACATAAATATTCACACATACAATACAGGTAGACACACAGACAGACTTGAATCTGAAAATGGTCTTAATTGTCTCAGGGGACCTCAAATGAATATTTCCGTCTTCATCAAGAAACAACATTTTTGCGCGTTCACAATACTTTTCGTTTGGACGCTATCGTGGAGGAATACATACACACACAATACAAGTAGGCACATAGACAGACTTCAATCTGAAAATGGTCTTAATCATCTCAGGGGACCTCAAATAAATATTTCCGTCTTCATCAAGAAACAAAATTTTTGCGCATTCACAATATTTTTCCTTTGGACGCTATCGTGGAGGAATACATATACACAGAAACATTTACACACACAATACAGGTAGACACACAGACAGACTTCAATCTGAAAATGGTCTTAATCGTCTCAGGGGACCTCAAATGAATATTTCCGTCTTCATCAAGAAACAAAATTTTTGCGTATTCACAATATTTTCCCTTTGGACGCTATCGTGGAGGCATACATACACACATAAATATTTACACATACAATACAGGTAGACACACAGACAGACTTCAATCTAAAAATGGTCTTAATCGTCTCAGGGGACCTCAAATGAATATTTCCGTCTTCATCAAGCAAATATTTTGTTTGCGCGTTTACATTAATTTTCTTTCTCGTCGGTTGGTGGGCCAGGAAAGTAAAACTAAAAACGCGTTTATCTCAACAATGCTAAATAGGAGTAAAGGTGAGCCCGCACCTACGCGTCGCGTCGCTGCGCTGCACGTAACTGCGCGTCGCGACAAAATATTCTTTCTATAGATTTGTATGGACTAAACCGCACCTGAGCGGAGCGGCGCTGCGCGTCGCCGCGCGTCGCGTCCGAGTTGGTCACCCGAGAATACCTTGACGCGACGCGCAGCGCAGCGCTGCGACGCTCCGCTCAGGTGCGGTTTAGCGAACTGCAAGTGGTGACTCATTATACTCCGCGGAGCCGCGCCGAGTGTACGTCGCTACGTGTCGCCGTTCCGATGTTTTGGTGTATGACGATTTCGGGTTTGGTATATGACGATTATTCGATTATTTTTATGAGTCAATTAACGAATACCTATTCAAATTTCTTTATCCATTTTCGATTGACATATTTTACAATTTTAAATAGTCAAGACCTAACTAGGCGGCCGCCTGTTCTAAGGTAGGTTAGGTTTTCTTTTAACATCATGGTTAGAATTTCTTTTAACATCATACATACTTAATAAAATTACCCTAATATCCTACATAAAATTCAAAACAAAATGTCATAAAAAACATTATAAACTATCAAAAATAAGTAAATAACTTGAAATATATTTAAAAAACATCAAAAATATTCAAAATATCCTTACAAATACAAAATATTATTTAATGAATTGTCAAGAAAGAATTCAGTTAATGCCATTCATTGCCATATATAAATGTTTTCTTCTAAAATGCCATTACATATTAACTATAGGTACAAAGTTAGAGCCATGAACGAAAAAAATGATAATGCTTGTTAGCAAATACGACGAAATTTTTGATATCTCACAGATATTACATGGACCAAAAACGAAAGGAGAATATATGGGAAGAAATCAGCGAGGATATGGGAGTGTAAGGTTTTTTTTAGTTTCTTTAATTTCAACTTAGTTTATTAAGAATTCAGAATCATGTATCTGATACTGTTATTATTTCTAGCATTGTTCTTTAAAAAACGTATTTTCGTGAATATCTACAACCCCTAGACGTATTTAATGCCAAATATCTATCAACATTTTGTAGGTATAATTTCGAATATTATGGTGAGAATACTTGCTTAGAGTAGATACCTACATACATATCAGATACATTGTTAAGCAAGGTTTTTTTATTGAGCAAACAGAAAAACTTCGTAGTCCGAGTCCATTTAGGTTCGTGGTTAGAAGGCACGAGCAAATAACGCACGACATTCAGTCGCGAGCGTCTGGCGCCGACTGCCTCTTACGTGCAGTTGCTTGCAGTTGCCTGCCGCGCTGGTGGGGTTTGACGGTTGACGCGCGGCGACGCGCAGCGCAGCGACGCGACGCGTAGGTGCGGGCTCACCTTTATTATACTAACGTTTTGAAGTACTATTATTGCCCATTGACGTCCATCATATATACATACGTGATGTATGTATATAGGTTGAATAAAAACATTTTCATTTGATTTGAACATGAGAACTACATCTCTCTCGAAGCATCTCGCACGAGACAGAAATTGTATGTTGTTCATTACCGCCAGCAGGTCGTTCTCCTTCTCGGACTTCAGCGTAGCGATGAAATTACCATTTGAAATAGCATGTAGGTACTTGCGGGAATTACCGGTCATTATTTCGAGTATGAAACACTGGAGTTTCCGACCGTTCACAAAAGCAATGCATTCACGTATAATCCTGCATGAATTCATGCATGCTGTCGAACAAATATCTGAAATTATTCAATACTAGCTGACCCGTGCCCACTTCGTTGGGCGGTAAAACTTTTTACTTGTGATGAAATTATGAGAGTGGTTTGGTTAGTACTGAGAGCTATGATTTATTTCCTGACTGGCAAAAGAAGGGTTATATTTTTACTGCATGTATGTATATTTGCATGCAAATTTGACTATGTTACCGTTATTTGTGAGTGTCTTATCTCTTTAACCATTTATGCAGTAAAAGTGAAATTATATGCAGTAAAAGGGAAAAGTCTTTGTTTTAAACACTTGAGACGATAAATTTACTTATTTTAATAATAATTCAAAATTGTTGATAATATGACCAATAAACATGACCTAACGATTTAAATTATTTTTAAAATATAAAATACTACTTTTTGTTACTTAAATATAGAAGTTAGACATATGCTGTCGTTGACTTTTTTGTAGGCATTATCAAGCTCTAAAAATTTTCTCTAGAACTTAATCATATATCTCTCATCGTTAAGGCGACTACCTCTCTCAAACAGTGAAAAACTGACATTTTGCAATCAAATTTACGTTACTCCCGCGAACATTTAAATAGTAATAAAAATATGAATCTTGTAGGAATTTTTTCAATATTTTGTTCTACGATGTCGAATTTCAATGTACCTATTGATTTTTTTCTTAATAAAAATAAATAAAATCTGAAGTCATCGCTTTTTTGTAAATAGCATTTTTCTTGGAATCTATAAGGGTTAGCAACTTGAAACCATGTTGGTAATGAGTACGAAGTAAATGTTCAAAATTTAACATTGCTTTATTTTTAATTATTTTACTTTTTCCATTACAATCTTCCAAAAAACCAAAAAAATATTTTTTTGTCAAGCGCAATTTTAGTAGAATGGTATGCTGCACAAGCAAAATAGTCCTTCCGTGTATTGCGACCCGCTCGACATTCCCTTGGCAAGTCCAGTCTGTGCGGGGCCGCATACCTTGCCGGTATTGCTTTAGGCGCTGCGTCGCTTTTTTTTACAATTTAACGCGATCTATTTCAAAATATTATTTTGCAAAAAGGTGCTAACTTGGAATCGATCACAAAACATGGGGAAGAAATATTTATTAGCATCCAATAATGCATTCAAAATGTATATTTGGGCTGATAGAATCAAAACGATGAGTTTCAATGTAGCAAATTTGAATAATTTCAATCGATCGACGCAGCGCATCTAGTCAGGCGACAGCTGTGGCGACAGGCGGCAGGGCTTCTCAAGTAGTAACCCAGCATGAAAATTCCAGCGATGTTTTTTTTAATTTAGTGGTATAAAACCCGTTTTTTATATTTTTAGCACAAAGAGGGCTCGAATGGTTGACCGTACATAAATTAACTGCAGCGATATACATTAAAATGCCACGGTAATTAAATTTCTTTAGGATTTCTATTACATTTACCTACGTGTTTATTCTATATTCTGTATAGCAAATCCATAAAATGTAGGGCCTTGAACTACACATTAATGCAGTATTGGTGCTTACATTTTTGAGCACGCCGTGGCCTTTCTGAAACACTCCCATGTATGTTTAGCGTTTTTTGATGGTATCGGCGTTATGATTTTCAATATTTTTTCCGATTTTTCCCAAACTGACGATATTGTTTTGCAGTTACGTGACTAACTGTGGCAGATATTGTTTTTTTTTATTAGTTACACAGTTATTCATGTAACTGCAAAAAAAATTGATGGCTAAAAAAATAGGTCTTGATGTGCTCTACTTCCCTATAATATATTAGGAATAAATTTTACAGGGCGACAGTAACGAATGGTTAGAATTACGTAGAAGTATATTAACAGTTTCTATCTTTGGCAAAGTGGTTAAAAATAGGAACATACAAGTTGTAGCAACTTTGTAAAATCAATGCTATATCCCAAGACCTTGTCCCATGTACCATCGATATGTCATGGTAAAGAACATGAAAAAATAGCATTGTCACAATTGAGTATTGAAGAGGGAATTGATATTGAACCATGCGGGTTATTTATTGATGCAAACATACCCTTCTTAGGAGCAACACCGGATGGAATATCAAGGGATAATTTAATAGTCGAGGTAAAGTGTCCTATAGCTGCTTTTAAAATGGGAATAGATTAATCCATTCCATCAAAAAAGCTGTTCTTTTGGCAATATAAAGAGAATAAATTAGAAGTCAATAAAAACACCCATGGTATATTACAATACAAGTTCAGGGACAGTTACATATTACAATGAGAGATATGTGTCTTTTCGCCGTTTGGTCTGGGAAAGATATACATCTGAAAACGTAATATATAAAAAGAGAATTTTTTTTTTGGGAAGACGTTATGGAAGAAAAAATCAAAATAATATACGTGGAATGTTTATTACCATAATTGGTAGATCCGAGAATTCCAAAAAATTAAAAAATTAGAGATCCCGTTTACATTTTAGAAGCTATCAAATTAAAGGAATCTACGAAACGTTCACTGCAACCTTTTCCAATAACGTCAAAAAAAAAGACGTCTATCATTTTCCCCTGATCCAGACAGTGATGAAATAAAATGACGCTACAAATATTAATACTAATATACAAAGTGGCATAATGGACAAGGCAACGGTGAATTCCATTCGATCATTACTAGTTAACTTTCAATTTTATCGAAATCTTAGGTGTCTAGTTTTAATAGACCTTAGAGTTGACATTTTGACATTTTCTGGCAAGCTTATATTTAAAAATATAATATACTCGTATATACTGTTTAGATGCAGATTCAACAACTCCTTAATAGTAACATTGATCGATCTTTCACGTATTTCTACTTGTCTTAAAGTTCATATTTTTACACGTATTTTGACGAAACGATGGGTATTAAATCCTAATTGAAAACATTTCGTTACTATTCCTATCAATATATACACAGAACTTCAGCCATATATAGAGGTATTATGATAACCGTTTCCAGTCTAGGGAATTGAGCTTAGGTATGGTGTAAACTCGCATTTGCATAGCATTGGCCCTCTACCTTCGAAATTTGTAGCACTGTAAATTTCAGCCATGTTTGTGAATTCGTTGAAGTTTCGTTGAAGTGACTCTCGTTCTGAATCACGAGCGAGTCCGACACCATGACTGTGCTCTAGGTAGGTAGTTCACTAGCGAAGATGGTGGGATGGACATCGCTTGATCCAGTGAAAATTGCGCAGCGACCGAAGATAAAGTTGTCGCGGAATGCAATTCCAAGCCGTCGGACGCAGTAAAGTATCAAGGAGATAAATCGTCTGAAAATTAAACAAAAGGAGGAAACGAACGGGCGAGACGTCCACTAGTCGTGAGCTACTAGGGCATGGATCGGTAACGTTATTAAATTAGAATTTTTCCATACTATACAGAATGTTCTGTACTGTACATTATTTTTATTTATGTCACCATAAACAGCTATTCACTGTTAATTGCTACAATTTGCTCTTTAGTAAATCTAATCGAAACCTATATTTAGGGAACAAAAGGTAGCGTGGTAACTGCTGTATATTGTTTTAAAAATTCTCGCTGACGCGAAAATTGTCAATGTAAGTTACGCCCCCCCCCCCCCCTCCCCTCGCATGTCCCCGCCCTCTCGCGGCGGCGGCGTAATGTTTAGGTGAATCTAGAATGACGTGACGTAGAATGACGTATCTGACGTAATCTCATAGACGTATTAACATCAAAAAAGTAAATATTGATGTAAGAGACATCCGTTTCTATATCGTTTCGCTTGTTCTATTACGACTGCCGCATCCGTTTCACGCTCCTAACAAACATAGCATATGATGCGACAGGGCTGTATTTACGAACATGCTGTCTAGGCCGCAGCCTATGGGCCCTTGCCACTAAAGGGCCTACACATAAAAAAAAGGCTTTTTTACGATGGCTTTCAAAAATATGATTAGACAAATGAAAGTAATTAGTCAGGATAGGTGGATGTATAAACTCTTCATGGAAAATACAAAGATTGCTTGCCTAATACCGAGGTCGCTCTAAGAACCTACCTGTCACTTACGGTAATAAACACCGGTAGAAATGGGTAATTTTTAAATTTGAAGTTGATCAAAAACAGGTTTTGAACCTCCGTGTTAGAAAACAGGACTATACGTTTTAATCAGCATTGAAATTGATTTTCAAACAAGTTATAACTACAGAGTGAGTGTAAATTAACCGGTATATTTAAAGAGGGTTACTCAGTACGAGCAAATAAGCAACTTTTGATAAAAAATTCTGAAAAAAAAACAAAGAAAAAACTATAATTATTCAAATTCTGATATTTTTATTTCTATTAATATTTTCTGAAAAATAATATAAAAAGCGTTAGGCACAATGCGCTATCGCTAATATTGTTTGGTAAAATATTGCTATGCGGTAAAATATCGCTAATAATGTTCATTAGCGATATTTTACCTACCGCTAGATGGCGCAGCGCGCTGAAACCCTTGTCAAACTTTTAGTTGACGGTCAAATACTTCAATTTTTAAAAATGAAAGAAAAATATTCGTTTTTTTTCCATTTTTTTAAATTAAAAGTTGCTTATTTGCTCGTACTGATTCACCCCCTTAAAAGATGCCGGTTACTTAAAATTCACACTGTATATTGAACTCATAAGTTGTCAGACATGTGGGATTGACTTGGGCGGCCTTTAGAAACCCTGCCTACGACCTGAGAGACTCAGCGATGCCCATCAGCCTAAAGCGTAAAATTTGTGAGACATGCGTGCTGCCAGTAGCACCGTACGGTGAAGCAGTGCCTCTAACGTAGAGCAGTCCGAACCGCCTCAGAATATGCCAAATAGCTATGGAGAGAGCAATGCTGGACATCAGTCTCCGCGACAGAGTGCGCAATGAAGAGATACGAAGGCGCACGGGGGTGATAAACGTCATGAAACGTATCGCCTGACTTAAGTGGGGCTGGGCAGGTCACGCGAGGTGGCCGAAGAGGCGTGTCCAGTGGAGACCAAGAACCACAAAGCGAAGCGTAGAGAGACCACAACTACGATGGCTGGACGACATCAGAAAAGCAGCAGGGACCAACTGGCTGAGGACTGCAGCTGACAGACAGACATTGAAGAAGAAGTAAGAGGCCTACGTCCAGGAGTGGAGCAAACCAGGCTGAGGAAGAAGGAATAAGAAAGAAGAAGATAGTTAATATCGGAATACTATTTTTGCATAATTGGGAACATAGACATGAATCGCACGTTTGTGTTCTATTTTAAAATATATGTAGTTGAACATAGCGATGTTAATAAATCGCGGTGAATACCTTAATAAACTTCAAATATTTTCATTTTCATTTTATCAGCAATTCATTGATTTCTAAATAGTGTAGAGAAAATTTTTATAAAATTTTTAAATAAAATTTTAATATTCTATATAGGTTTTTAACTAGAAATTGCTCTGAAATGCGATTTTTTCAGATTAGTTTTCCGAAAAATTCTCCGTTTTAAAACCCGCACCGCAGTTCAACCTAGGAGTGTACGGATAATAAATTCGGCTCTGCGATGCGACCAATAAAAACGGACCGGTGCTGCTGAACATACTATCATGGCGACAACTCCAGATGCCCCTGATGCGTTTTTGATGTCGCTTTCGTCGGCAATAAAATGCACTATTTTTATATTACATCCATGTCCAAGGCGGGCTCCTCTGAAGTTGGGCGGCGTGATTCAAATTTTAACTGCGAAATAAATCATAAAACATTTCGCTTGTGAAGTTACGGGTCCAGGAATCATTAGTAGTTCTAATTAGGAGATGATATTGATGTGGTATTGTACAGTAAAATAAAATGAATAATAAATATAATTATATGACGATAATAAATTCACAATACGAAGATCTGGAATCATATGTCTAAAGAATTAATAAGCTATAAATCGAGAGTGGTGACTGTTAATACTGCTGTAAGGGGTGATTTTTACTTGGAACTGAGCAATTATTGATCCACAATACCGTGTCTGAGATGAAATAATATTTTTACATGCTTTAAAAAAACATAAAATCAGAAAGTAAATAAAAGGTATGGTAAGTTAATTTGTGAAGCAGTCCCATATCGGAATCATGATATGAATAAATCAATAGTATAGAGAATTATAAACTCACCTCGAATAACCATTAATTTTGAACACAGCTTTAAAAAAAGTCATTTTTTCTGAACTTATATGGGGTGGGCAGATAGTAGACGTCCAAAGCAAAAACATTGATAGATGATATGAATACCTATCAAAATGACCCCTATATGCAGTATCAAGTATTAGACCGTTTCGTAAATATTTAGGATTTTTTATTAATTTCGATATTCACTACCTTGACTGTTATGATATTTTGTTTTTTTTTTGCAATCAGGATTTTTTTTTATCTTTTCTTCAGCTGTATCTATGTATTAGTGACTAGGGAATTGCTAAAAATCATTAGACTTTCACTTTGACAGAATAAATAAAATACAAACGGAGCTGCCATGGAATTCACCGACCGGAGTCGGGCCCATCATAATACTATTTTTTACACTTCTGGGGGGTGAGCAGTGGATTCCGGACTAACAACCGGCTGTGGTAGTTTTAGACAGCTATCTTGCTACATGTGAGCGTTCACCTTAGCACCCATTCACTCCCCATAGAATTTGAGATGCGCCAATCGCGGTTTTAGATATTTTTTCTAGGAAAACGGCTATTTATTTCTAATATTTTAATATTTCACTTTCAAATTTCGTTGACCATTACTAAAAAAGAACTACTTTAAACTATTTATAAATAATTTTCACTATAGACTATTTTTGTCTAATTAGTTATTTCAAGATCGTATCGACTTAGCAGTTAGCCAATTCCGATATAAAAAGCCCGTGATTAAATAAAGTTAATCCAATCAAGAGTAAAAATAAATGAAATAATCACCTGCGATGCCCTGTCTCAAGCCACCCGCCATAAGGGTTCCACCAAATGCAAGCAATTGTCTACGCGTTCCGTTTCTAAACAAAAAAGTTTGGGAACCGCTGAAGTACACCTTGTCACCCAAGACGCAGCGCGGCCCGATTGGTAGCGCTCATACATTATTATCCTTCCATACTTAAATAATCGTTTTACTAATACTGTTTTTTAAACTACTTACAAAGATTTTTCATTTCAGACTATTATTGTCTGAAATGATTTTACTAGTCTGTAATGATTTTAAAGACTTTACTAGATTTGTAGATTGTATCATGATGACTTGACAGTTAGCTAATTTCGATATAAAAGCCTCTGACTGGATACCATTCCTTCAATAAATGGTGAAAATAAATGAAGGGTTACGGGGAAAAACGATAAATGCCATTTTTTTGTAAAAATGGGATACTAATGCCATATGTGGCTTGTTCCCAAACGAATCGAAGCATGAATCCATTTTCGAAAGGAAGATCATAATCGCCCCTTGACAGTAGGAAAAAAAACGTGTGACGGGTAAGAATTAACAAGGTCCTCGCGGTGACGGTAGACCTTGATGATTCTTTCCTGTCATGTTCAGAGGTGGAATACCTCGATAATTAAGTGGTTGATGCTGAGAAGCAGTGTTGGGAAAAATTTAGTCAGACTAATTATTGATGATTAGTCTGACTAGATTGAATACATTAATCGTTATTAATGACCAACGATTGATTAGATTAGTCGTCAATAGTGACTAACGATTGATTAGTTTTGATAGTAATCAAGACTAAAAAAATGTGACTGAAATTCTCGCCTGCGGTCGACATCAAGTTTTTTAGATAATCGTTTTGAAGTAAGTGGACTACCATCAGTCGTACTTATGAAGTATGCGTACAGTGGTCGGTCGGTCGGTCGGATGTTCGGTCGATCGGTTAATCGGCAGGGCGGCTGGCCACTCGATTGGTCGGCCGGTTGGTCAGTCGGTTGGCCTGTTGGTCGGCCGGTCGTTCGGTCAGTCGGTCGGTCGGTCGGTCGGTCGGTCGATTTACAGACAATATATTTTTTTTCTCACGCAAACCCCTGCTAAAATTTTAAATTTAATGTAAGAACGGTTAAACAATGGAATGACTAAAAATTACAAAAAGTTGACATGAATACCTATCAAAATTATCCAATTTTGGAGCATTTCGGAAACATTTACGATTTTTCTCTAAATTTGGGTCTTCACTACCTTGACTGTTTAGATATTTTTTGTTTTTTTGCGCACAGACATGTTTTTCTATCTTTGCTTCAGATATATTTATTACCGACACGGGAAACCTTCAAATAAATATATTGGGGGATCCCAAATAAATTAATCACCTGCGACGCCCCCTCTTAAACCACACTCGTTATATAAAGGTTCCGCCATAGGCGATTATCTGAGTTCCGTTACCAAAAAAAGTTTGGGGACCGCTGGAGTAGACGCCGCGCGTCGCCTAAGTAAGAAGGCGTCGTGAAGCCGACGCGACATTAGCACTCTGCCCCCAAGTTGGCGCGCGCGGTAGAGTTAGCGCTGCAACTTTATGGTGCAACTTTTCGAATCTTTGGTTTATTGGCGCGGCTCGAGTTCGCCGCAAGCGCTGGCGCCCTATTGTGAATACAGCCCGAAGATAGATCTAACGAGTTGGAAGTTTTAGTATTATAAAACGCGAAGCGGGGTTGAATACGCAAAGTAGACTCCTCGGTTTTAGAGTTTGTTACGTTCTCGCCTTGATTTTAACGATTCATGACTAATTTTATCGTTCATGTCTAATTTTATTGTCGTGACTATTTTTTTTTTTAAATAATTGATGTTTTGTAGAAATATAATGTTTTAAAAAATAGTATAAAAAGAGGTGAGCGCGTTGCGCCATCTAGCCATTTGTTCTTGTCCGACTGGTTTGTATACAATTGTTTAAAGAAAAAAGGGTATTTTTGAGTGAAAAGTGTACCCACAACTAGGGACTTATAACAATTAATTGTCCTTGTGTAAAGAAGTAATAATATCTAATTTCAACTCATTAAACCCTGTCTTATTGGAATTATACACATTCGAAGTTTTGTAAATCTGGATGATTTTGCGAAATAAACTAGTTATTAAAACTTGTTTAAATAGGGCGTATTATGTAAATAGGTTTAATATAGTCGTTATTTGAATCAACAGTTCAACTTAAATCCAATCAAAACGCAGAAATTAATCAAATTCATTGTTACAACCAGGAATAAAAACGAAATCCCATGAAAGCAGAATAGAACAAAACGTAAAACGAAAGAATGACAGGCCCGGGCGCGAAATCTCACCAGCCACCCATACACTGCGTATCCGTATCTGTCTTACTGTTTACTGTGTCTCATTTACCCATAATAGGTTACAACTTGTTTAAACAACACCAACGTAAAACAAAAAATGCCGACGGCCCTTAAAATCTTACCTGTCAACCGCACATCTATCTCTATCTTACTTATTGGCGGTTTCTTTTTCATCCATAAACGTATTTACCGCTTTAGCTTTCGGGATAAGTTAAAAGTACTCACTCGGTACTATGCACTTAATTTTACAGTTTGTAATATTTTATCAGAATACCTTATACTAAAATAATATAAGCAACTGTATTATTTAAATAAAATGAAGTAAATAAGGTATTTTACTAAAAAAATGTGTAATCATTCAATAAAATATTTTGCCATTTCAACACTCTTTACAGCTATGTATTTAAGCCTAGCTGCTATGCTTAAAAGCTTAAAAAATTAGAAGCTTTCATGGGCTTCAATCATTACAATCAAGAATAAATGGGCAGATGTGGTGTTTTCCATAAATTGTTGACAGCAGGTCACATTATTATTCTGATCATCTTGGAATTGTATATTTCCGTGTAGCATCGCGACTCACTCGCCAAACGGAGTTATTCCTCCTTCCGCGGGATGCACAATGTGTATGTAAAATGTGTAATACGCATCTCAGCGATAATGACGTATTTAATACGTCATCTATCGCTCTTAAGAAACCAACGATTAACCCTTAGAAGGCCAGGCATAGGAATGAAACTCACGACGGCATGTTTATAGCCCTCAAAAATTTGTTTGTGTTGTGTTAGTGCATGCATATATTATTATAACTGTGGCTTATTCAGTGAATGCGAGTTTTACCGCATATATAGCATAATTTCATAAATACGGAGATTAGCCGCCTGCGAATTGACATAACAGAAACACCACCAATCGGTGGTATTGGCATCCAAACGGTTAATGAGGGTGTTTACATACAAATATCATTGTAATCGCAATATATGATATAATATTATTAATACATATTCCAGTATATATTTAAATAATATATTTTACTATATTATGGAACGTGTATTCACATACAATTTTATTTACATATTAGGACTTCTCCCTTCCCAGGTTCCACATACCCCTAAGTGTGTTTATTTTATTCTTCAGAAAAAACATGTTAAGTGTTTTAATTAGGAATGTTTAAGTGGAAACATGTAATTACCATTATCTTTCAAATGTAATAATTGTGTACCCAATGTATTGTAACAGCTGTATGTTTCCTTAGCGATATTAAAATAAAATATATAATAAATATAAATTAATAGTTAAAAAAAACACTAAAAACACGCTTTTGGGATATGATACGATATTCACATACACACGGCTATGATACGATATTCCATCATAGAATGCCAGTGCCTATCTTCCGGCTTCATCATCAGACCTTGAAACCTAATCGTGGTCAAGTCCAAACACAGCTATGATACGATGTTCCACCATGAAGTTTCAGTTCATATCTTCCCACTCCGTCATCAGATCAGTTCGACAGTACCATATTATTGTATTGTCATCAGAACTACATACAGCTGCCAATTTTTATGACGCTACGATCCTTGGAAGATGGTTAAATTAGTTACCTTAAATTCCATTACATAGTTACATACAGGTCGACCTAAAAAAAGCGTGTTAAAAATAATAAGTTATTAACTTGTAATGAGCTTTCGTTTGGTATATGAGGCAATGTTACAACAAACTTGGCAAGTGGGTACGAAATTACCAATTCTCTTTAGTGACATTTATTTTTTTAACATCTGTATAAAAAATAAATGGTCAGGAAGTTATCAAGATTCTCCCCTATGTATTTCTACTGCTGCGACAAAAAAAACACTGTCTGCTGCCATAATCTAATCACCTTTGCCGATATAATCTCCCTTATACGACGACTCGGGGATTTACCGACGAAACTGCGCCCTCGTGTACCGTAAACCTTCGGCACCGTCTGATCTTTTTTCTCCTCCGCTCGCTTTCTTCATCCCTTCAGAGAAACGATTGCCCTCCGCTGCCTCTGCTGAGCGATCGTTATATTTCATCTGAGATTATCTAACATGCCCCTGCGAGAAGTGGCCAATTCCACTGAGCCATATCGGCCGTTTTGGGCGTAGATGACGATTGCGCGGGATTATTTCATTTTGGAGGCGACACGCAATTTCATCCATTTCCTAGTTTTTTTAGTCGGCGAGATCTCAGCCCGCTCTCATTTCAAGGTTGTGTGTTGGTTGTGCGTTGGTTTCAACGGCACGAATCTCAGCCTTTATTCACCTCGCCTAACTCAGCGGCTAACCTCTAGTTGGGTTTTGGAATAAGGCACTAGTAAAGCATTCTAGAGGAACAAAAGTCATAAATGACTCGGCAAATAAATGTAATTTTAGATTAAGCGAAGGTTTTTTATACAATATCCTATAACATACCATACCACGCAATTGGGATATGATATCGACGGCCGTGCAAATATTTTATGTCGATAGTATAAACATTGATTTTTTATGTATGACATCCCTCAAGGTTGGCATGTCCCCGGTCATTCTATCTACTATATATGCATGGGAGCTAATGGACCCTTGCTGAGTTGGCCACGAAGACCCATTTGTTTATGGTCGGTCACACGCATGGGTCAACACCCATCCGGCGGCCTCCACGCATAAAGTGCGAGCCCGGGTAAGACTCTAGCCTTAGGGCTAGTTTCCCCCAGGAGTCAACCTTCTGGCGCTCCTGGACGGTCTGCGCACCGTGCGGCGTCAGCCAATCGATTGTGCATTCTGACTGACAGTCGGGGGAGTCTGGTAACAGTACTTTCTCCTATAGACCGGGGGTAGTGGTTGACCTTATGGCGACTGCTCTTGAAACGACCATCGGCTACCCGATTCCGGGTGAAGAGCCGGATAAAGGATGCCGTGGTCCGCGATAGATTCGGTTGACATCGTTTCACCGCTACGTAAGGGAGACGACCGCGCAAGAGACCTCGAACTCGTAACCGGTCGGGAGACCGGAGTAATCTGGCCGCAACTGGAAGTAAAGGCGCGAGTGTCAGCCCATGTGGCTGAGCTTGGCAGTGGACTGTTTTGTCCTAAGTCTTCTGCGCTCACCTCACGGGAGACAGAACGATCATATTTCGTTAAAACTTCCTGAGGTGACGGGTTCTCCCGTTGTAGTTGACAGCTCTAGTTACTGTATATGCATTTACTCTAGGTATATATATGCCTTTACTATATATGCCTTCCCTTTATGCGAACATGTTTCGGTAAAACAATGTCAAATGCAGATGATTCTGTATCTACGTGGCAAAAAATAACAGCACGCTAAAGATGGCATGTCGGCAATAAAAAAATGTCATGTCCAGAAGCAATTGATGCTAAATTATATTTTTAAAAACAATGTGTTTTCGTTTAACATCGACGGGGTCCACCAGGTCAATCAGATGACCGAAATCGCATTATAATACATGACCGCCAAATAAAGCACAAAGCTGGCAACAAATTGGTCAGTTTAGAAAATGCGATATCTAACGTCATTCTACGAAAAAGAGTTAGTTTTTTTAATATATTTTTAAATTGTAGTAAAATGCAGCTTAAAAGGCACCTAAAAATATACAGAGTGTTTCTGCAAAGATGTCATGAATTTCGATTAAGGTTGGATACAGGAATCGGGATGAGGGAGGAATGGAAAAAACATTTTTTATAACGTCTATACCAAATTTGCGAATCCAATAAAAATCGAGCTGCTATAAGAAGCCTGATTTTAATTCCATCAAGCATTATATCTCTTAATGCAATATAAGTTGCGTGAATCAGCGAAACTTCTAGTCCGCGAAACCGTAAAAAAAAAGATATTAAATCTTAAAAAATGGTTTGAATTTTACTAATGTTACGAAAATATTTATATATTTTAAGGCACCACAGAAAAATAGAGACAATTATGGGTTAATTAAATATAAAATTGGATATTTAAAATATGTTTTTACTGAATTTTAAAAACAATCAGAGAGTAGGAGATGGGAAACAGACGATGGGAAACAGACGAGTGTATATATAATCGGCTACATAGAGTTTCTGTAATATTGATTCTTAGTCAGCAACTACTTGTATTTGAAATATAACCTTACCTGTAAGCCGTCATGGATCAAATCCTTAATCAAAAATTACTTTAAAATTAGAGAAAGAGGGGTAACGATGGTTATTTAATTTAAATACAGGTAATAACCAAAATACACTACTAACAAACACGACCATTTTTAGGTATATATAGTTTGTACTCGAACAGCTCATGTACTTAATCGTTTCGGGTATTCTGCAATGGTTTTCAATTAAATAGTTATTAAAAAGCAATGCCTGGATTTCTAAGGTACCCTAGGTAATTAGCCATATTTAATAGGATATAACTCAGAAACGGCTCATAATTGGGTGAGCCGTTCTAGTAATAAATGTTCTACATAAAAAGATCCTTTCATTAATATATCATTTACAGCTATTGGAAAAGTGGGCCCAAATTGCCCATTCGTAAAATGTTTTTTATAAGCTTATCTATTAGATTCGGGGGAGTCTGGAAGCAGTGCTGTCTCCTATAGAGCGGGGGGTGGTTGCGGACCTTACGGCGACTGCTCTTGAAACGACCATCGGCTACCCGATCCTGGGTGAACAGCCGGGCAAAGGATGCCGTGGTCCGCGATAGATTCGGTATATACCGTTTCACCGCTTCGTAAGGGAGAGGACCGCGCAAGCGACCTCGAACTCGTTGGACGAAATTATCGGCTGAAAGGGGAGTATTTTAAAAATAGAACGTTGTAGAGGCTGAATGAGCTTCGTAGAAGGTTATTCAGACGTCGTATGTCAGTTAGAGTCAATAGGAGTTAATTTCAATAGACTAGGAAATAGGTCATAAATTTCGACGAATTATTTGACACGAAGTCCTGGCTTTGTCGACGGAGACAAAGGACGACCCTTTCCCGAAACGATTCATCACTGTTATTTATCGCCATAGTTGAAGCGGCTTGCCTAGCGTGTGTGGGCCCCTAATGAAACAATTGACACCCCTTATTTTGCATATATAGATAATAAGTTAGATGCTAAGTTAGCGCCTAAGATCTATCATTGTAATTGTAACAAGTATATCGTTGCGGTCCGTCGTTAAACACCTTTAGGTATATCGGATTTCACGCGCTCTTGCATTGTATTGCCCGGCGGAACGTTGGAAAGAGAAAGACTGTGCGGGACGTAGCACGGCATCTCCCTCTCTCTGTGAAGGGGAGGATTTCGCGCCGGTGGTATACGCTGACTGGTCGGTGAGCGAGAGGTATCTGCGCAGCGACCAATCAGATAAGCTGCGCAAGCGTCGCGACGTCTGGTTCGGAGGGATGTTAGGTCGTCGCGGCAGTGGTTTACGAGAAATCGGCTTCAGTGGACGCGATTGCGCGCTTAACCGGTTTCCTGAATTTTCACAATCTCCGGCTTTACGTTAGCTGCGACACGCGCGTTTAAACGTTCAAATTATAACGGAGCGTTCGCGCGGTAAACCTAAGATAGCCATAGTGATTTACTTTTTATAATTAATAATAAGTGCTTTAAAGTTCAATAAATTAATTGCGTGCGAAAATAAAGTGACTCATTTCAAGTGCCCGCTTAAAAGCTCCTCTGTGGAGAGATCTGCGCACGTCTGCGAGCTTCGAGGAATCGCCTGAGCCCCGCTCTCAATTCGCCCTTCGGACTGGAGGTCAAACATCCCTAAGGACACGGGGTCTGGTAATAATTTACATAACTATTACAGTCCACTTCAAGTTACCGGACCCGCAGAAATAATCTGCTATAACCGCGTATCGGGTGAGACGCTCGCTCCCAAAAAGCTTTGTGTCCAGCCTGATATCGCGACCATAGTGGTCTTCTTCGAGCCGGATCGGAAAAAAATTAGATCGACCTGGTCGAAGACGAATTGAGAGTGCTAGAAAATTGTCAGTGAAATGGAGTCGCCAAACGAGCTCGCGAGACCGTCGAGACCAGCTTCCAGAGCGTGGTCCGGAAGCTCTCAACGCAGCGAACGTCTTCTAGAGATAAGAACGGCGGCGGAAGAGCTCAGGAAAATAACAAAAGAAAGAGCAAGAGTAGCCGCAAAACTGAAGAAAATGCAGTTGGAAGCTCAGACGCGACAGGTCGACGCCGAGGAAGAACTCGAGCTACTGGATGCGGAGAGTCAACATGCCAGGAGACTGCTGGATGTTATTTCGGAAACGATCGGATCCGAAGACGGCGCCGGAAGCTGGACAAGAGAACAACTAAATAATGAGTTCGAGGATGCAGCTGGGCGGACATCTCAATGGGCGGCGTACCACACGCCGGCAGCAATGGGACCTGGAATGGAGATTCGCGGCGCGGCGGCGAGCAACGAAGCGGCTGCGGTCGGCGCGGCGAGCAAGGCAGCGCGAGAGGCGCGCGGCGCGGCGACGAGCAGCGAAGCGGATGCAGTCGGCGCTGCAAGCAACGCAGCGCGAGAGGCGCGCGGCGCGGCAACGAGCGGCGAAGCGGGTGCGGTCAGCGCCGGAATCGTCGTGGCGCGCGCGGAGCGCGCGGCGGGCGCGGCGCGCGCTGAAACGGTGCCGCTGGACGCGGCGGTACAAGCTGCCAAGGAGCTGGACAACTGCACAAGCGGCGGCGCTGTGAGCGGAGCGAGCGAGGAGATTGTAAATAAGGTATGTCAATTGGTTTCTATGGCTGCTTCTAAACCACACTACAATAAAGATTTACCTGCTTTTACGGGGGAGCCGCTTCATTTTATGGCTTTCAAGGCGATTTTCAATCAATCTACTGAGGTGATGCGCTTAGACGAAGCGCAGAACCTTTTAAGACTGCAAACTGCGCTCAAAGGAAGAGCGAGGGAGGCTGTCGCGGGGTTACTTTTATGTCCCTCTAATGTACCAGGAATTATGAGAACGCTGGAAGCTTTATTCGGGAACCCTAACTTGGTTATTCAGAGGACGTTAGGAGAGATTAGAAAGATAAGGGAGTTATCAGACAGCTTAGAGACAGATGACCTGATGAGGTTTGCTTGTCAAATAAATAATTTCGTGGCCACTGTGAAAGCCGTGAAACGAGTTGAGCACCTTTTTAACCCTGACTTGTTGGCGTCCTTGGTTTCCAAATTACCGAGAAACCTACTGACGCTGTGGTTGAATGATACAGGTAGGAATGAAAGTGAAGGGCCGGTTTTGGTATATTTCGCTTCCTGGCTAGAAAATTTAGCTATCAGGGCACAAGATGCCGGAGTAGGTACGATCGAGCCCATCAAGCGCGGTCAGACAGGCAACCGCGAGAGGAGATTCAAGGAGAATAATACAAAAAACTTCGTTTTCAATACTCAAAATATGCCGGCGCAAAAGTGTCCCCGGTGCTCGGGAAACCATTTTCTAAATAAATGCGAAGAATTCCGCAAGTTATCTGTAGATGGCCGATGGGAGGCTGTGAAGGAGCTGAAACGTTGTTTTAAATGTCTAGGGCCCAATCACGGTCGTAGGAATTGCACCGCGTACAAAAAATTCCCGAGATCGAAATACCATTTTATGTTAACGAACGCCTCGACAGACGCACGGCAGGACGAGAACACCTCTCCGGTAAGCAATAATGGCGCAATCGTGGCTAACACGGTGGGAGCGAATAGTGTTTTATTACAAGTAATACCGGTCACCTTGTTCGGTTCTCAAGGTAAACAAAAGGTCGTGTTCGCGCTGTTGGATGCTGGGTCCACGGTGAGTCTGATAGACAGGCAAGTAGCGGAGGAAATAGGTATACGTGGGCCGAAACAGCTGCTGCAAGTGTCGGGAATAGGGCGAATGAAGGAATCTAAAGACGCAGAAGCGGTTTCATTTCGCATAAAGGGTGAACTAGGCAAGAAGACGTTCGATATCCGGGCGTTTAGTGTACTGGAGTTAGAATTACCCGAGTTAAAAAGTATACCAGACGCGCGACTGGTGCTCGCCAGCGCGGTGCGTCCGGTCGAGACTGCCGCGGTACGACCTCAGCTGCTTATAGGTGCGGATTATTGGCAACTGATCGTGTCGCGTGGGCTAAAGACCGTGAATAATGAAATATCTTTTTCAAAAACTAGATTAGGCTGGGTTGCTCTTGGCAGGGCGGGAGTGGCAGAGTGGGCAAACGTCCATCATAGCTGCTGCCTAAGTGGGAATAGGGAGTATGTTCTGGAGGAGTTACTCGCAGAGAATATGCGCCTAGAAAACGATTGGCGGGAAAAAACGCGCGAGTTGCCTGAAGACAAAAGGGCATTGAAACTATTGGAAGACACGACTTCTTTGGCCGACGGAATATGGTCAACAGGCCTTCTGTGGAAGGATGACGTGAGAAAGATGCCCGACAGCAAGGAGCTGGCTCTGGCGAGGCTAAGATCTGTCGAAAGACAGATGGATAGAGACAAAGTATACGGTGACGAATATTGTAATCAGATCGACAGGTATTTAACTGAAAAATACGCGGTACCCGTCGATCCGCGTGATTTACTCGGCCGGCCGGGTGTATTTTATTTACCTCACATGGGTGTGAGGCACCCTGCGAAGCCCGGGAAACTCCGTGTCGTGCACGACGCTGCGGCAGCGATATCTGGCGTGTCGCTCAACGGTCAGCTGTTAGCCGGACCTGATTATTTTAAGTCAATTGTAGGTATCCTGTTTAGATTTCGTGAGAATGCGGTCGCTTTCGCGGCCGACATACGGGATATGTACTTGAGGATCAAGGTAATTGAGACTGACAGTTATAGCCAATTATTCTTGTGGAGAGGTTACGAAAGGAACTCAGAACCGACCGTTATGCGCATGTCCTCATTAATTTTCGGCTCCAGGAGTTCCGCAGCCTCCGCCCAGTATGTGAGGAATAGAAACGCAGCTCGATTCGAGAAACAGTATCCAGCATCGGTAAAAAGGATAGAGAATGATTTTTATATGGATGATATTTTAACAGGCGCGGAAACGGTAGCGGAAGCGGCGCAGGCCGTGAAGGAAATAAGCGAAATTAATAAGAGTGGTAACTTCACTTTAACCGGGTGGGCGTCTAATGACCGAAGAGTGCTCGATAGCGTGCCCGTGAAAGAGCGCACTTTGACCCCGATTTCTTTAGAGAAAGGGGACCTTATAACGCACCGGTTGCTGGGTTTAAATTGGATGCCAGAGAGCGACGAGCTCGGTTTCAACCTAAGTATGGTAAAGCTTGACGTGGCCCTGAAAACGGGACAGCGCGTACCTACTAAGCGGGAAGCTTTACGGATGATAATGGGAGTCTGGGATCCACTGGGTGCGATCAGCCCAGTCATGGTTCGCGCTAAAATCGCGATGCAAAAGATTTGGGCTTGCGGCACTGGGTGGGATGATCCAGTATCTAGCGAGATTTTCGTAGGATGGTGTAAATGGCTGAACGCTCTACGTCTCGCCAAAGAAGTCCGAATTCCCAGGTACCACGGGACCGCGCGAGGCGATGAGGTGAGACAGTTGCATGTATTCTGTGACGCGTCCGAAGAAGCGATGTGCGCTGTCGCTTACATGAGGATAGCAGGAGGAAGTAGTAAGCCCGCGGTATCATTTATAGCCGGCAAGACTAGGATCGCGCCGCTGAAAAATAAACTGTCCGTGCCGCGATTAGAGCTAACGGCGGCACTGTTAGGCGCAGAATTAGCTGCTAAAATCGAGAAAGAGTACAGCATGCCGTTTCACAAACGATATTTGTGGACGGACTCAACCAATGTGCTATGGTGGATTCGTTCCACCAGTGCCAATCATCTTCAATTCGTAGCAAATAGGTTAGGAGTGATAGATGAGCTTAGTTCGCGCGAAGAGTGGCATTGGGTAGAGGGCCGCGCTAACGCGGCGGACGACGGAACGCGAGCGTCGACCGTGATTGATTTATCAAGCGACGGGCGGTGGTTCGCGGGGCCGCGATTCCTGCGAGAGAATGAAGATACTTGGCCTGAAGTCGTACCGAGCCAACCGAGCGCCTCTGAGAGAGCCGCGCTTGAATTTAAGCAAGCGACGGTGCTCGCCCTCAGCCCGATAGAGGACCGTATCATAAATATAGATCGATTTTCACACTATGGGGTATGTCCTAAAGTTCGTGGCGCTCTGTAGGAAGGAATCACGCGAAAACGTGTTAACTGTAAGAGATATCGCCGCGGCGGAATCGTGGCTGATAAGGGAAGCGCAACAGCGAAGCTTCAAGAAGGAAATAAATTCAATTCGTTCAGGCAAGAGTTTAGGTAAGGGAAGTCTGCTTGCTGGGTTAAATGCGTATATAGACGAACTCGGAGTAATCAGACTAGGAGGCAGAATTGATAGGGCTGAGGACGTGTCATTTGAAACTAAGAACCCGATAATATTGTATGGAAAGGAGCGATATGCGCTGCTGCTCATAAAGCGCGCGCATGAGGAAGCTGCACATAGCGGTATCGAATCGACCCTGGCAATATTACGGGAGAGATATTGGCTAATTGGGGGGCGGCCCGCAGTCAAAAGGGTAATCTACGAGTGCATGTTCTGTAAATTACGCCGCGCGATGCCCGTGAAAGCTCTGATGGGACAATTACCAGCAGAGCGTTTGCAACGAAATGTGCGGCCTTTTACGGCTGTAGGTGTCGACGCCTTTGGTCCCCTGAGAGTAACAGTGCGTAGATCTGTCGAGAAGAGATACGGGATGTTATTCACGTGCCTCAGTACTCGAGCTACGCATATCGAATTAGCTGGCGATCTGTCAACCGGCGCTGCGATAATGGCTATCCGACGATTTATAGCAAGGAGAGGTAAACCTCGACTTATTATAAGTGACAACGGAGGAAATTTTCGGGCGGCGAACAGCGAATTAATGCGTGCTGTGACTGCGATCGATAACGACTCTATCCGGGAGCGCCTGAGCAATGAACTAATTGAGTGGAGGTTTTCGCCGCCATTAGCACCTCATCATGGAGGGGTGTTTGAATCGCTCATTAAGACCGCGAAAAGGGCGCTATTTGCTGTGATGAAGGAACAGACCCCTACCGAAGAAACTTTAAGAACTCTGCTAGCCGAAGTGGAGGCGATTCTGAATTTAAGGCCGTTGACCCATATCTCCGTAGATAGTAGCGATCAGGAACCGTTGACACCTAGCCATTTTCTACTCGGCCGTGCAGACCGCAGTACTGCAATGGGGGAGTTTCTCCACCGGGATCTATGTAGTAGAAAGCACTGGGTACGGGCGCAAGCTTTGGCCGACTCGTACTGGCGACGATGGACGCGCGAAGTCCTGCCGCTTCTGGCGAAGAGGCCGAAGTGGGCTGAAAATGAAACTCCTCTGGAAGTCAGCGAATTAGTCTTGATGATAGACCCGGCTTTAGAACGGGGAAGATGGACGCGCGCGGTTATCACAAAAACGTACCCAGACAAAAACGGTGATGTGCGAATTGTCGATATTTTAACAGAAGGGAAATTTTATCGACGAGCAATATCGAAACTAGTTAGACTTGGGCTGAAATCAGCTGTGCCGCCTACGGCCGGGCAAATGTAAATAAGAATACTGGCTCACTACAGCAACTAGATTCTATCTTAGAATAGTGATAGATTAGGGTCGGTATGGGAATTCAGTTAGATTCCTGCTCGCTTGCGAGCAGCTGAGCGGAAGAATCCTGTTAGAATAGGAATGTTTTTTTTTGTCTTTTTACGGGAATGATAATTTGAATAAAAAATGAAACGGACGTTTCATTTGGGGGAGGATGGACGAAATTATCGGCTGAAAGGGGAGTATTTTAAAAATAGAACGTTGTAGAGGCTGAATGAGCTTCGTAGAAGGTTATTCAGACGTCGTATGTCAGTTAGAGTCAATAGGAGTTAATTTCAATAGACTAGGAAATAGGTCATAAATTTCGACGAATTATTTGACACGAAGTCCTGGCTTTGTCGACGGAGACAAAGGACGACCCTTTCCCGAAACGATTCATCACTGTTATTTATCGCCATAGTTGAAGCGGCTTACCTAGCGTGTGTGGGCCCCTAATGAAACAATTGACACCCCTTATTTTGCATATATAGATAATAAGTTAGATGCTAAGTTAGCGCCTAAGATCTATCATTGTAATTGTAACAAGTATATCGTTGCGGTCCGTCGTTAAACACCTTTAGGTATATCGGATTTCACGCGCTCTTGCATTGTATAGCCCGGCGGAACGTTGGAAAGAGAAAGACTGTGCGGGACGTAGCACGGCATCTCCCTCTCTCTGTGAAGGGGAGGATTTCGCGCCGGTGGTATACGCTGACTGGTCGGTGAGCGAGAGGTATCTGCGCAGCGACCAATCAGATAAGCTGCGCAAGCGTCGCGACGTCTGGTTCGGAGGGATGTTAGGTCGTCGCGGCAGTGGTTTACGAGAAATCGGCTTCAGTGGACGCGATTGCGCGCTTAACCGGTTTCCTGAATTTTCACAATCTCCGGCTTTACGTTAGCTGCGACACGCGCGTTTAAACGTTCAAATTATAACGGAGCGTTCGCGCGGTAAACCTAAGATAGCCATAGTGATTTACTTTTTATAATTAATAATAAGTGCTTTAAAGTTCAATAAATTAATTGCGTGCGAAAATAAAGTGACTCATTTCAAGTGCCCGCTTAAAAGCTCCTCTGTGGAGAGATCTGCGCACGTCTGCGAGCTTCGAGGAATCGCCTGAGCCCCGCTCTCAATTCGCCCTTCGGACTGGAGGTCAAACATCCCTAAGGACACGGGGTCTGGTAATAATTTACATAACTATTACAGTCCACTTCAAGTTACCGGACCCGCAGAAATAATCTGCTATAACCGCGTATCGGGTGAGACGCTCGCTCCCAAAAAGCTTTGTGTCCAGCCTGATATCGCGACCATAGTGGTCTTCTTCGAGCCGGATCGGAAAAAAATTAGATCGACCTGGTCGAAGACGAATTGAGAGTGCTAGAAAATTGTCAGTGAAATGGAGTCGCCAAACGAGCTCGCGAGACCGTCGAGACCAGCTTCCAGAGCGTGGTCCGGAAGCTCTCAACGCAGCGAACGTCTTCTAGAGATAAGAACGGCGGCGGAAGAGCTCAGGAAAATAACAAAAGAAAGAGCAAGAGTAGCCGCAAAACTGAAGAAAATGCAGTTGGAAGCTCAGACGCGACAGGTCGACGCCGAGGAAGAACTCGAGCTACTGGATGCGGAGAGTCAACATGCCAGGAGACTGCTGGATGTTATTTCGGAAACGATCGGATCCGAAGACGGCGCCGGAAGCTGGACAAGAGAACAACTAAATAATGAGTTCGAGGATGCAGCTGGGCGGACATCTCAATGGGCGGCGTACCACACGCCGGCAGCAATGGGACCTGGAATGGAGACCACTTTCACATTTATCAATCAAAAAAAAATAATTTACATATTGCGCAATGTCAGAGTCTCGCATCCATAGCTAAAACACTTCCGAAGTTATTATAGACCTTTTACCTTTTTCGCATCTCAATTTTTACAGACAACCGCATCTCAAGGTTTAAAGACAAATTGAATTTTGTTCTTACTCGAACAAACCCTGCCTAAACGGTTCTATTTTAAGTTATGATATTTATAAAATGGAATTTCTAAAATTAAAAAAAGTATGGTATTTATCGTTTTTCCCCGTTACCCTTCATATATGATAGATACCCTTCATATATCATATAAACCGCACTAGGATCTCATGATTACCCACACAATTGTGTGGTCAGGGTCTGAAAAGGATATAAGAAGCCAAGTGGGCCAAGCATTCGGATAATTCTCCGAGCGCCAAGAATTCGGCCCCTTTTTGGCGTGGTCGTTACCAGCCTTCGCGCTAAGCATTCCGGATCGCGGCTTAAGGTAAAACTGCGAACATCATCGTCTAACCGAGCGAATCATAAAGCCCACATCAAATATGTTCACCCCCGCCGTCGCCCATCTATCCCACCCCTATTTTCCCGAACCCACTTCCACCCCCAAAGCTCACCCTTCCAATCCGCTGCGATTCGCTTCAGACCGATTCGGCAGCGCTCCTTTAATGTCGCTGTTCTGCCTCTCCGCGTTTCTTAAAGCGAATAAGAACATGGAATATTTAAATGTTTTAAGTCGAATAAAAGTTCGTAGTATCCATTGTAAAGGAGTGAGTAATAGAGAATGGCATTAGAGAAGGTGAACAAAGTCGACGTTATTAGTTTTCAGCAGTCTTCTACTGCATCTGGTACAATTTCCGCTACCGAACCGACCGGTTTCTAATAATTACGTACAGCATGAGCCTGATGGCTGGTCGGTGTATTCTTGGGTCGGCTCAACTCACGGATGAACTACAATCCGGTAGCCTCCTCGAAGGGGAACAACCTGAAAGGGCCGCCATCAACTCTACCAGCGGATGCAACCTGCAGTCGAAAACTGTTGGGATCAGAAGTGCAGATCCGGTAGGACATCTCGAGCGGAACTTGGCGGTTTACGCACCGGGCTGTGTCAACCTAACTTGCATAATCCGGCGAATAATCGGAGGAGTCTGGAAACGTACGTTTCATGAGCAGTTTTCGTAGTTGTCGCTCGTTAGGGGTAGTTGTCGAATTGACATCATCTATTAATTAATAAATCCATTGGCCACCCGATACCGAGTGATATTGCAAAGCGCCTCGAACTTAATTACCGTTGACGTTAGGTATAAAACGTTGGCTATCATATTGCCATATTATTGGCTATTACATAGATGAACCCAGTGGTGAACCCTTAGAAGATAGATGAACTTAGACTTTCAAAAAGTCTGGGTTTATCTATTATCTAAGTGTTTTTTCGACGCAGAAGAACAGATCTTTTATGCGAATAGACGTGTAAATGTATGCGAAGATATGTTTTTTTAACTCGCTGGCATTGCGATTACCTACATAACAATAAAAGGTCTCAGTAAATGTATACTACCTACATTTCAATCTGGAGCAACGCGTAGATTCACTAGCGTGTCGAAGGGACTACCCCATTATTCTTCATTCTGTCTGGCGGAAGAATGAAGCGATACCTCTTATAGAAGAAAATTGAAGGCGTATACAACAAAATTGCAGTAACTCTCAAAGTATATTTCATTATTTTTGAGATTTATTATGATAGTGACATATTCACTTTTTTTTGCTGACGATTTATCTGCAGAGTGTGTATTTTTCAGGGCGTAATTGCCTTATTTGGATTGGGTGTACCATACAGTGCCGCACTGAGATCTAAAATCGGTCCAGGAATTTATTAGGCTGTCAACCGTTTAGAAAAAAATAGGAATATATGAAAATGTTGAGATAAAAAAAATCATAACCCGCCGCCCACCACCGTATAATCTGCGAAGTAGCAGCAGCAGTTTGCCGCCTAACCGCAGAACAACGAATGACGATTGACAGTACTTCAGTCTACCCTGGATAACGGCAGTTGCAATATCGCCGAAACATCGGGTACTACAAACTTCACGCGGTGAATTCGTTTTTATCACCAAAATGAAATAGAGACTCTTTTGTCTTGATTATTACACCCAAAATGAAATAGTTAAACCGATAAGAGGTATATATATATCGATACCTCAGTTCCAAACTCGGTCAACTCGATTTTTTGTGGTTTTGAGTTAAGTATGAGGAAATGTTCAGAATACCAATATCTATCAGTTCCAAAGACTTCCATCTCGATGGTAAATCATCGTCATTATAAAAAACACTAAATTATATTTGGAAGTAAAGCCATTAGCAACTTGTGCTAGTTCCCAAAACGAACATATCAATATAACCATGTTTTGAATTAAAGTTATTGCCTGGCATCTCCTTCCATATGTGGCTAACTCAACTTGTCATTCTTTGGAACTGGCAACATTAGACTTTCGCGTTCGTTTTCATATGTGTGCTTCGGCTATTAGTTGTCATTTGGCTTGTTTTGGTTGCGTTTGGAGGTTATATTTCTAGATTTTGAGTGTTTGTTATGTGAAAAAGTGAAAACCATGAATATTCCAGAGTGGAAACGACATAACTTACGACGAACGGATTACATGATAATGATCGATCGTCAAGATTCCGACAAAAGCCGAAACAATGAGGTAAGCATTAGTCAGTTTATATTTTCGTATTTTTCCACTTTCTGTTTGAACACAATAAATAAAATATCGCTAAAGTATCATCCGAATCTACTTTATAATCCGCTGTTTTCTACATGTTGGTGAGATTCAGGCACTTAGTGTATTACAAGATTACAAGATTTATATATTAGTAACTAGAAGCCCGTGGGCACCATGTGCCCATTTGAGTTAAAGTTCATGTATAATTTACTTACTCTGTAACCTTCTGTACTTCTTCCACGTGGGTAATTATAATTTACCTATTTATATTTTAAAAATTCGAATTCTGAAAATTCGATTCGCATTGTCAAAAAGAGTTCCGGAGTCACAGATGTGGCTCATTATTTAACTAATACCCTAAAATTACCTATTTTAGGTCTGCAAGCTACTAAAATTATTTAAATTTCAGGCACATTTGGCGCCGACATCACCTTCGTGCATCGACGGTCCAGCTCTCGCCATGAATATCGATCGAGAAGACCACACTGATCTCTTACCTTAACAATCTAATACGTCAGACGGGCTCCAAAATGAACATCCCAATGAAGCGAAAATCAAGTCAAGAAAAAGAGTTTCCAAATCTGAAACGTGGGGGAAAAATGTACGAAAACTGAAACGAAATACAGGACAAGCCTACACAAATTCTTTTGGAAAACAAATTCCAAATAGTCGAGTTAAAGGTCAATGTAATGATAAATGTAATGAGTAAAGTGCCCAACGAAAATAACACAAGAGCAACAACACCAAATATTTGAATCCTACTGGAAGTTAGGGGACGTAAACAGACATAGACACTATTTAATTAGATGCATGCAGCCAATAGCACCCAAGCATGAATTAAGGAAAACAACATGCAATTATGCATACTACCTAGAAATAAATAGTGCAGTAATAAGGATTTGCAAGACATTTTTCGTAAATACTTTGAATATTAACAAGGAAGTGGTAAGTACAGCGCTGAAAAAGAAAAACAGCGAAGGATTCGTCAAAAAAGACTAAAAAGGTGGAGACCCAAGATCGGGCAGACCGAGAATAGACGAAGATATCAAAGACTATGTCAGAAAACATATCGAGTCTTATCCCGTTATGCAGTCGCACTACTGCAGAGCAAGATCGGACCGTAAATATCTACACGGTGATATTAACATAACCGAAATGTACATACAGGCAGTATGCAAAAAAATGTACTAAAAACAATGTGCAGTGTGTTAAGAAACATCTCTACGAAACAATCTTCAATACCGAGTATAATATCTCATTTTATACACCAAAAAAAGATGCCTGTAGCTTCTGCACAAATTATTCTAATCTAATTGGAGATGAAAAATTCAAAAAACTAGCTGAATATGAGAATCATATTAAGGAAAAAAATCAAAGTCGCCTAGAGAAAGAGGAAGACATTAAAAACACAAATGACAACACACTAGTCAGCTGCTTCGATCTTCAGGCGGTTCAACCTATACCAGAGGACAACACAAGCGATTTCTTTTATAAGAGGAGGTTATTAAATTATAACTTCACGATCTTTGACATAAAAAATAAAGAAGGATATTGTTATACTTGGCATGAGGCTGTCGCCCGCCGAGGAGTAAATGAAATTGGGTCATGTATTTTGAAATATTTGCACAGCACAGGGAAGAAAAACTATATCTTTTATTCAGACAACTGTCCTGGCCAGAATAAAAATAAATTCATCATACCATTATACCTATATGCCGTACAAGTACTTGATATAGATTCCATAGAACACAAGTTCTTGATTGTCGGTCATACACAAAATGAGGGTGACTCCATGCACGCCCTCATCGAACGAGAAAAAAACAGGGCTCTGAAAGGTGGGCCTCTGTTTGTGCCATCACAGCTAGTTCCAATTATGGCATTAGGAAAATCTGGTAAGCTATACTCTGTCACCGCAATGTATGACTTCCGTGACATTAAATCGTTGGTGTCTAACGGTGATAATTTCACCAAAAATCAAGATGGTGAAGCTGTAAAATGGAACAGTATCCGCATAATAAAAGTGGAAAAAAGCTCACCTACTCTAATAAGATATAAAAACTCTTTCTATGACGAGGAGTTTAAGAGTATTAACATTCGTCGACCAACAAGAGCAAGTCGGGGGAGCGCGGAGTTGAAGTCAGCCTACACCCGTCCTCCTGGTATTTCTGCAGCTAAAAAGAAGGACTTACTTGCCTTATGCAAATCTGGAGCTATTACCAGGGCATACTGGGAATTCTATCAAAACCTCCCTATAGGAGAATCGGCTCCAGTTGAAAACGACTCTGAATAAAAATCTTAATAAAATAAAAACATTCATTTTCTTGCAGAATTTGATTTTCATTATACTATAGATATATTATATCTTCCTTCATTAATATAGTTCATTAAACTATAAATATATTATATTAGTTTGCTTGTACACTATATACTAAGTCTGAATATGACAAGCAATATGAAAATTTGTTTAGTTCCAAACCAGGACATCTTCGAAAAACCAATGAAAACTCTTACATAATGAAGAAAAATATAATAAATATTTCAATAATATAAATTCTAAAGTATTGATGAATATTGTACAAAAACTTTGATGAAATCCACCAACAAATTAGCAATACATTGGTGATTGAATGGTTGGCAAAAACTTCTTTTCCATTTATCTCGAAAGTACGATTTTCAATATGGCCGAGTTTGGAACTGAGGTATCGATATGTAATTAATACGCTGCAAAGCATATATTTATTTATTTTATTTATTTATTTATAACGTACATGAAAAAAAATACAAGGATATGCATACTGTTGTACATGAGGAATAATTAAAAACAAACATTAAAATAGCGAAAAACATAGCTTTATGCATATAAATATGCTAGCATATCCGAATGAGGCGAAATCGCACAACCAACTAGACCTAGAAGGTCTGTCTCTGGCTGTGCTGTGTTATACCAACTGTATTTTTGTAACTCTCGAACTGACGAAGGTGATCAATTTTCAAATATTTCTAAATCTAACAAATGTGTTGTTTACACAAATTAAAGTAAAATTTAAAGTAGAAAAAAAATATGTATGAGATTAAGGACTAAAATAAAGTAAACTTTACATTATATTCAATAAATTTAAGTGCAATATACATAAGTATTAATATATACAAATATATGAATAAACACTACATTCTAATATATATGTATAAGAAAATAATATGTAATATTGCACAATTTTACAAATACATATTTTTTTAATATTCACACTACAGTATTATTAAGATAGTATAACCTATTATACTAATATCGCAACGCGGTACGATATTCACATACACACGGCTATGATACGATATTCCATCATGGAATGCCAGTGCCTTTCGGCTTCATCATCAGACCTTGAAACCTAATCGTGGTCAAAGTTCATTCCAAGACTTTTCTAACAAGTCCAAACACAGCTATGAGACGATGTTCCTTCATGAAGTTCCAGTTCATATATTCCGACTCCATCATCAGATCAGTTCGACAGTACCATATTTATTTATTTATTTATTTATTTTTAGGAAAACCAACAGCTAATTATAATTTAACAAAAAGACGGAGTAGTATAACAGGGAGCCAATTAAAGGTTTTCACGTTTAAATAACGTTGTAGAAACATATGTGACCTTTCAATTAAAGCTATCGGTTATTATTATTGTATTTTCATCAGAACTACAAACAGCTGCCAATTTTCATGACGCTACGATCCTTGGAAGATGGTTAAATTAGTTACCTTAGATTCCATTACATAGCTAGTTACATACAGGTCGACCTAATAAAAGCGTGTTAATAAATCGCTGCGAGCGTAGTGAGCGTGGACGCTCATCTTCTTCTCTTATGTGACTTATCTTAACCCCCACCAGCTATGCCAGTCCGGGCCTGGAAAGTAACCCACCTGAAAGATTGCTAAAATATATGTAGGTATAGATATATGTACGCATAGGAGCGTAAAGTTAAAAGAATCTCTTTGAGGTTCGCCTAATGACAGGCGCATGCTAATTGGTCCCGTGTTAAGTGGGAAGTTTCAAGTGGGAAATTTAATTATTAAATGGGTAGGTAAATTTAATGGGATATTAACAATTATATAAATATTGCCAACTAACTCACAAATGACCGACGATGATGATGTCTGAAGAATTACTGTAGCACTTACCTGAAAAGAAAAAAAAACATTAGCTTAATTAATGAATAATTAAAAAATACAATGAATAGCCAAAAATCAATGTATTGTCCCTCTGTATAAATGTATTGTTAAGAAAGCATAGACTGATTCCAAAAAATCACCAATTCCAAAATAAAACCAAAAATTCTAAATCATCTATATTCGATTTTTCTTTTTAATTCGGAGGAATTATAACCGTATAGCAGAAATGTGACCTTATAGAAGAAAATGTGTTTTTATTTCAGTCGTCCTTTTTTATGCCAGCACCATGACGTAGTTTTTGGACAACCACGAAAATCAAAACAGCTTTTCCCATTGAGGAATAAAGCAGATTGGTGTAAGAATTTTCAGAATTGAACAATGCGTTCTTCATACATCGTTGACAGACTTCCATATATCCAGACAAAAAAAAAACGTTTTTCTTAATCTAAATGTTGTAAAACGTGGATAAATTTGTTTCTGAGCAAAAATGTTGTGCGTCAGACGTAATAACTCTCTTTAATTAAGAATTTCTTCCCCTGACAACAGGTGTGCACAAACGATTTAAATGATATTCATCATTCATTCGCGCCAAGATATTCATCGCTACGATCTGCGCCATCTGGCGTCGCGGCGTTAGAAATTGTACTACCCGCTGGAACACCCAGAGTGCCAGCGTCCGCGACAGTCGCTCTCTTACTATCCCCGTGTACGGCGTATGTAACTTTGCCGAAAGATCGGGAAAAACTATCGTCTCGTTCCACGCGGTAGGAATCCGTTTTCTTTCAATTAAAATGTCTAAAAACCGCGAAAGTTTTAGAGTTTATAATACGATATCCGTTCAGACCCTGAAGGTCTGGTCCTTATTGGACGATTTGGTGCCGCAAGATGACAGATTTCGGTCGAATTTATTATTAAGGTACTCATTGAGTGCTTTTGAGAGAGCCTCTTGCGTTTTCTTATTATTATTTTAAAATCATTTTCCCTTGAGTTTTTACTTCCTCGCCGATGTAATTACATAGACGACCTCTTGACATTGTCGGCGCGCTAAGCGATTCCCTTTATAAAGAGAAGACGAGCTCTGTCAGGCACTTTTGCCTCAGCGGGAACACGGTTTTTAATATCCTTTTGTCTCAGGCGACATCGAGATGTCTTTTTCGACGCTCGACTTTTTAACCAACACGAATATAACAGTTAGTTGTTATAGAGTGAATACCTCGTATGTCAAATTTCAACTATTTTCATTTTATTTCCTACTTTTCTATTACTTTCCCGGCAGAGGTAAACTAATGTCAACGTTATTCTGTGTGTGTGCGTGCGCGTATGTGTGTATTTCTCCACGATAGCACCCAAACGCCTTATCCAATTGTGATGAAACTTAGCATGCAGACAGCATTTAGTCATGGTAAGAGTTGAACAGTCATGGTAAGAGTTGTGGTTGAAATCGGACTACCAGGAGGCGCGCTAGTCATACTTCAATCTCTAAATATCGGACTTAAAGTCTTGAAATTCGGTACACAGATGCCTTGTTGGTCCGAAACCACATTTTGAAATTTTGGTTAGTATATCTCATATAAAAGCGACACAAACAATTTTTAAACTATTTGAGAAAAAACGACACCATAATGGAAAATTATCAATTTAATACCACGAACAATACTACGAATATAATATAAAAAACTACTGAAGGCGGGGGTTGACGCGTGAGGGGAGGGAGGAGAGATTCCGGGTTCGATTCCCGGCTAGGTCACCATTTCCAGTTATAAAATTAACGGAATTGTATTTCAATTTTGCCGATCGAATGTAATAACAAGACACACACTTACACACATGTTACAGGCACACATACGTACATGTACGTATATATAAACACTTCATAGTGGTTGATAGTGGTCATAGTGGTTGCGACACTTCATAGACTGTCGAATGATAATTGTGAAACCTGCCCATTGTGAAATTTCACAATAAAAGGTTAAAACAAACTTGAGCTGTGTCGATATTTAGCTGATGTTCATCAATATCCTATTACTTTTCTAAGGTCTTTATGAGCCTTGTAACACTGCGACCATTGATGATCTATTGCGTTCGCCACCTAATATAGTTCTGCGCTAAGCCTCGTGTCATCTAAGAAACGCAACAAGCTTTTGGCGCCAGATTGTTTTACCTCCTCAGGTCGAAGGTAATGACCACCCAAGTGGGTGTACCTTTTACGCATCAGCGGGCCACACTCGCACATGAGGTGCTGGGGAGTTTCCTCGGCCCCTTGGCAGAACCTACACATTTTTGTGTCTCGGAGCTTGAGGTTGTACATGTGTTTGTTAAGGCCATAATGCCCAGTGAGCGCCCTCACCAGTATGCGTAGATTGTTCCTATTTAGCGATAAGGCTTCACGGGCCGTTTTAGGATCGTAAGCCTTAATTAGCGCTTTAGAATGGTTCAACCTTGGCGTGTTGTTCCAGTTATTGACGGATTGTTCTAAACATATTTGTTTGAGCATTAGGTTTGCAAGGTTTTTTGGTACGCCACAGCAAGGTTCGGGGCCGTATAACTTTCCCTTTGCACCCGTCTTAGCAAATTCGTCGGCTTTTTCATTTCATCATATTACTTTACCCCAGTGACATTGTAACTACATTTTCAATAGGAGCAATAAATAAAATATTAAATTTGCTATATATAAAATATTAAATTTGCTTTCTCCGTTGGGATTCTCATATACATAACGTGGCTACGAAGGTGCGAATCCTTTGATATGTTTTCAAAGAACTGAGGAATATTCTGGATTCCAAAACACTAAAAACTGTTTATTATGCTTTATGTGAATCGCTTATTACTTACGGCATAATTGGATGTGGTGGATGTGGTAAAACCCTGCTAGAGCCATTGCAAGTTGCGCAGAAATTTATATTAAAAATTATTCTACGTAGACCATATCGCCATCCCACGAATGAACTGTATAAGGAAGCTAAAGTTCTTGATTGTAGGCAACTTTTTCTAAAAACTTTCCTCTTAAGGCTATTTTTGGACAATAACTCAAATTTAGGAATAATTCAGAACCGGCGACCAACGAGACAAGTTGTAGAAAATAGCTTAATAATACCCAGAAGGAAAACATCATTTGGTCAAAGACGTTACTCTTTCATTGCGCCGAGATTTTACAATCTGATCAATATGGAAATAAAAATGAATTTGACATTTAGGGAATTCAAAAATAAATTAAAGAAATGGTTATCGAATCATGACAGTCTAACCATACATCAAATGTTAGAAATAATAGTATAATAAAACTTAGGTGCACAAATTATTAACATATTTTTAAACTTATATGTTAAGTATTTTTTAACATTGAACTAACTATCAAAAAATATTTGACTTTGACAATGAATTATACTTTTAGACTAGGTATTTTAAATTAAATCTTATATTACCTAAAACATAATATTAAATATTAATGACTGTTTCTTTCTTTTCTCACATATAACTTTATTTATATTATTTAATCGAATTTTATATTATATTTATTGCCGATTTAATAATGGAATTGCATTTCATTTATTATATATTTTTAATATTTTATTATTATTATTATTTTTTATTTTATTCTGAAGACCACATTTTAGGGCAATTTAGTGTCATTTAGCTTTTTACTAAAACTTGTACATTTGTAGGCAACCAAGCAATCAAGCAAACTTGATTGTAATATTGGAGTCCTGTCCACCCTAGAACGGGCTAGTCCCAGTTGGGTGACAGAAACAAATAAGCAAAAGGTTAAGGTTTTGCCATTCGGTTCCTGTTATTTTTGTAAGCTAATCAATGTTTTATAGTAATTAATTCTTAAATAAATAAATAAATAAATAAATCCCCGACGACGCAAAAAAAAAATTAACACCGCTCAATAGGCCAAATATATACAACCTATGGTATCAATCCTCGATAATTCTGCCAATCATTAATTTTTAAAACTATTAACTTATGTGAATTAGTGAGTAGTATTGTTCGGTCACATGAGCTATTCACATAAAAAACAAAATTTAACCATAACCTTAGGATATGAAATTTGGCATAACTTATATATGTACCTGTTTGCAAGTAGGCAAGCAGGGCAATCCAGAAAGCGAACACAGCCTTACATACAGCCTTATATGGCTTACACTAGGGATTTATATTTTTTATGTAATGTCAATTTCATATTATATATCTAGGGTATCCCAAGTGGGACGACGGATTTAGTTTTTGAATTACATAAATTATTAAGGCGACATGATACCTGTAAACAACCATATCCAAGGAATTTTAGTTTTATGAGTTTTTTGAAAAATATAAGCATTATTTAAAAAAAGTTTCTAAGTGAATCCCTCGATAAGGAACCAATTTAAAATTTGGACTCCAAAAAGTTGCTCATTGCCTTGGACATTAAGGCTTTAAACTGACTTCGAAAACTTTCAGGCGCGTTTACTCCTACAATGTAAGCGGTGAGTGTGTTTTATTATAATTTCATAATATTGACTGGTTAATCCTCTAGGGCAGCAATTAGCCAAATTTTTATTTATGCCCTAAATTAATTACAAATAATTAAAACGTGAGAGCGCTCTGAGAGTTACGCTAAATATGCTTTGCCATTAACACCCTTATATCACCACTGCGTAAGGATAGTTATTTTGTGCTAGAGCTGCGATAGAGCATTTAGTATGCGCCTAGTAGCCGGCGCGATCTGACCTAAAATCTGCGCTTGAGGCTTCGTCAACGCTGGATTTTTATTGGTCAAACCCTAAAAAAATGACCCCGCCTATTTTTTCGCGTGTACGCCCATTTTGAATATTTTTCTGAGGTATCATGTCGCCTTAATTCAAATATTGCTTATATTTTAATTTCGTTGTAAAGTGCCATTAGGTATGAACAAAATTCAGACAATTACACACCACACATTATTACAAAAAATGCCATCTAAAAAACTGCGGAAGTTCAAACCTATATTCACACAAAGACAATGGCGAAAAACTCTATTTCATATACATACCCTCTTTCTGTTCGTCCGTATCACACATAATTGCGCACCTACATTGAGCGACCGCTGATGATTCCGGACAGTGCCCGGAATAGGGTATCGTTTTTCACAGGGACAGGAAAATCTGGCTTCACCGCTTCGGCGGGAAGTCGCGTTTCCCTGCTCAAACTAATTTATGACACCTGATAAGGTTAGAGCGGGCGGTGATGAAGGAAAAGGTATAATAGCGGTGATTCCTACAGATTTTCATAACATTGCTCACAATTTCTTTGATCTTACAGCTTCAGCATTTTCTCACCTTTTGAGCTAACGCAAAAGGCTATTGTAGGAAGCAAATTTTAGAAAAAAATGTCCTAATACACACACGTAAATTGTAATGTATCATGTACATTTGTAATATTAAATATTTTAAACTTAGTAAAACACCGTAAAAGTTTCTTGGACTTCTTCTCTAGCGAGTTAATCGAACGCCAGGATCCATAATTATATAAAAATAAACGATAATCGGAGGGAGATACGAGAGATGAAAACAGTAATGTAACGAAGGAGAGATGAGAAGAGTATGGTAACTGGAGCAGCTGTAGCGAAGATGGTTGGTGCTCAGCGGCGTTGGTTGTTTACAGTCCCACTCAGCAGTTAGGCGAAAAAAAACGAGACCTCTGGACGGCGAAAAACTGGCATTTGCATCATGACAATGCTCCATCTCATTCGTCGCAAATGATTTAGACTTTTATGACGAAACATCGAATTCTAGTCGTTCGCCAACCTCCCTACTCTCCAGACATGTCTCCTTGCGAATTCTGGTTGTTTCCGATATTGAATACACCATTCATTGAAAGGATGCCGTTTTCAGAGTACAGAAGATATAATGAGGAACGCGTCGGCGGAGTTGAACACCATTCTAAAAGAAGCCTTCCAGAAGTTGTTTGGCAGTTTTTTGGTAACTCATAGTTCCTTTCATTTGGAAGAAATGAAAGGAACTATGATGTATAAAGGCGCAAGGGGTCTACTTTGAAGGGGATTAGGGTCTCAATGCCGTCATGCTAGTAATATATTTTTCCCGGCCAAAGGTCGGATACTTTTCAGACATATATTATATAAAAATGTCGGATACTTTTCGCGTACATATCGATTCAAATTCAAATTCAAATGATTTAAGTAGGTCTACAGATTTGTGCATATTTATAAAATACTAGTGGAAGTTTATCCGGCGATGCTCAGATATCCGTTTCCTTCCCCCCTCTCACTCCTTCTTCTCGCCCCCCCTCCCTCCCCCAAAGTAGCCTATGTTAATCAACGATCCATCCACTTTGAATTTATAACATTTTCATGGCGATCGATTGAACGGTATAGAAGTTGACCTGGTGCAGCGCCATCTAGTGGCAAGTTGTTACATCAACATCGCGAAAATATTATCCGTGCTCAAATACCTATGTCTACCTATTTTCACGGCGATTGGTTGTAAGGTATAGAATATGACTGCAGCGCCATCTGGTGGCGAGTTACAATACAGTTAATAGCGCGAAAATATTTCTTAAATATCTATGTATACCAATTTTCATGTTGATCGGTTGGGTCGTATAGAAGTTGATGTGCTGCAGCGCCATATAGTGGTAAGTTACAACAAAGTGAATATCATAAAAACGTTCTCCGTGAAACAATACATATATGTACCAAATTTCATGGTGATTGGTCAAACGGTTTCGGAGTCTAGACGGACAGATATACCAACATCCATTTTTATATATATAGATAAACATATTCAGCAGTCAAGTGTTGCCAATGATAGAAAAAAATGTGACGTGTGTTAAATTGACAGAACCGCAATAAGAATTTTTTAAATTCAGACTTAAATTTAACTCTAACCAAGTAATGCGATTGGTAATGGCTGTTATTTGTTATTCAGGGCGTAATTATTAATAAATTGCTTGATTAATTGAATGATCGCAGTAGATTAAATTAAATTGATGAAATAGCGAGCCAATTTAAATTAACTAAATGGATAACTTACCATTATTTAAATATAAGCATGTTGTAATACACAATATATTACATCTATATGAAATGTACATAGAAATATTGAAATATATTTATTAGAAGCATAATAAAATTCTTTTCCCGATATATTATACGATTACGACTGGAAAAATATTAATATATTATATTATAATTAAATACAAATTATAATTAAATAATACCGACCAATAGTGTGTTTTACTCGCGCGCCAAGAGTTCCGTGCTTTATTAAAAAAAGGTTCTAAGGAAAACTATACAATATTTTCATACACAAAGATTTAACAAGTAAATATATCAAAAAGAATAAAAAACACGACTGTCGTTACAAAAAGTGAACTATTGTATTTATAATTATTTTGGTTTATGTATTTATTCATATAGATGGATGTATATTTCCGGAATGTACTCATATTCAAACCTTTCAATTAACACTAAACACGATCTCTTTATATTATTTTATTGACATTTGGACATTTAGACAACTACTTATTCGATATTTAGACAGTTAATGTACCCTATGACATTACGTTTCTAACGATACTACAGACTTCTAAATCGGTCTAAGCGTTTAGAAGTTAGGGTAAAATAAATAAACAGAAAACATGCATAGATGAACCCTGACCACATTACACTCCTTTTTTGTTGGGCAGTCGTATAAAAAGGGGCGTCAACACTCCATTGCTATTGCTATTTTTTAGGAAGCAAATTCTAGATACATCAGTTTAAACATTCTATAATATGTAAATATGGAGTTTTATACATTCATCTATAGAAAGCATTTAGTGTAAAATATAATGACCCTAAAATGTATGAGGCTTGGTCTAAATGTCCACCACTATCAAGACTATGTAACGAAAATAGTACACTAAATACTGATTAATTCGGATCAGACCGCAGTCAAAAATAAACTGTTAGTAAAAAGTTATGACTAAATAGAAAAATCATGTTTTTTAACCTTTTTGTGCGAAAAATAATTATTTTTTTAATTATAATCAAATCATACTACTAATTATCATAATCAAATCATACTACCAAATGCTCATTTTAAACTAACTGCGTGTATATGTGTTTGTGTGTTTGAGGGTGTGAAAGAGAGGGTGTGTGTGTTTGTGTCGTGTCGCTTCCTGCCTCGTATTAGGTTTTCGCTGAAGTGGATTTAGCTCCTTTGTTATATATATAAAGGACGGGGAAAAGAAAAACCATAATGATCATGCTTTACAGTAGTTTTATTATAGTACATATATAGTATAGTTTTATTATAGTTTTATATAGTTTTATTATAGTACAGGTATAAACATAATATAACTGAAGAAAATATCTTAAATACCTACATTGAAAATGCTATCGTCTGGATCTGCAGCTAGGAGCCTAATTGTGGGTTGGTGTCTTGCCATCCAAAAACTAGACAATTAGCATCACGTGTGCACAGCAACCCACAGGTCGTATTCCAAAAAGACAAAAACATTTGAAATTGCTTCTCGACCATTTAAATTGCTATGTAACATTACGTAAGTGTACTACAATCTTTCACGTGCGTGTCTGGATGAGTCTTAATATAATAAAAATGGATGGAAATAAATAGGAGACTAATGAGCAAAAAAATATCTTTTATTTTTCAATTGATCATAACTTTTCACTGACAACTTATTTTTTTTTCGTGTCTTAGTGAAAGTTACTGTATATCTAGTGAACTATTAGTCACCATATGTCTCGTTAGTGGTGGACTTTTGGTCATTCTCTTTTAATTATTGTTAAAAAATTGTGTTTCACAATTATATCTTTGATTTATTTTTTTTTATTATCTAACTCGACATACGAGTAAATCTCATTAAGATGTGTTTAAATGTTTCCCAAAAATAAACTCTACTGACGGAAAAACGATTCCTTTTTTAAATTGTATGTGGATTTGTCGATACCATAAACAATGGAAGATTTCTTTTCCATGATAGAAATTTCTTTTTCATGAAAAGAAAACGTCTTTTTCAAACAAGAAACTTTAGAGATAAGATAAATACAAAGATTTCAATAATACCAGATTTCTGTATACCATATTAAGCACATTGGAGCCGAAGAAGTCTCTTCCTAAGAAACACATTATTTAAAAATATATATAATCAGTTTATTAAATTCAAATAATACGGTGCAGAACAATAATCATATCATATTTAAATACTATGCAATCATTTTGAGTTCATCAATTTAAAATAAGCACCTTATATAATGGTATATATAAATGGTAAAATTTGTGAATTTATTATTTTCCAAATTTAAATTCAAAAATTAGGAAAATATATATTTTGTTGTGGCATGATAATACCGTAGTTTAACAAAATAGACCTAATAAACTATTCGGAATACTATAATTCTGAAAAAGCATAGCTACCTAACAATAAAAACCTAATAAAATCATAACAAAAATATGATCTATAAAACTTAAATACGATTTTGGAAAAAAATATCACGAAAAATAAACGAATAATTAAAATAGTCAAAGGCACAATTTGGAGTGAATAGTCAAGGAACCAAAGGAAAATACATTTGTATAAATAATATCAACAAACAAAATAAAATACTAAAAATAATGTTTAATAGAATTATTTGAAAGAAAATGTTCAATAATAATAAAAATTAATATTTAATGATCGAGTAAAGCGCCAATATTAAAATATATGTACATTTAGAATTGTAGCTCTGAATCTTTTAAGTAGAGCAATAAAACATTATGATATAACTCTAGACCACAAACGATTCAACACAGCTATAGAACTCGACCAACATGTGTGGATAGAGAAAGCATGTGTGGATTCCAATTTTATTTTACTGGCCCACCAACGGGCGAGGAGGTAAATTATTGTGAATACCTCATTCGATTGTGCTAAAATTTGGTCATATCAGGCATCATTTCGTCATACCAAGCGTTTAAAAGACTGTGGTTGAAATCGGACCACCAAATGCCGCGCTAGTCATACTTTAATCTGAATCTCTGGACTTAGAGACTTGAAATTCGGTAAATCTCTTATACAAGCAACACAAATAATATTTAGATTGGATCGTTTGAAATCAGAATTCGAAAGCTCACGGCGACCCGCCTTTGAAAATCGATTTTTAAATTGAATGAGATGACGTGCGTTTTTCAAAATTCACAAATTCAAATTTTCAATGCGTTGCGACGCATATTAACAGGAATTTTCGCCATCGACTTTAGTCTCTGACTACTGACCGGAAGGTCTTGGGTTGACAAAACTGTTTTTTTTTTATCCAAAGTTTTAGAATATTTTCAACTCTAGAGGTCTCGTTTGGAAATAGAGACAATTAAAAAGCTTAAAACTGGTATAATTAAAATATTTTTGCGTCTGCGTTAGGTGCATTCTGGGAAGAGCAATGTTTATCCGGTAGCGAGTGTCATGAGCGTGGTGATCACCATTTAGTTCTCGATTGGACTTTCGTTTTAACAATCAGACGTGACCTCTATAATAAGATGACCGTTAATATTAGCATAAGTACAGCAATAAAAGACCGAATGCTAATTATTATGTGTCTACCATATATTTGGAAGATATTTATAGTGAAACTAAGACCGTTTTATAAATCTCATAAAGCAAAAGTGACCCAACCACGTGAGTTCAGATAACAGAGAATTCGGATGGGTTATAAATAAGCGAAAGTAGCAATAGAGACGTTAGAAAAATAAAAGGCTTTCGATTTCTTCTTACTGCATACATATCATATTAATTAAGAGTTATAATTTAACATTCTTGGCGACCGGAAAAATGGAAACCATACATCAATAACAACGTGTCCGTTGCCTACTTCTTCCATTCCACTATAACTTCTAAACGCTTGCATTCCAACATGTGCAAATGTCAATAAATTAATATAAATATACCGTGTTTAGTGTCAAATGAAAGGTCTGACTGAGTACATTCCGGAAATATACATATATGTGTTTGGATAAATACGTAAATCTCAAAAAACCGCAATAAAAATAATAAGTAACATTGTATTAGGTAACTGACAGGATACTTCACTGGCCTTTGTTTCTTAACTAGCTGCATGATCAAGCGATACTGACGGCTACATGATATCCCATGAAATAAAATAAAAATAAAAATAGATGCAGTGGAAGTCCACTATAAAACCTCAATGATGAAAACGATTTCAGCAATAACTCTTTAAAAATTGGTTGTGTTACCCCAAGAATTTCCTGGCGAGCAAACAAGCCCCCCCCCCCCCACGCACCAACCACCTCAACCCCTTAAGGCCCCCATCCACCCCCAACCCTTCCCCTCGCTAACTCACCCCTAATCGCAAATACAGTATATTTGTAGTATTTTTATAGTATTTCCGTGGTATTCAACTAGCTATTTTCCAATATAATGTAGTTTTTTATTCAAAATTATTTGTGTGACTTGTATAAGAGATATTCCAACCAAAACCGCGACGAGCGCGGATACTGAGAATGGAACACATCAAACACGTTCGATTAAATTGTTTACGCAAATATTCTAACCGGCGAAAATGTATGTAATTTCGGCCTAACAAGGCATCTCTTTACCAAATTTCAAATCTATATGTCCAATAGATCGAGATTGAGATATGACTAGCGCGCCCCCTTGTGGACCGATTTCAGTCACAATCTTCCGATTTCAACCAAAGCTCATGCCATGATCAAATGATGCCTACATGCCAAATTTCAGCTCAATCGGATGAAGAGTTTGGGCGCTATTGTGGAGGAATGTACACACACACACACACAGAGAGAAGTGCGTTCACACTAATTTAACGATATTGCAGCGGCATATGCGACTAGAGTTTCCTAGTCAATTCCCAAACGAGCTAAGAGATATTTGCGGTTGAATTCATGCTCCAGTGGTCTGTTTACGGCGGATATAACTGAGTTGGGTCGATACCTTTGATAAGCGGGATACTTACTCAAATCTTAATAGCATTATTGCTGGGACGAGGGCCCCAAAGGATACGCCCTTTCCTCTCTCCTCTTTCGTCTTGCGCGATCTTGCTGCCCGCTTCTTTCATGCGATATGGCGTGGTCAGATGAACCCTGAGACATGGTGTAGGAAATACGATATTTTATTTATCGTACTTTAATACAAATGTATGCACAGCAAATACTCATCATATAACACATACCATAGTATGCAGGTTTCAATGAAGTTAAATACCAGTGCTTAATGTATGCCAGACATCACCTAACAGAAACTGCAACAAGAGCGGACATTCACTCTGACCATACTCACGTGAGCTCCCTTTATACGAGCCCTGAACAAGACTGGCAAAAGTACAGAAAACCTATTTATACCTTAGCATTACATTCTACAATCTACTCCCTACCACTATCAAACAGCTGGAGGACATAAAATAAAAAATAGAGAAAAGGAGATGCTGATAGGTCAACCTTTCTATGATCTGACTGAATTCGGGGGCCATGGCTTTACACATATTATACCACTTTAAATGATAATAATAATATATATACTTTTATAAATAGGATAGAAAACGAATTTACCGCGTGAAATTTGTAGAACCCGACGTTTCGGTGACGTTGCAGCCGCCGTTGTCTAGGGTAGACTGGTGCTACAAATTTCACGCGGTAAATTCGTTTTCTATTCTATTTATAATGTCAAATAACCGCGATAGTCTTCGATTTTATATTTTATAGGTACATGTAGTTTTAAAATGTATGATTTAGCTTTAATTTGATTATTTAACACTTTACTGACTACTTAGATATTACTGTGAGCAACTTTTAGTTCGTATCTATTCGAAATATTGACTATTTCAATTATTGGGCTTATATTTTGATTATGTAACTATTTATTGACTATTTTAGTTATTATGATAAGTAACTTTAAGTAAGTACCAATTCGAATTATTGACTATTTTAATTTTAATAAGCGTGTATGCAGTGGCGTGCCAGGGTTGGTGAATATGGCAAGCCGGACATACCTTTTTCTGTTTTTTTACGATTTATATAGTTAAAAAAAGTGATAGTTTACTCTTTAATCTTCACTTTGAAATTTACTGCTTGTGTCGTAAATTTAATAAAGCACACTGAAAGCATGCTACTGCTATAAAGAATTTAACATTTACTAATCAGCAGTGGCATGCCTGCGGTGGTTTTAAGAAATACCGTTTAATTTGCTTGAACGACTGAAATCAAGTGAAGACAGAACTCACCACAAGGGACAATTTCCTCCATTGTTTATCAGGCAATAAAAACCACAAAGCAATTGAAATTATACAATAAAAAATCTGCTCTGTCACTTTTTCAAAAGAAACGAAACTAAATACGGAACACGCTCGCATTCTACTTTCATAACGCAAGCCTGGCTTAAACGACAATACAAAAGTCGTATGGATACATATATTGTTTTGCGTAATTTGCCACAGGTTAGAATGAGAGGATCACTGATTTTGAAAGCCCCGTTGCAAGCCCATATGTGCGAGCGAGATGACTAGCTGAACTGAACTCGGTAAGATTGCAGCGAATTGTCGCTTTGTCGATAAGCTGTTTTGTCGCGTGGAGCGATATGTGCCCGCTAGATAGCAATAGGCGCTCGCTAATTCATATGTTAGTTTTGGGACCTTTTTAAGGAGATTTTAAAACGATTTTTAAGACTTAAGGCAAGCCGGGATTTTCAGCTTGTATGAAGGAACCGCCGCTGTTTTTTAATACCTAAGATTTTACAATGAATAACTTTTAGTAGGTTCCAAAGTTTTTTAGATACCATTTTTTTTTCAATCTAATAAATAAATTCTTGACAAACTATGCATGTTAAGTAAAGATTAAAGTAATAATGAGACTTAACCCTTCGAGTAGCGGCATAATTTCATGGCAGACTGCGGCCATTTATTGGAATTTCTTGCAATATCGTCGCGCTCGACAAAAAATACTATAACTATGGAACTACTATAGCAATCATAAAAATAATAACTGTGCAATGATTGCATTGAAATTTCGTATATAGAATATTGAAATCTCATTTTGTAAAATTATTAGATAATAATGAATAAATATTAAGAAAGTCGAAAAAGTGAAAAAAACTCGGCATTTCTAACTTGTACTTGTCTTACGGAAAAATACGGAACCCTATTTAGAAATTGTAAATACTATCGTGATCTTTATTAGATTCTCTATCAAAGATAATTATTCGTTTCGCTTATTTACATACAAAAAAAATAATTATTAGCTCACACAAACCATTTTTTTTATGATTTGTCTATGTATCTATGGTAACAATGAGATATTTGGTATGGATTTTAGGATGCGTTAGAATTAGAAAATAATATTACTGTGCGCTCCGGGAGCAAGCCGCCAATATTGGTCGTTACGTAGTCAACGGTGTTCTGATGTGCAATTTAATTTGGTCGTTACGTAGCCGAAGGGTTTACCTAACACAAATATTTTACCACGTCCAAGAGCAGCTTTTAGCCATCAACTTGACATGAAGCAAATGTAAATATGTATACCAACACCAAAGAAGGATAACAAATTCAGACATAGCCTTGATCGATTTCTCCAATGTACGTAAAATAACCGCATAACAGTTTTTGTTGAAAAAAAATCTTGTTTGTTTCAGTTTCGATAAGATTTGAGTTAAATTTTAGATTAATTGAAATCTTCATGTTTAAAAACATATATCGAGACACGTCACACTTGTTTTTACCACGCTTTTATTAGGTCGATCTGTATGTAACTAACTATGTAATGGAATCTAAGGTAAATAATTTAACCATCTTCCAAGGATCGTAGCGTCATGAAAATTGGCAGCTGTATGTAGTTCTGATGACAATACAATAATATGGTACTGTCGAACTAATTTGATGATGGAGTCGGAAGATATGAACTGGAACTTCATGATGGAACATCGTATCATAGCTGTGTTTGGACTTGTTAGAAAAGTCTTGGAATGAACTTTGACCACGATTAGGTTTCAAGGTCTGATGATGAAGCCGGAAGATAGGCACTGGCATTCCATGATGGAATATCGTATCATAGCCGTGTTTGGACCGGTTTTTTTACGTGCATTTATAAAAGCGTGTTTTTAGTGTTTTTTTTTAAACTGTTAATTTTTCTACGTTAAAAAGGAGTATTAGGATTGAAAAAAACTAACGTTATTTTAACGGAATGTTATTTTACTGTGTAATTTTGAATTCCCCATGTTCAAAACACATAACTAGACAATTTGGACGCGTTCCTATGTCAAGGGGGGGGGGGTTACAGTGCTGATTTAGGGTTTCAGTGGACGCCATATTGAATGTAACTCTTCCAGTCAGGATTAAGCTTGACAACCGACATTTTCGAACTCATCGGGGTCAAAATAAGAATAAAAATGATTCTAGACTATACGGACGTATGGCTATGATATTGATATAATTGAACAAGCCCTCAAGGAAGCCGCTTTAGCATTGGATGGAGCAGTAAAATGTATGAGCCATTATATCATTGAGGAAAAAACCAAATATACGGTTATTCACGTTGAAAAAGTCAACCCAGCTCTACCTTTAGCTGTTAGTTAGTTAGTCCCTATTCCTTTAATTTTGTTAAGAAATATACACACCTCGGCTCAATGATTGCCAGCGACAACGTAAAGAGATCAAAGTAATAATAATAACAAGAATCATTTGTTCATTCAAAAAATACATTTAAGGCGACATGAGACCTCAGAAAAATATCCGAAATAGGCGTCACGCGAAAAATAGGTGGGGTCAATTTTGTAGGGTTTGACCAATAAAAATCCAGCGTTGACGAAGCGTCAAGCGCAGATTCTACGTCCGCTCGCGCCGGCCACTAGGCGCATACTAAATGCTCTATCGCAGTGCTAGCACAGAATAACTATCTATACGCAGTGGTGGTATAAGGCAAGGCATATTTAGCGTAACTCTCAGAGCGCTCTCACGTTTTAATTAATTGTAATTAATTTAGGACCTATATAAAAATGTGGTGCTGCCCTAGAGAGTCATAAAATAAAATAAAATTATAATTAAAATAACCAGTCATAAAATAAAATTATAATAAAACACACTCACCGCTTACGCGCCTGAAGGTTTTCGAAGTCAGTTTAAAGCCTTAATGTCCAAGGCTATGAGCAACTTTTTTGAGTCCAAATTTTAAATTGGTTCCTTATCGAGGGATTCATTTAGAAACTTTTTTAAATTAATGCTTATATTTTTCAAAAACCTAAAATTCTCCAGATATGGTCGTTCCCAGGTATCATATCGCGTTAAATTGTTTTCATTGCAGAATGCCTAACTAGGCCGTAGCCCATACTAAGATAAACTCCATGTATTGCGATGATTTGTTCATATGCGCGCACACATATAAAATCAAAATAAAACAGAAAAAAATAATAAAGGAAATGTCAGGTAATTGAAAAAAAAATATTCTTATAATTATTTAAAAAAATATCGGAATACCATGATCATAGAAATAATATTATTGTAAAATTTCGTAAGACGAAGTTTATCAGACAAATTAATAAATAATATAACATATATTATAACGTATGATAGTAACAATGTAAAGAAGTTTATTTAAAGAATAGCTTTACCTTTTCTTATCTTATCCATCTATTTTTTCTCATTTCTCCCAAGTTAAAGTAAGAGTTCCGTAATTTTAAATTTAAATTGAATTGACTTTATATTGTTGCATGTTTTTATATAATCTTTAAGTTTGTTATTAAAAGTCTAAAGTATGGTTAGGGACTGCAAATAGGGGTACTTTAGAATCAAATCTCAAATAAAATACGCTGTGCTATCACGGAGCACAAAGCCAACCCTCTACAAGAGACTCATCAGACCTTTATCCTAACAATGAGGGAGAAGGAAGATGGTGAGAAGAAATAACGGAAAGAGGACTTGAAAAAATATAGAAAATTGCTGATATATCCAGAACGGTGCGAGATATCGAAATTCTGTAAAATGACTTCTTGGAAAAGCGTATTTATTGAGTGGTGCATGCTTTTTAAAAAAAAGACTTTCTCCCATATTATATTGGACACACTTATTGGGCCCGATTGCGTTTCTTTCTGAACTAAACCTAATATGTAAGTTCAAGCGAAAGCAAAAATAGAGCAATAAGTTAGAGCGGAATATGAAACGAACAATCGTCGATTAAAACTACCTGTTGAACTTATACTCGTCCGAATGAATTTGAACACATTTTTAGCGGTGTAACATTCAGATCCTTTATCTTTTGTGGGTAGTTTTATTGCGAAAAAGTGACAACCGTTCATTTCACATTCCGCTCTAGCGTATTGCCCTGTCTCGATCACAAGGACTAATTTCCGATTTTAGTTCACAAAGAAACTCAATTGAGCCCATTATTTCTAACAGCGACTATAGAATGTATACATTTCGCGTGCGACACGATCTCCTGATCTAATTCCTGCAAATCCTTCGCAATTACGTCGTTCCGACGCTACGCCACGCAGCATTATGTGCAGTCACGCGACATGATCTCCAGACCGTACCTTAAACCATGTCTATATGCTGAAATTGAATCCAACGTACGACTACGATAATGCGATACGGCGGGAAGTGCGAAATCACTGTTTAGAGATACGATACCCCGCCAGTATTTACATAACGCGGTCGTCTTCAGATGCTGAAAAACGGGCACGGATGAACAAATTTTGTAATTCAGCTAGACGTGCCGAGCAATCTGCTTTTCAGAAATTCAGCAGTTGCTTCAGTGCGGACGGACCTTTAACCTACTTGGGGGGGTCAACGCTCGAGAAGGTTACAGCAGGGTGGAACTTGGAGGGAGGTCGGTTAAAAAGAGTCGGTTAAATTTTAAGCAAATATTATTTTTTAAGTTTACTCATAAGAAGATTGCAAGGCATGTCCGAACGAAGTTGACGTGATAACAAAGTGGAAATATATATAAAATAATGATAGTGCCTGCTATCAGTGGTCTACGTTTCCAATGCCTCGCTCAAAAGGGAAACCATCTGATTGGTCTAGGTGACCATTTCTCAATATATATTTTTTTTAACTTTATCATATATATATATATATATATATATATATATATATATATATATATATATATATATATATATATATATATATATATATATATATATATATATATATATATATATATATATATATATATATATATATATATATATATATATATATATATATATATATATATATATATATATGATAAGGTTTGTAAAGAAATCCGTTTATAGGATGATGTTTTTATTTAAAATAAAATTAGTAAAAGCTACTTACAAAGTAGCGAAGGAAATCCCAGTTTGTATTGGGAAATGCTTATGTTTGAATGAGATATACTTACGGATGTGCACGACTTTCGACGGTGAAATGTAAGTTTAAAGGTCCTTTTGCAGTCGACTAACGATCACTATTCATCCATATATCTCATAAATAGGGCTTATCCTTATGCAACATAAAATGCCTTCAATTGAGACGAATTAAGCGAAAAAATAAAAAAATAAATTATTGATCACTTCGGCAAAGCCGTTTTCTAAATGAAAGTGACATTACGACATAATTCAAATTTCGAATGCTACCAACATTTAAAATATGATACAATTGGCTGAGTTTGTTACCAACGAGCCATTAAATCGAAATAAAAATAAAAAACCTCCATATGCTCAATGAAATGAAAGAAGAAACTTCAATCTTAATTTCTGGCAGAGGAGTTTATAATAAAGATTGTATAATGTTATCAAAATAGGGTAAACCTATATAAAATTGTATAATATTAAAAAATTGTAAAGAAATATTGTAGAAAACGGTATAATATTGTTATATTTATATATATATATATATATATATATATATATATATATATATATATATATATATATATATATATATATATATATATATATATATATATATATATATATATATATATATATATATATATGTATATATATATATATATATATATATATATATATATATATATATATATATATATATATATATATATATATATATATATATATATATATATATATATATATATATATATATATATATATATATATATATATATATATATATATATATATATATATATATATATATATATATATATATATATATATATATATATATATATATATATATATATATATATATATATATATATATATATATGTATATTGTTTTTATTTAAAATAAAATTAGTAAAAGCTACTTAAAAAGTACAAGTTACATTTTTTTAAAACTTTAAAGAATAGTAGCGAAAGGGCATCACTTCGACAGAACTGCATCATTCAACTAGGTATACGCCTGTGTCGGGGTGACGAATAGAAGGTGCTGTGATGTTTCTGTAATAATAGAAATCTACTGACCGGGCTCGAGCATCAGCAGCAGTTCCATACAATTTTAGTTTTAATTCTCATGGACGTTCATCTACCCTACCTGAACTTGTAGTTAGGTAGCGAACGGTTTCGTACAGATGGGGCCATAAGATTCACTGTGTTTTTAGGGTCGGCCCAACTCGCGATTCCGCTCCTATTCAGTAGCCTCCTCGAGTAAGGGACTACCCCGAGACGGACACTCGTGTCCCAGGCCTAACGGCTGGTAATTCGGCTTCTCCCGGGGGATTGCTCTCCGGTGCTACTGGAAGGTTTGCGCACCGTGCGGGTCAGTTAATCAATTGTGCACACTGACTAATTGCTAAAAGAGTGTGGAGGCTATGAGAATATACTGTCTCCTAAGCAGCAGATGTTGACCTGCCGTCTTCCACTCTTGAAATGACCAGTCGGCTACCTGATGGGCATTAGATGCCATGGTCCGCGATAGATTCAAATCGAATCACCGCTGAAAATACGACAGTTAGGGGACAGCGCCAGTGACCTTAAGCCCGTAACCAGTCGGGTGGACGGTATCATTATGATTAAATCCAGACAGAGATATCCTGCCAAAACTGATAGCCAGGGGGCGAGGTGGCTCGCTGGTTTACCTTCCTTGGGCGTCGCCGCAAGGCGTTGGACTGTGGCTGGTTCGTGGCTTTGCTGGTCGGTAGGTTTGTATCGTCTCAAAGTTTTCTACGCTCACCTCACGGGAGAAAGAACAATCATTATCCTTAAAATTTACTGGGGAAGCGGGTTAACCCGTTGAAATCGACCTCTCTAAGTGAACCTGTGGTTCTTCAATGATATTCGGTCGTACTTCTCGAAGGTTGTGCTCTCATTTTAATATCGGAATCCCTTTAATAAGCAGCGAATTCCCTTAGGCAAATTGAATGCGGTCCATTAGCATAATGAGCTGTGCGCATACAGGCATGGCGGCCTCCGGTTCGCGCGAAATCGCATTAAGAGTCACCCAATTTGTATCCGCTCCTCTCCAAAGATGGTAATACGGCTCGGCCATTTTTCTTCATCAAAATTAACTCACCCGGCCCCCTGTTTCTCCGCCCTCCCGTCGATCCCCTCTCCCATCGTTTCACGCAGTTCGCCTTTGTGAACGATACTGGCCGAGCGGGGGATTCGGAATTTTTATAAATTGGCACTTATTCGCACTGGAAAACGTCCAACTTTTTAAACTTTGAGTACTTTGCGAAATAAAAAGCGCGCAAGTTTAAAGTGAGAGCCTATCTAGACATTTCACTTAGATCGCGTCAAACTTTCCTAAATTATTTTTACCCGCCAGTGGTGACACGTATAGCCGTGAGACCGACATTTTGAAAATACGATGTAACTTTTGCATTTTGCTTCGCTTGCTAAATAAAATAAAAAACGGTTATGCCACCCCAATATTTTGCCGGCAAGTAGCCAAGGACTGATTTCATATGAATATTAAATTCATAAATAAAGTCAATGAGCCCTCTCTCTCGGGCGGTGGGCGAACCCGATCGGGTTCCATTGCGACGCCTCGTGCGGTGCGGATCGTTTCTCGTCTATGGGCGGGATTGGGCCAAGCGCCAAAATATGGTGTTAATATTTACCTAAAATGCATGGCAGAATTTATATGTTATTAGTGTAGCTTGTAGGTACATGAGATATTCCAACCAAAATTTCGCAATGTGGTTTCGGCTCAAAAAGGTATTTGTGTACCAAATTTTAAGTCCAATATTACGAGCTTCAAGTGCGCTCCCTGGTAGAACGATTTCAACCACAACCTTATCAAATTTTGCCATGACGAAACGATGCCTGCATGCCAAATTTCAGCTCAATCGGAGCGTTTAGATGCTATCGTGGAGAAATATATACACACTGACAGACAGACTTTAACCGGTCCTAATCGACTCACGGGGGCTTAAAATTGATATTTTCGTCTTCATATTAAAAAAATGCGTGTTCACAATACTTTCTCTTCTTGTCGGTTGGTCCCACCAAAAGTTGGGAGGTAAAAACCGACGTGGAAGTAAAAACAGTACTTATAAATACCAGGGATGCTCCCTGAATAAACAGTGAGATTGCAATCATTAAATAAAAAGCCCGAGCAAACTTTTTCAAGGTATTGTATATTCCACACCCACTTCCATGTGATAAAGGATTGAACTTTTACGTGTAAAACAAACAAAAATCCCTCTAAATATGGCTTTACAGGAGAATGCATATTCGCATATCTTGGATGGACAGAGTACTTATTGCATGTTGAAGCAATGAATAGAATAAAACTACTCATTGACGCGAGGCCCGCGAATTTTAAAATTCCGCCGTGCACACAACACTTACTATATCACGTTTCGCGTCTTTGCACTTGGCGATGGTTATTAGGAATATTTTAGGAATTGGGCTCCACGTAGTACAGAGTATAAAGTCTACGGTATTAAAATTTGGGGTTCTTGTTAAAAGCTTTATACTATGTAGGTGTATTATAAAACCGGTAACGACATCTAGCGGTCGATAGCCCAATAAGTATGAGCTTCCGAACCGTACCAACTGTCTCAATTGTTTATTCTGTCATCTGTCAACAATATTCAGTTCACAATTTGTCAAGTTTCATATAACAACGCCTTTTGTTTCGCTCGTAAAAATGACGAATTTCGTGCCTGAAAACTCTCATTTGCGTGAAGCATTGATTTTCTGCTTCCATTTGAAGAAAAACGCTTCTGAATCGCATCGAATGCTTGTCGAAGCTTACGGCGAGCATGCTCTTGGTCGCAAACAGTGCAATGAGTGGTTCAATAAATTTAAAAGTGGTGATTTTGATGTGAGAAACGAGAAGCGGGGCTTGCCACCGAAAAAGTTTGAAAACGTCAAATTGCGAGCATTATTGGATGAAGATGATGGTCAAACGCAACAACAGTTTGCTGAACAACTAAATGTGACACAACAAACTATTTCCTTGCGTTTAAATGCCATGGGAAAGATTTTAAAGTTCGGTAGATGGGTGCCACGTGAACTGACCGAAAGGCAGCAAGAAAACCGAAAAACCACCTGTGGAATGCTGCTCGCCAGGCAAAAAAGAAAGGTTTTCACCATGGAATCATCACTGGCGATGAAAAATGGATATAATTCAACAATCCCAAACGAAAAGAAATATTTTTGAGCCTCGGCCAACGGCCAATATATCGCATGTCCGACAGTATTGTATAAACTAATGTGTGCGTATATTACTGAATAATTCAGTGTATGTGTGTAAATACGAGTATTATACAGGTCCCGCAGCAAGAGCTGGCACGTTCACAGTACTCACACTAATGCAATGTCGTGACGCGCGACGACTTTTTTGTACGAGTGTGAATGTTTACAACATTTTTTTCATATACTGAAATTCATATCATTAAGCTCGCGGAAAAGCAATATATTAAGTAAAATACTCTCAAGAGCAGTGAATCCGGATCGCCAACGTAAACCTAATATTATCTTGGAAATCGAAAACCATATTAATAATGAATATTAAATACCAGGAAGGCTAGTTTTTTATGTGTGAGAAGAGAAATAAAATCAAAAACAAATGCAGTAAATTCGCAGTGCGATTTTTTTTTTGTTTTAGCCTTTTTAATAGCATTGCTATAAAGCAACAGGGGGTTTTACTAATTTTGATTTAAGTGGTATTTAATGGTCTATAAAATACATTTTATTTGAATAAGCTAGAAATATTAGTTTCCGAGATATTAAGGTTATGTTAGAGTACCGGATTCATTGCTCTTGAGTGTATTAGCATCCCTAGATACAAGCGTTTCTGCTCAGTTATATATGCGATGAGCCAATGGCTATGGATTTCATATGATTCTGCTGCCCAATTTATAATAATTTTTACCGAATATTATAGCTCTTTTGTTGTAAATCTCATTGTTCGTAATAAATAAATAAATAAATTGCCACGTATCATGAGCTTGATATCCAAGAAAACCAGAAAGAAAGACATCCTCTTCTAATTCATAGGCGAATTTAATATTTGAATATATATATAGTGTCAACCCAGGAACTCTTCCACTGTGTAAACATTACTTTTCAAGATGCATAAGGTGTCTTGAAAATAGCAAAAAAGCGAAGCCAAAGATAGGAAAAATTAGATTGGTTAGCTCGAAAACTAAAACGAAAATGCCACTACAATGACAGCTATTCCTTTAAGCCACATAAACAAAGCGCAGAGAATAATGGGCTGTTAAATGTCGGGCAAATTTCACAAGAGGCGAGCGTCGCTGGCGAAATAATTATGACGTTTGCCAAACACTCTCCGTAGCCGAGCATTTGGAGCTCGTCTCGATTGTTGACGTTTAGGTCGCTTCTCACAGATGGTGGTCGAGTGTTGCACAACTCTAAGGCTACAGTCACATTGTATTCTTGTTGTTACGACGTAATCCAAGATTTATGTGATTCCTCAAACTCGTATACAGATCGGTTTCAAGATGCAATTTTATAAAATGTATGCAATGACTGATTTGAATATACCATTAATTGACACCGGACGCTTGATATATTCAAATGGGTCATTTTAATTATTTTTCAGGTTATAATTGTTCCGCCATTGCTCTGTAAAGCAGTTTTCATTTATGCTGTAATGTGCGATCCCGAAGTCAAAAAAAAAATGGGGTTCAATATTGAATATATACACTGGTTTTTACAAGCTTTATTTTAATTTTCAATGTTCGTATGTAAGTTGTCCGTTTCAAAATTAGCAAACCATTTTTCAACAACTTTCTGATATCTGATGAAGCTGAAATTCGGCATACCTATGTAAGTTCGATGACAATGCAATATTATGGTACCATCAAGCTGATTTGATGATGGAGCCGGGATGTAGGGACTGAAACTGTCTGATTACAAATGGTAAAACAGTCGAATTTGGGCTAGTATGTTTTGTTATCATGAGTACTTTTCATTACATATGATGATGAGGGTCTGAAGATGGAGCCAGATGATTGCCATTGAAACTCCCTGATGGAAAGTGCTACGATAGTGGATATTGGGCTCGTTTGCTTTGTTGTCTTGAGTACTTTCTATTACACATGATGACGAGGGTCTGAAATCGAGCCGGAACATTGCCACTGGAACTCCGTGATAGAAAGTGATAAGATAGTCGAGTTTAGGCTCGATTGTTTATTTGTCTTGAGCCCTTTCTTTTACATATGATGTTTTGACATTTTTTTAATAAAAGCTAGCTTTATTGTTTTTTTACTTTTAATTTATTATGAATGGATGACTTTTCCGAGGGTTAATGCTTGAAAAATTTAGAATGCTAAATTTTTCTGTGGTCTATTTGATTTAAATGGACCAAAGACAAATTAAGCATAAAACAATATTCATAAATAGACCCTCAGGATGGGAGTTGTTCGCTGGAAGTGTAAAAAAGGGCCAATCAATTTAGTAACCTTTTATTATTAAGAACTCTTTATTCTTAAGAGGGTGCTGCACGAAATTTCTCAAATTAGGGTCTAGCGTTTTAGTTATTCCGCTAAAACTACGCTAATAAAAGCAGTGACAAAAAACACTCGTTTTTATCAATAAGTCATTTATAAGGTGAGCTAATAAATTTGGCAATAGTTTGCGTAGTTTTTTATAAAAACACCCTAGAAAATATACAAAAATGGGCGCGGGGTTTTAGTCCTGACTGGGAAAATAATAACTAATTTGAATTACAAATTATTATAAAAGAAAGTTAAATGACATATCTTCACTATAAGCTATTTAAATTTCAATGATTGTAATAGGATTTTATACAATAAATCCCAGAAAATCAGGTATCAGAATCTCCATACATTTTTTGTATGGGCTGGCCGCGTTAATAAATACACAGGCGCGCTATGAAATAGATTCACTTCCCTGCTGCTATTCGAAGCGGGAGCACGTCTTTTTCGGTTAGCTCTTATCAGTTCCCGCTCACGTAATATTTTATTCTTCTACACCGCAGTGCCGCGTCGTCACGCATCGTCACGAGAAAGCAAACAGCAGTAAGTATTTTATATTTGTTTTTTATTAATGGATGTTTATGCCATCTTTGTTATAACTTATTATAATACTCTACATGTATTTTAGTTAATGGGGAAGCGTAAGAAAACATATTTCGTTTTTTGAGAAACGCCATAGAATCAGCGTGAAATTTCAGTCTGAACACATGAGAAAGCGATGTTGTTTTCAGTCCGAGATATAAGAAAATGAGATAGTTTTAAACCCCAAGATTCGATCGATACGATGCTCATTATATAAAAAATAGATCGACTCCAATAAGCGTAAAACAATTGAAAATATTTTCTGAAGGGACCACTATTGTAAACTTGTAATCTCGAATAGTTTAGGCGTGAAAAACCTGAAATTCAATAAAAAAATACTGAAAGACGCATAAACCATGTACAGGTAGAATATTGATTTTGAATATTGATTTTGAAAAGCAGTTTCGCCATCAGGAGTGAGCAACGAAGGACAATTCGGCATGCAGATGTAACATTTTCGTAAGTTGAAAATAAGTGGTTGGCTGTAAGATATTTAGCTTACAAAGAGCATTGATAGGATATGCACTGATTTAAGGTTGCGACACGTCATTTAAACCAGAAAAAGCACGGGAATTTTAAAATCAAATAGTCTTTGAAAATATTCAAAACTATAGAATACTTATAAATATTTTGAAATTATAGAAAAATTAAATAATTTAAAAATCATTTTAAAATCAAATAGTCTTTGAAAATATTCAAAACTATAGAATACTTAGAAATATTTTGAAACCATAGAAAATTAAATAAAATTGAAAATCATTTTAAAATCTAATAGTTTTTGAAAATATTCAAAACTATAGAATACTTTGAAATATTTTGAAACCATAGAAAAATTAAATAATTTGAAAATCATTTTAAAGTCAAATAGTCTTTGAAAATATTCAAAACTACAGAATACTTAGAAATATTTTAAAACCATAGAAAAATAAAATCCTTTGAAAAACATTTTAAAATCAAATAGGCTTTGAAAATGTTCAATATCATAGATATTCAATAGTATAGAGAGAGTTTCAAAAAAAAAGAAAGTTGAGTTTTTTTATTTTTCTTTATTTTAACTTCATCTCATACATTGTTCACCTTGATCGATCAGCAGAAAATTTTCATCTCATCATTGCGTCACATCACAAAAATAACAATTTTCAATCACATTAATTTTCAATCGCTACGTTACATTATTTAAAATATTAAATTTAAAATTATCGCAGAGTTCGGAAGACCACCACGGGGCCGCGAAACCACCGCGGGGTTTCTTCCGCCCTACTACGGCATCACAGGAAGACTCGATGGCCGCATTAAGTGCGACACACAAGTCCTCTGCGGTACTACAAGAAGGCGATGGAAAGGCCTCAAGATTCTCGCAGAGGACTTCACCAAACCGGTCCCAGTTAATGTCGCCGGTTTGGTATCGCCACTCGGATTGTGGCGTGGGGGGAACGCGACGGCCGATGCCAAATGTCACCAGTCTGCGGTCCGAAGAAGAAAGGTGCTCGTGAACTTTCCAATTGTTCATCCAACGGGCGAATCCCGGGGAGCACAGAGTGAAATCCACAAAACTCCTCTTCGAGACTGTTTAAAAGTGGCATTCATTAATTTATTTCTTTATTAATTTTAATTACATATTTGAAGTTGTTCATAAATATATAATCACATTAAGCCGCGAAATCTATCTGTACCTTCTTTCCGTCGGAAGTAGTTTATTTATAAAGGTAACTGCTTTTTGAAATAATTAAAGTTTTGGTGTAGCTATTTATACCTATAATAATTACTGTTTTTTATCCTTCTCGACATACATTTTATCCTCGTACTGATGAGAATAACAATGTTATAATTGTTTTAAGCATTATCCATTTTTATTTCTTTACTCAGAATCATAAAGTATCTGCTATCCTGATAGTGGAAGCGGTTCGTCTCATATTTTGAAAGAATACTGTAAATTGTGATAAAAGCAAATCCTTTTTCACACGTGTGTTCATTAGACCAAAATAGTTGATTTGACCTGCCGCTCCGACAATTTGGCCCAGCGGACTCGAAATGGCGGCAATTTTCCAAGATGGCCGCTAATAAACCAAAATGATTACTCTCGTGCTGATTTTAAAGACCCATGGGTCTTTTTCGGTTATTTTGGCGTCGTACATTTCAATTATGATGCTGAAAATATAAACATAAATAAATATAAATAAATAATTCCTTACAAACAAGGTACCTAGAATGTGTACAATCATTTATATATAGTGTAGTATAGTGTAGAATAAAACGGCCATGGTACATTTATTTTGACCAGTTCTGATGATGACACCGAGTACAAAAGTTTAAGTTTTCTGGCCAAAAGTACAAATATGTTCAAATCGGTTCAAAATACGTTCAAAGGTTGTTCAAAACACATGTAGTCGTCATATTTGAGCCAGCGACTACAAATTCAAAGTCAAAGACCCATTCACATAATCTATATTATATAGTTCAAATTTTCCATGTTTTCTGGGTAGCAAATTTCAGAAATTACTTACAGCATACACAAAATTATTCTCTCGTTTGACTTTTTTGACAGTTTTGACTTTAGATTCGTCTTTTCCAGTGTGCAAATACTCGAAGAAGACGCGTATAACATAACGGTAACGTGAAAGTAAATACTCGTTAAAAATGTTTATAATCCTGTTCAAAATTAACTAAAGTTATTTTTATTGCCATATTTGAAATATACGACCCCAAAATAGCCGAAAAGGCCCATGGGTCATTAAAATCAGCATGAGAAAAATCATTTTGGTTTATTAGCGACCATCTTGAAAAACGCTATTTTGAGTCCGCTGGGCCAAATATGTCGGAACGGCGGGTCAAATCGACCATTTTGGTCTAATAAATACGTGTGCAAAAGGATTTGCTTTTATCACAATTTGCAGTTTTTGTTATTTGCAATTTGCTATGAGCAATAAAATTATAAAATGCGGATTACATCGCTTTGGCGGGTGACCGTCTGTTCAGCGTTATCAATGTATGCGATTTAGTAACACCTGCGTGGCCGCCGCCGGCAAGCGTAAATTACCTACATTTGTGTAGCGGCATAGGCTCGGAGCCCTCTTAAGAAAAGGCGAGCTTATTGCCTGCAGGCAATATTTTAGAGCTAACCTATACTATTGTATGAACATTATTTGCTAGTAGACTACATAACTTAACCTATATAAAGAGTATATAATTAATTATTGTAGTATATAATTAGAAGAGTATATAATTAGATTAACCTATATAAACAGTTTTAATTAAAACCTATATAATGAAGAGTAGATAATTATTAGACAAATCGGAATTACTTTATTGGAAAAGCACATTCTTAATGATTTTTAATGATCAATATATACTATTATTACAGTTTTTAATAATGTAAAATGGTTTAATAAGATTGGATTTTCAGACCACAATCCTGAAAGCTACCTTGGCAGTCAAGGTGTTAAACTCAGAACCCATCATCGTGAAGGTTTCAAATGTGGCGAGCTTAGCGGATATAGGATACAATAATATACAATTTTTGTTCATTGACTTTGGTTGCATATGCACCGTGCTTTTGCAAAAGATTCTAGTTTAAAACAGCTACCTAATAAATCTGCATTAAATTTAATAAATGATTCGTTTCATTAAGTAACCCGAAAAACATTTTTTTAAATATGTTTTTTTATGTTGTTTTTTTAAATTATTATTAAGAGAGTTACGAATTCAGAAACAAACTCTACACAAAAAAAACAAGTTAATAATAAACTGCAACTTATTTTGAATTATAAATATCCGAACATTGAATATGAACAAGGTATATTTAATGCTACTATTATGGATCTAATAAAGATCTTACTTAAATAAATTTAACCCAGCCGCGAAAACCTGACTAGAGAAACGGCGGTTTTGAACTGTATTATATTTCAGTAAAAGCTCGTATGCATTGCTAAACGATGGTATATTCCGCATATGAAATGGCAAATAAAAAGCGTTTTAAAGCCTTTAATAAAAATATGGCATAAAATGGAGAATGTTTTAACTGTAATTGCCTCACCCACGCCATGCCTCGACGCAAATAAGCACAAGCTATTTTAGATCAGGACATAGACATCAAAGGAGTCGTTCTGTTTGTGTCTCGCCGAGCGTGAATTGACTTTATTGAAATATGAATTGACCCTTGAACTTTTGAGGTCGATCTGACATTTCTCCTAGATAATTGGATGCGGCGATCCTGAACTTGACATTGATGCTGCTTCAATAATCGTAAAATACTTCAACGAAAGTAAAGTCCAAACAGCAATAAATTCAATCGGATAAGCTTCATAAAATTATATTGTACTAGCTGATGTTAAAATTATATTATACTAAACATGTTTACCTGTGATGAAATTATGAGTGTAGTTCGGTTAGTACTGAGTGCTATGATTTATTTCCTGACTGCCAAAAGGAGGTTATATTTTTACTGCATATGTATGTATGTATTTGCATGCCAATTTGGCTGTATTACCGGGTTTCAAATGAGTCAATGAAATGATTGTGATTAAATAAATTATATTTATTTTAATTGTTCAAAACTTCTCTGTATACTATATGAGATGTAATTATTTGTTACCAAAATATATTGTCTTTCAGGAGTTCCAACCCGAGATACGGTCGCGGTTCCATACCTATGTCGTATTATCTCTACCATTTATGCAGTAAAAAGGAAATTAAATGTAGTAAAAGGGAAAAGTCTTTTGCTTTAAACACTTCAAACGATAAATTTACTTATTTTGATTAAAAAAATCATAATTGTTGATAATATGATCAATACAAATGACCTAACGATTTCAATATGTTTTTTAATATAAAAAAAACTACTTTTTGTAACTTAAATATAAAAGTTAGACTTATGCTGTCGCTGCCTTTTTTGTAGGCATTATCAATCTCTACAACTTTTCTCTAGAATTCAATAATATATCTCTCATCGTTAAGGCAGCGTTCGTAAGAAACGTTTTCATTCGACCGTTTTTTCTCCGACTTACTTTGCAAATCCGACTACAACGAAAATGTCTTTTCATTTTTCGGATTAATATATAGCCTATGACACTCACAACTAACGTGGCTTTCTATTGGTAAAAGAATTTTAAAAATCGGTTCAGTAGATCCAGAGATTACTCCCTACAACCTCACAAACTTTACCTCTTTATAATATTAGTATAGATATAGATTATTATCATATACATATCACACGCAATGTAAGAAATTGTCAATAGTTGAATCCATCATTTCGAAAACCCCATAAAGTCACATTTTTATTAAAATCACTTTTTCTTGGATACTAAAAAACATCCCGCATACGTTTCCAATCGAAAACAGTACAAAATTCAGGTCATTGATGGTACAAATGCCACCTCAATTTTCGAGTCATTTCGATAACACCACAACTCCTATTAATATTGAGTTTAGAAATGTAATGTAGTTTCAATTTATTATTTTCTCAAAAACTAACCTAACCAAATCTATCTGTAAACGAAATGTAAATATATACTTTTAAGTAAATAAGGAACAAGAAAATTGACTGTTATATTAGCTACATAGGAATATGTGAATTTGTGATAGTCGATTGTATCAATTCATTTCAAAAACTATACCATTCAACCGTCTTTCGTTGGTGTTTCCTTGTACCAGTTATCTTCTTGTCGATACCTCTTTGCTTGTTTCGGGGCCCATTTCCTTCATTTTAAAATATATGTTAACGATTTCGTTACTTTTTAAAAATGTATTTTATCCACTTTTTAAATGTCAAGAGTTTTAAAATTCAAGAAATTTATTTTATTAGCTTTATAGATAGATCACCGTTTACGTTATTAAGCAACCAATCCCGAGCTGATTGAATTGACCTATCGATTGAATTTCGTGCGACATCGCTTAATTTTAATGAGCATCTTTTTTACATTGCATTTTAAAATAAATTATAATTGTCTTAATGTTCAACATATATGTAAGTAATTTGAGAAATTTTCGATGTCTATCACAAAAGAACGATTTGGCGGTAACTTTGGTTGGATTGATTTGGTTGGATCCAGAAAAGGTTTTTTGCAACGAATTGGACATGTAACGTCCGTTGAAGCACTGGTTCCCAGCGTCGGGCGTGGTCAGTACTTGATTGGGTGACCGCCTGAAACTACCACGTGATGTTATAAAAGACCGACCGCCTGTAAAATAATTGTCATCAGATATTAAGGCCGTTACCGTAATAAGTATAAAGATTTTTTTTAAATCTGCTATATCTGCTATCTGCTATAAACGAATATACTGCGTGTAGTTTGTTGCACCCGACGTTTCAACGATGTTGCAACCACAATTATCCAAGGTAGAATACCTGGACTAGAGTCTACCCTGGACAACGGTGATTGCAACATTTCCGAAACGTCGTCTGCTACAAACTATACGCCGTTTGTATCCTATTATGTCAAACAACCGCGCTAGTCTTTGAAAGAGAGATATTGTGCAAAGCTGATTTTGGACGTCATTTTTCCAAGATGGCGCGAGCGGCGGTGCGGAAAGGTCAAAAACTCGATAAACGAGCCCAAACTTTATATCCCTGCCAAAAATCAAAACTACCTTACAAACTTTCGTAAGGTGAATCTGATATACTTTCACCTTTATAAAATGTCATAACAATGTATGTAATATCATTGATTATATAGGATATTCGATTGCTCAACTCCATAGTACGATTTGGCAACACGTTTGGTCTGGCGAAATGTAGGTGGCACTGATACCATTGACAGCTAACACTAATAGCAATTTATTTGACCGTCTATTATATAATAACATCGACGGCCCGGTGGCGTAGTGGTTAGGTCGCCTGATCTTACATTATAAGGTCCCGGGTTCGATTCCCGGCTGGGTCACCATTTTCCGTTGGGATCAAATTAAAGGAATTGCATTTTCAATTCTGTCGATCGAATGCAATAACAAGACACACATTTACCCACATGTTACACGCACACACATACATATAACACGTCATAGTAGAGTTGGTTGTAAGAGATTGTCATATGACAATAAACCCGCCCATTGTGACATTTTCACTATAAAGAGTATAAACAAACAAACAAACGTCATTATTTGGACATAATTAATCGTTTTTGTTTTTTAAAAGGACTGATTGATTATAAAAACCCAATAATTTAACCAGTGATAACAATAATAACACTCGATTGTTAGTGCCATCTATCACGTTTTCTTATAGGAGAGGTAGAATGCCTTCTATTAGTTTATCTGAACTTTAAAGTGCGTAATTATTACATATTGAATGCTGTATAGAAATTAAACATTTACATCTTTATGTAAATAATATTAAAATAATAAAAGCTATGATTTGAAAAATCGTTTGTTGTAATATTATTATTTTATACCATGTACATAAGCTTGTTTGGAGCGCCATCGACAGTGCGCTGCCATACTGTACGTACAACAAAAGTCGCCGTATTAAACATAATAAAAAAACGATTAGGCAATTTTTGAACCTACGAGTGCCATCTACAAGTTGCGTTTCGTAATAAAATCCCAGCTGCCCAATCGTAGTACGACGTTGAGCAGTCTAATACGTTATATAAATCAATGGTAATATCAATAGCTTAATAATATCAATAGTATAATCAATGATAAAATCAAGATCAATAGTATAATTAAGTCAATAGCAAATAGTATAATAGTATAATAATGAAATGAAAATCAATAATAATATCAATAGTGTAATTAATGTTAACCCTTCGAGTAGCGGCATAATTTCATGGCAGACAGCGGCAATTTATTAGAATTTCTTGCAATATCGTCGCGCTCGACAAAAAGTACTATAACTATGGAAATACTATAGCAATCATACAAACAATGAATAACTGTGCAATGATCGCATTGAAATTTCGTATACAGAATATTGAAATCTCATTTTGTAAAACAATTAGATAATTATGAATAAATATGAGAAAGTCGAAAAAGTGAAAAAAACTCGGCATTTCTAACTTGTACTTGTCTTACGGAAAAATACGGAGCCCTATTTAGAAATTGTAAATACTTTAGTGATCTTTATTAGATTCTCTATCAACGGTAATATATGGTTTTGCTTATTTACATACAAAAATATTTAGATATTCGCTCATAAAAACCAATAAAATTTTTGATGATTTCTCGAAAAAAAAAATGATGATGTTTGACAATGGAATTTTACCAGAAATATCCGCGAAATGACGCGCCAAATTATTCTAGCGGCCGTCTATGTATCTATGGTAATAAGAAGATATTTGGTATATATTTTAGGATGCGTTCGAATTAGAAAATAATATTACTGTGCGCTCCGCGAGCAAGCCGCCAATATTGGTCGTTACGTAATCAAAGGTGTTCTGATGTGCAACCAAATTTGGTCCTTACGTAGCGAAGGGTTAAAATCAATGGTAATTATATGTTTGACTACCCAATAAAATTCAATAAAAATTGAGTAAAATATTACAATTTACTGGCTTGGGAAAATGTGGTGGGAGAGGATAGGGGGGGGGGGGGATACTTGTGCACGTTTGAAAGGTCTTCACGCGTGCTTAAATAAAGCCCCGTTCAAACAAGCCACGGACCGTTTAGCGCAGTCACCTACCAATCCAGCCTCAACTGAAAATCCCAGATAACGCTAAAGCGGCTTAAACGGGATCGTTTCCGGTCGCTCGCCTGATCCGCTTCACCTTAATATTGACTCGTCGATGAAAGTCAAATATTTCAGCCCCCGAAAAACACATGCCAGGCGGGGCGAATATCTAATGATATCGGGCAACAGCGACGATACGATCCTGTGACCCGAGAAATGGTAGAGAATTCCAATTTAGAAATTCGATTGCGTTGCTAAGGTAGGGGGAGGGGGCCCGAAGCGGGCACCTTAAGAGAAAAGTAATATTATTTTTATTAGGAACTAGATGACCCGGTGAACTTCGTACCACCTAAAATTGATTTGATTGTAACTCTTCATATGCGTTTATTGCTCCTAATCAACCTTCCAAATTCAATTCATTGAAATCTATAATATGACTGAATCATGTACGGTTTGAGTTTTTCGATTTTTTCGGCTTTTTCGACTTTTTCAACTTTTCAGACTTTTTCGACTTTTTCGCCTTATTTGCATTTTTCGACTTTTCGGACTTTCTTGACTTTTTCGTCTTTTTCGACTTTTCCGACTTTTTCGACTTTTCCGACATTTTCGACGTTTTCGACTTTTTCAACTTTTTCGACTTTTTTTGTCATTTTTTACTTTTTCAACTCTTTTGACTTTTTCGACTTATTCGACTTTTCGACTTATTGACATTTTAAACAATCGCACGGAATGAATAGCGCACGGATGGCGCAGCTGTCAAACAATAGGAACGCCGCAAACGCCATTTATTGAAAGTGCACTATGTCCCAAAATGACCAATTCCGATTTTTTCGATTTTCAGTTGTTTCTTTGAGTTTTTCCCAAATATTTTTTATTGTAAACCACCCCTGAATCAAGCCAAACAAAATAAAAGAAAAATAATTCAAATTAGGTCCAGTCATTTCCGAGATCCTGCGAGACTAACGCACAGCGATTCATTTTTATATATAAGAAGATGACCTACTGCAACCTATTTTTTACCGTGAGAAGCTTGATTTGAGGCCTTTGAATAACATTTGGTAAAAATAGTCAAAACGCTAAAAACAAAATAATATAAGGCAAATTACCTAACACCCACGAATGCCCGCGTTGCCCGAAGGGGGAGGGGGCTAAAGCGGACACGTCTTTTTTTCAACACTATGTAATTGCCATTAAGAACTAACCTCAATAGTTTGAGGCTAGTAAAAGTAATACAACTAAATCACGACCAGATAAACACTCAATAACCAATGACTAGTAATCTATATATATATATATATATATATATATATATATATATATATATATATATATATATATATATATATATATATATATATATATATATATATATATATATATATATATATATATATATATATATATATATATATATATATATATATATATAGTCGGGTTTGTTCGAACACTTATAACTCGAGAACAGCTACACCAATTTTCATGGTTTTTGATTTGTTGTATTTGTCTCCGTCCCGAATAGCAGAATAACTAATAAAACATATATATAAAACAAAGTCGGGTTTGTTCGAACACTTATAACTCGAGAACGGCTACACCGATTTTCATGGCTTTTGATTTGTTGTATTTCTCTCTATACCGTATAGCAGAATAACTATTAAAAACATAAATTGGAAAATTGACGAAAAATTTTAATAAAAGAAGAAACGTTTTCCCATGCAAAATTTAAATCCGTGTTTTTCTCATGGTCAGTTGTACGTGGCATGTTCACGTGTCGGCAAATCATCCGCTTTATTTGTTCTTGCGCCTGATAAAAAAAAACAAAAAATTTCGTATATGACAAGGTGCTTCAATGAAAAGAATTAAACCCAGGCCATCCCATGCTGCACAATATGCAAATAGTTTAATTCAATCATGTCTTGCTGACACGCGATTAATATACTTAATTTTTGTATTTTTATATTTCTTTTTGTGTTATTATCTTAATAAACTAGTGAACTTAATATTTATTTTGTATTCATTGTATTACTTTCATAAAATCATAAATTAAGTTCAGCTAATCTGTAACACGACATTCATTGACTGTTAGGCGGTACGAAGTTCGCCGGATCAGTTAGTAATAACATCAAATACACAAAAATAGAGAAAACAGTAGTAAAATTCCTCGCAATTTTGTTAAAAATTCCTTTTTTTTTGCACAGATTCTAAACTTGTGCTTGCAGGCGAACAGGATGACTGCAGAAAGGTGACAGGGGCGCGGGGTGTACCCACGCGGTACGAGAGCACGCCAATTTTTTTAATGACTGTATACACGAGGGTGCCCGCGTTAGGCACTATGCCCGCTTTAGGCCCCATTCCCCTATACCAGGTGGCATATTGACCATGAGCTCTAGGATTTTGTGAAATGGTCGACCGCTCTAGCACAAGCTTATCGTATTGGAGTGACATGCGACATCGAATTTATAAATACACGACTATGCTATGTGTTATTTTCTTCTACGTATGTATACTGAATTTCTACGAAAAAAATGTGAATTTCCTAAATGAAACGAAATGAAAGCATTATTATTCTGAAACTTTCTGTCGAGTATTTATGTAGTTTTTAATGAATATATAATCGTACTATCTATCGTCTTACGTTATGTCATGCAATAGCCCTCCGGTTCTGCCGACCGCATTACTCAATGTCTTCTTAGCATGGAGAGAAAAAATAAGACATGCATTGTTTTACGAAATTCGTTGATGCCACCTACTCTATTATTTGAGTAAGTGATGCAATACGTGAGACTTCACTTCAGACACGCAACGCTATGGCGGAAAACGCTTATAAATTAGCACCTCGTCACGATATACCTAGATTATATACCGCAGGATTTTCTTCCTAAAGCACCCACAGAATTGGGAAATGGGTCAAGCTCTTGCAACAAGAGCGGCGGCATCTACTAACTACCTGATCCCCCTAGTAAAAATTAACTTTGCGCAAAGGCAAATGTATTTTATGGCGCCAAAAATTTTTATCAGTAAATACCAATATTAATAAGTTTAAATTTAAAATTAACAGATGGCTAATAGAAATTGAATACTTGCGTTTAGAAAATGAATTGCGACGAATTATAGTATGAGGAGAATTTTTTTTGTATCGATGTATGTGAATTTTGTATCATTTATCTATTGTATTTATTATATCATATAATGTGTGCTGAATTTTATTACTTATATCTCAAAATATTTTTATATTTGTTAATATATAACAGAGGAGGGTTACTAACAACTTTTCCCTTCCTTTTCTCTCTTCTTATTTCATTTTCGAATTAAATTAGTTTAATACTATTATTTATGTTTTTACACCATCTGCATCATGTGCATCTAGATACAGGCCTGAGAAGCCTCGTTAGGTGTTAAAAGTTAAATCCGATTGAGCTGAAATTTGGCATGCAGGCATCATAATTTGCTCATGGCAAGAGTTGAACAGATTGTGGTTGAAATCGGTCTACCAGCTGGCGCGCTAGTCATACTTCAATCTCGGAATATTAGACTTGAAGACGTGAAATTCGCTACACGTGTACCTTGTTGGACCGAAATCACATTGTAAAATTTTGGTTGGAATACTTCTCATACAAGCAACACAAATAATATTTAAAATCCGCCATACATTAATTAAATAGTAAGGCCCTTAAAAGCGGCGCCGCGTGCGATGGGTAGATCGTTCGAAATTCGAATTGAAAGGCTCACGGCAACCCGCGTAAGCAATTTGATTTTTAAATTGAAAATTAAATTTAAATCAGTTTTAATATAGAAAAATATAATCCTTATTTCCAAAAACACGTTTTTTTAGACAAAATATTACAAAAGTGTTTTCATGTAGACATTCTGCATATAATTTAAACTGCCGTAAACATAAGCAGGCACACAGACAACAAAGACGTGAACGACGTCTTCCACGATTATCAAAATAGTAAGAAAACCTCTGTAGGTAATTATTGCATCACAGTAGTCAACAATGGAAATGAAAGTATGCAAGTTCGTCCTCAATTATTACGTACTTTGTCGTTCCCTTAATGACTGTATGAGTCGTTGGTGAATCATGAGCACAGCTATCCGTCCAGGCATAAAAAAAAACAAAGATAGGCCTACGAATACTGTCGAAATTTACTGTCAGGCAAGAAATACGTTTATTAACAACATGTACTTATTTATTTGAAAATGATGGCTTACTTAATAGATATTACAGCCATGTTTCCGAGAAATCCAATTAAAAGGACACATGCGTAGCCAATACTAGAATTACTACAAAAATCTTTTCGAAAAGGTTGTCTATCCTGTGTAAGAGTTTTTATTTAACTCTTCGGCGGACGTGTTCGTATAAAATTTATACGAGAAACTGTCATTTCAGCATAAAATCGTTCTTTCAAAACCTTTCCGGATTTAACCGGAGTTTAACCTTGAAGACATAATCCCCTCCACGTAGCTGGAGCGTGGTTGGCCGCTTTTGTGATAATGCAGTTTCCAGCTAGCTTAAGTTGTATTGAGAACGTCTTGTGTAAAATTTATACTGCGCGCCCGCTTATGTAAGTATTATCTCTAGAGCAGCCCTCAATAATCTTCCAAGTGATATAAGTGCATTTCTAAAACTGACTTATGGTACAATTACAGTCAAAATTCCTGAGGACAAACCACCAGCAAAACGCGGACATTGTCATGAATGTATACTGGAACAGAAAAATACTACGGCGTCAATGAAATTTTATTTGTAATTATTATACATACACTCTCAAACCAAAGTTTTGAGCACTGATTGTCAAAATCCCACTTCTTCAAGTCCATAAATTCAAAATGTAGATTCACTTCCAATCCAAATATTATTATGTTACTGAATTGCATATTTGTTATGTTTTCTATTTGTATGGAATAAGATAGATAGAATAAACATATCTACATATATATATATAAAACAAATAGAGTTTGTTCGAACACTTATAACTCGAGAACGGTTGGACCGATTTTCATGGTTTTTGGTTTTTTCATAAATTCGATATGAATTTATGAAATGATGAATTACAGCTTACGTTAGGTAAAAGCCGCGCAAATGACGACGAATATGTAACGAGTGGAGGATTGATAAATCCTTTCAAATCTGGAAGTAGGGGCGCGAGGTTGGCCCGCTAAGCGCACTTCACGGCATTTCACGGTAAAGCGTTGGACTCTTACGGGCTGTTAGCGTACTATGCGGCCCTGTAGTAATTCAATATATTTTGAAAAGTAATGACTCTAAATCTCTTATATTATTATTTCTTCTGGACTATGAAGATGACCATGTTCTTTCTTACACCCCGCCTATAAGGAAGATATACACGATGCTGATAGGTTTCTTATGTTTAAGAGGACCTATCTATGAGTTTTCTCATAACAGTTCGCCTACGTCGAGTCGTTTCGTCTGTCCAATTTCACGCTCACACGCCAAAAATCAAAAGTGATTTCGCTTCTCGCCTCCTATTTGCATAGCAATTACTCTCTTAACTGGAGCTTTACGGGCGGATCTGATTGCTGCTCACAGACAGAAAGAGAGACACACTACTGTGTACTGTCGCAGCCGCTTCTGTAATTAAACTGGCGAGAATTTACTGGCGAGTAGCGACTCCGCGGCTTGACGCAGTCGCGCTAACTCACAAATCGCTTGACCGATAGAAAAATATAGTAGGACAAATGCGTTGCATGCTTATTAAATCTATTAAAAAGAAATGTTTTCGGTAACATTTCCAAGTTTCCATTTTAAAATGAAATGCTGATAAGTTCAAAGTTCACATTTAATATTTATTTATTTTATTTAGTACTTTATTTAGTACGCCAGAGAATCTTTTAAATTGGGAGCTTCACTCCACTCGGCATAGCCATAATACGCGACATAAAAACAATGTGTTATTGCCTAAAGTACGCTTGACTAAATATCAAAAAACATTTTTATATATTAGTTTTAAATTGTTTAATGCTTTGCCATCATCGACGAAAAGACTTGAGATGGCAGCATATAAAATCTGCTTGAAAAATCAGTTAGTCAAACATGCCCTTTACAAACTGGACGACTTTTATAATATTGCGTCCACAATTGCTTGATTATAAATAACCATATTATGACTATACTTTCGAACTAAGTTTTAGATTTTATTGACATTGTTTTTAATTACGCATGTTTCAGAATTTTTATTTTTATGGTATTGATTATTATTTGTTTGATTATTGATTATTTTGTAAATTTGACTATTTTTAAGTAATCACCTCTGATTACAATTATTTTTTTTTCTTTTAATTAATCAAAGCGGTTTTATCATCCGGTAAATTATGATTGTAAAATTTGACATGTTCCTCAGTATTGTGAAATGCTTTTATGGAATGAATAAATGATGATGATGATGATGATGATGATTATTTTTTTTTATATACATGTAGCCACATTATTACCAATGTTATAAAGTAACTCGGAAAAAATTAACACGCAAATGTAGCAAATGGTCAGTGCCCACCTAACTAGGACTGTAATGTCCTGTATCTAGGCGGGTCAGAGTAAACAATTAAAATTAGCGATTTAATTTATAAAGAACTAAATTGACTAACGTTTTATTTTTAGAAATAGTAAATGTTTCTAATTAAAATTTAATATATAATATAATATAATAATCTGTATAAATATTACAATGTACATATACACCTAATCATATTTATGTAATAATATGGTAAGTACATAGATACCTAAATTCGATTATAATAAATAATAAATATATTATGGTATAAACATATTTATATTAAAATACAATTATATAGATACGATCATAAAAATATTGGGAAAAATAAGAAATACCATACGACATATTAATATTGTATGCATAATACTTTATGTATCTGTATACGATAATAACTTTAAAATCAACCATTATAAATATACGCTATACAAGTTTTCGGATTTAGACCTCCCTAATTCAAATAACCATTTATTTATATTATATTTAAACTGTTGAATGTTCTTTAGGTGTTTCCATTTCTTTTCTATGTCATTATATAACCTGGGCCCAAGGAAGAAAGCTTGTCTTTGTGCAAATGTTGTTTGCACTCGAGGAACAAGGAAATTTTGTTTCCGTGAACTCCGAGTATTGCAGTTTTGTTGACTTTGATCATGCCTATCTTTATATATTTATGAAAAAATATTATCACATATTTTAGAAACAATTGCTTGACGTCCAGGACCTTAGATTCTTTGAAAAGACGCTCTGACTGGTAGTCATTAGGCTTCCTATAAATTATCCGTAACAGCAGTTCAAAAAAAAATTTAAATCCCAGAAGAGTACAGAATTTACAATTAATATATATATATATATATATATATATATATATATATATATATATATATATATATATATATATATATATATATATATATATATATATATATATATATATATATATATATATATATATATATATATATATATATATATATATATATATATATATATATATATATATATATATATATATATATATATATATATATATATATATATATATATATATATATATATATATATATATATATATATATATATATATATATATATATATATATATATATATATATATATATATATATATATATATATATATATATATATATATATATATATATATATATATATATATATATATATATATATATATATATATATATATATATATATATTGGTTGGGATTTTTACCCGGTTTGCATAAACCCACTTAACTTGTGAATTTACGCGACCCCTTTTGTGCTGGGTAATTACCCCTTCGATTATCTTCAACGGTTTTCACCTTGGACTGTATTCAAATGGTAATCACTCACCAGCTAGGTTGGTTTGTCTCTCAGGGGTGGTTGTCTCGAACGAGTGGTGGATTCCAACCTCACAAGGAAATTAGTTCAGCTAGAGGCTTCCGTGATAGAACCTCACTTTCCTCAGGTCACGCAGGATAAGCTTCCGTCGAAAATAAACACTTTTTATTCGCGAGACTTTCTTTTATTCGGTCACTTATATTTACTTTTACATTGAGTTCCGAGTACTTATAATTTACTACTAAGTCCCGGTGCTTGGATCGCGGCGCGTTCACGCTGACCCTTTGCCAATTTACAACTGAAGCATTCGCTCTTTTCTGCCCTCGATCGCCTTACATTTTTTTTTAAGATGGCGACCGCCCTTACCAGTCATTGGTCTAGCTGCTTCCAGAAATTTCTAAACACACCCCCATAAATGCACCGCACACGTATTATCCAATCACGAGACAGGGCGCATAAAATGCAACCCCGTTTGAAAGAGACATCGCAATCATGCTTCCTCGCTTGCACGCTAGAGCGAGAAGCGAATACACTAGTTGTCTCTGTCTTACATTTAAACATTTTATAGACATATTATTTGCTTAATTTAAAAGAAAAGAATCTACCCTAGTACAGGCATTAACCTAGTTGGGTAGTTTTTAAGACATAATTTTTGTACTACTTTCTCTTAAATAAAACAATATTATTATTATTGTTATTACAGATTCTCGTCGCAAACGCCACCTTTCCCGAGTACACAGTGTCTTAAACATAGGTTAGTCTCAGATTAATAGTAACAAGTTAATATTAATGTTAGATCGTTAATTAGGCTAATTAAGTTGTCTCTCCTAGCGCTTTACTTTACATTAAACGAAATACTATATGCTATGCTTAAATTAATTAATCATGCAATTTTCTTTACATTTTAAGCTATATTATTTCTAGGGTTAATTGTGGGATTTGGAGTATGTATGATTTTTTGTAACGTCCACGGTTTTTATTTCGTAGTCTTTTGCCCGTCGCCTTGCTCGTAATTTATCGTTACCATGTGCTGCTAAGGAGTCTTTCTCACGATTTATTTTGAATGGAAACGGTGGTCGGTCGCCAAAGTTTCGCGTTTCAGGGTCGGCAGCTCGTTTATTTTATAGCCCCTTTCTGTCCTTTCCTTTGAGTTATCAGCTATTTTTCAAGGAATCTCATATCCTCGGCGTCCGTGACTAATTATGTTTCCTACCCTTTGTAAGAGAGTCTCACTTTTTGGGAAGATTTATCGGCGTTGGCGTCCGCTCTGTCGAATATTCTGAACCATTCCCCCCCCCCAATGGGCTCTGAGCCTCATTGGCTCCTGTCTCCATCTATTTGGTTTACCTAATTTACATTTTATTTACATAATCCAGTCTTATTTTTACTCATCCACCTATGGGATTCTACTTAGCTAAATGTTATATTCAATTTTTCTTATTGGTCTAGTGAGGTGACAGATCCTTTTTCATTCAACCTATGAGAATTTCTCATTATTCTACTTAGGATATGTACCGCTTTCCGTTAACTTTTGTTTTCATCTCTTACGAGACGAACGTCAACTTGCGTTTTCACTTTTAAATTCTAGCTAGACTATTTTTATTTTCTACTGTGTCGAATAGACTTTCGCTTTTTCCACTTAGACATTAGTGACATCTGGTTCTGCCTGGTCAGCTGTTGTATGTATTTTTACAAGTTTACTGACAGGGCGCTTATATATTTTCCCGTCCACTAATAGGTCTACTATTCGCACTTGGCCTGTTTTGTCAGGGAAAACTTGAGTCACCCGACCTCTGGCCCACCTTCCGCGTTCTAGGGAAGGATCTAACAGGACTACTAAGTCTCCGATTTTTACCGGAGTTCCCTTTGTCGCCCACTTAGGTCGTTTAACCAACAATGGAAGTACTTCTTTAGACCAACGGTACCAGAAAGCATCAGCAAGTATTTGCGATTGTTTCCAGTGATTTTTGTTAGATAACTCAGTTGTATTATTCTGACCTACCGCTGTACTATCATCTGCATGGCCTAATAGGAAATCTGCGGGTGTGAGGGGTCTCTCATCCCGAGTATCTAGAGATATATACGAGAGCGGCCTGTGGTTCATCATCGCTGAGACTTCGCATAATAATGTTCTCAGCACATCTTCGTTTGGTGCTCGCTCCTTTAATATGGCATATAACGATTTTTTTGCCGTTTTTATCTGACTCTCCCAAACTCCACCGAAATGGGGTCCTGAAGGAGGGGAGAAACTCCATTTAATCTCGTCGGCACTTAGACGATCCCTTATTTCATGGTTGTCGATAGCTGACAAAACTTTTTTTAATTCAGCGTCCGCACCGCGGAAACCAGTGGCATTGTCGCTCATAATTTCCCGCGGCTTCCCCCTGGCTGCTATAAAACGTCTTATAGCTAACAGGGCCGAGCTGGTTGACAAATCTCCAGCTAGTTCGATATGGGTCGCTCTCGTGTTAAAACAAGTGAAAAGTAAACCATATCGTTTTTCCACTTTCTTTCGATTAGTGACGAAAAACGGCCCAAAGGCGTCCAAACCTACAGTGTGGAAACAGCGCCTTCGGGTGGTTATTCGCGCGGATGGGAGTTGGCCCATTTGCGCGGTCATAGGCTTCGCGCGCCGGATAGTGCAATAGACACATTCTCGTGAGATCTTTTTTACCGTTTGTCGCGCTCCAATGACCCAAAACTGTTCTCTTAGCACTGATAAAATTAATTCAGCGCCGCCGTGAGCATTAACCTCGTGTAAATGTTTCACGAGTAACACCGTGAATCTATCCTTACCGTGTAATATATATGGCCTTTTTGTGTCGAAAGGTGTGTCTTTAGCATTTTCGATCCGACCTCCTAGCCGTATTAACCCTTCCGCGTCGATATACGCGTTCAATCCGAACAGACGGCTGTCTTTCGGCAATATTTTCTGATGACGTATCAGGTCTATCTCGTGTGCGAAAATTCGATGTTGTGATTCCTTGATCAGAATTTTTTTTCCGGTTGCGATATCGTCGCTTTCGAGTACTCTTGACGTGTTTTTTTTCTACACAGATCTATAAATTTTGTCACATACGCCATGGTTCGACTCGCCCGCATGTACTGGGAAAATCTACCTATCTCAATTACGCTTTCATTTTTTTCTGTCGTTGTTAGTACAAGTTTTGTCTTAAATTCTAACAATGCTCTCTCTTCCGGTTTCGGATCGGTTGGCTCCTGGAGCGGCCAGTGTTCTCTACTGCCACGCAAGAAAGCAGGTCCCGCGAACCATCTACCTTCCGGGCTTAAATCTATCTTGGTGGTATTCCGTGTGCCATCATCAGCGGGGTTGTCGCTCCCCGCTAACCAATGCCACTGTCTTGGAGACGTGAGCTCATCGATCACACCTAGTCTATTGGCTACAAACTGGAGGTGACATTCCTTTTGTGACAAAATCCACCACCACACATTTTTAGAGTCTGTCCACATAAAGACGTCATCGAAACTTAATGCGCTTTCTTGTTTTATTTTTGAGGCCAGTTCAGCACCTAGCAGCGCCGCAGTCAGTTCTAACCTGGGGATTGTCAGTTTGCCTTTCAAAGGTGCCACTCGAGTTTTGCTAGCCATAAAGGATACCTTGTGCTCGCCGCTACAGCCTGTGATCCTAACATATGCAACAGCGCACATCGCCTTTTCGGACGAATCGCAGAATACGTGCAATTGCCTTTTTTCACCTGCCTGTTTGGTAGCGCCATTGTAACGTGCGATTCGCACACCTTGCGCTAATCTCAGTTCTTGCAACCACCGGAGCCAATATTTAACGACATCGCCCGGGATCTCGTCGTCCCAGGCCACTCGGCTACTCCATACCTGCTGCATGATCAGTTTAGCTCTTATAGTGAGCGGTGAAAGCGCACCCATTGGATCCCACAGCTTCATTATTAATTTTAGCGCGTCCCGCTTCGACGGAATCTTATTTCCCGTCGTCAGATCTTCGCTGAGGCGGTCCATGCTCACATTAAATGCTAACTGATCAGAGGCAGGTAACCACGTCAAGCCTAATATACGTTGTGACGTCAACTCACCTTTTTCCAGAGATACTTGCGCGAGCGCGCGGTTTTCTTCTGGTATCCCGGTTAAAGCCTCGTTTTTATTTGAAGCCCAACCGGACATAGTGAAATTCCCAGCTTTATGAATCAAATTAATTTCCCTGATGACTTGTTTTGCTTCCTCTAACGTGTCTACTCCCGACAGCAAATCATCAACGTACGAATCGCGCTCTATTATTTTTACAGCCGCTGGGTACTGGTCCTTAAACCGAGCAGCGTTTTTATTTTTTACGTAGATCGCGGAGGCCGGGGAGCTACAACTACCGAATATTAGACAGTCCATTTTTAATATTTTTGGAGGACTTTCACGCTGGAAACCTCGCCAGAGAAACAGCTGACTGAAGCTATCTTCCTCTCTCACTTTTATCCGAAGATACATATCTCGTATGTCGGCCGTGAAAGCGATTGCATTTTCACGGAATCGTAATAAAATTCCTAATATGCTATTTAAATAGTCCGGTCCACCTAATAACATGCTATTCAGTGATCCGCCTGCGCCTGAGGACGCAGCGTCGTGAACGACACGAATTTTGTCTTTCTTCGCGGGGTGAATAACCCCCAGGTGCGGAAGAAATAACACTCGAGGGCGGTTTTTTAATTGTTTTTCCTCGACTTCCGAAGCATACCCCTCAGCTAGATATCTCTCTATCTGCTGGCAGTATTTTTCTCCATAAAGACGGTCGGAGTCCATTTTCCGTTCCACTGACCTCAGCCGAGTCATTGCCATGTCTCGGTTATCTGGTACGGAAAAGTTAACCTCTTTCCATAACAGACCTGTTTCCCAGACTCCATTTTTTAAAGAAGTAGTATCTTCTAAGATTTTTTCAGCCCTAACATCGGCCTGAAGCTTTCGCTTTTTCTGTGGCCAATCGTACTCTAGCTTCAGATTTTCTTCAAGTAATTTATCTAAAGAAGGTTCATTTTCCTGATTTAAGCATAGCGCCGGGTACCTAATTTCTCGTTCGAGAGTGTTATTGCCGCCGATAGCCACCCACCCCAGGAGTGTTTTAGATACCGATAGGCCCCCGTCCACCATTTTTAACCCTCTAGAGACTATCAGTTCCCAACAATTAGCTCCCAGGAGCAGGTCAGGTTTTACGGTCGTCGCCTGAGTCGAACGCACCATCCCTCCGATCGGCCTCTGCGCACTTATCACGCTTTTGACCTCCGGTAGATTTAGCGAGGCTACGCTGTAAGCTCGTACTACGTACTCCTTCTTACCTAAATCTCCCCTTACTTTGAAGGACACCGCTTCGGCACTGCTATTACTCTCTCTCATATTCCCGATTCCAGAGAGCTGTAATCCCTGCGTCGGGCCTCGAATCCCTAGTTCTATTGCCACGCCCTGATCAATGAGTGAAACAGTCGCGCCTGCGTCTAACAACGCATATAATGTTTTTCTACCCCTGGTCCCAACCACGGTTATCGGTAATACTTGCAGAATGACCTGATTTCCAGATACTGCGTTCGCCACTACCTCGGAGCTCGCGCGCGGCGCCGCCGCGATGTCCGCCTCGCTTGCAGACGGCGGGGCGGTCAGCAGATAGTGATATTTGCCCTTTGGAAACCGTTTATATGCCGAACACGATTTTCGGCCGTGGTTGTGCCCTAAACATTTGAAACACCTACGCATTTTCTTTATCTCATCCCAGCGGCTTGCTAAAGTTAGATTTTTAAATTCTTCACATTTATTTAAATAATGGGATTTCTCACACCGAGGGCACTTAGGTTCCTCCTTGCCCTGGGTATGTAAAATATATTTTTTAGAGCCCGTTTCTTTCTGTCTCTTGTCTCGCGGGTTATCATAACTTTTCCTAGGGAGCTCTGCGGTACACAGACCGGCGTCTTGTGCGCTGATCGCTAATTTCTCTAACCATAATGCGAAATAAACTAATACCGGATCGTTTAAACCAACCCTTCCCCTGTCAGCTAGCCACAGAGTTAATAAGTTCTTTGGCAATTTTGCCACAAGTGAAGCCAATAAGTCTGGATTATAAAGATGTTCTAATTTATTTACCGATTTTACGGTCGCGACCAGATTTTTTATCTGGCACGCAAATCGCATTAAACCGTCTGCATCTAGACTATCAGATAACCCTTTTTCTCTCCTCAAATCCGCTATCGTTCTCTGAATAATTAAATTCGTATTACCGAATAGCGCCTCTAACGTGGTCATGATATTTGTCACGTTGTCAGGACTTAAAAGCAAGCCTGTCACTGCCTCGCGGGCTCTACCCTTTAATGCTGTCTGCAAACGCAATAAGTTTTGTGCATCATTTAAATGCATTACGTCTGTCGACTGTTTGAAGATAGCTTTGAAGGCTACGAATTCTAAAGGATTCCCGTGAAATGAAGGTAACTCTTTTGCAAAATGCGGTTTTGTGGACGCTACAGAAAAAATCCTACATACCTCTTTTATCATTTTTTCGCTCGAGCTGCTAATTCCATCGCTGCTCGTACCCAGGTCCGTATCAGCGGCGGCCTTTACCGCCGCCGCCGACACCGCCTTGGTCTCTGCCCTCTCCCTGGCGTTGTCCGCAGCTGCGGCGCCGCCCGCATTCGCCGCGCCGCCCGCATTCGCCGCGCCGTCCGCCACCGTCGCGCCGGACGCCGCCGCGTTGCCCGGTTCCGATCGCCCGCCGTCTTCACGCCGCCGTGCCGCTTCTGATGCCGCATCTCCATTTTCTTCTGCGAATGTTCCCCCCCAGGGTTCTGGTGACGTCTCAGCAGCTGGAGTTTGATACTCGGCCCATCTCGACACTCTGCTAGCTGCCGTGTTGTCCCCCGCGACGTCGCGATCATTTTCCTGACTGCTCGTTTCTGTCCCGAAGGTTTCGGAGACAATTTCCAGCATCCTCATAGCATGCCGCGAGTCTTCTTCCGCTGCATCCAGTTCTTCCTGCATCGCCGCTCGTTGAAGGCTCATGTCAGCTTCTTCTTCGATTTCTTCAGCCGCTCTGCGCGCCGTGCGCCGCGCAGCCACTTTTTTCAGTTCTGCATCCAATTTATTCTTATCCGCCTTTTTCTTGGCTTTCTGGAGGTTCACTCTTCGAAGTTCTTCAGATGCTGCTCGCAGTTCCTGAACGTGCTCGCTTCTTCTGCTGCTCTCTGACCAGGCGCGCGATGAAGGTCTTGGATTTTCGGATTGCGTGCTTTTCGAATCCATATTTTTATTTTTCTTTTCTCGTTCTTGATCCAAAGTCACTTTTCTTTCCGATTTTCTTTATTCGGCTTGACGGAGGACCACGATGGTTGGGATTTTTACCCGGTTTGCATAAACCCACTTAACTTGTGAATTTACGCGACCCCTTTTGTGCTGGGTAATTACCCCTTCGATTATCTTCAACGGTTTTCACCTTGGACTGTATTCAAATGGTAATCACTCACCAGCTAGGTTGGTTTGTCTCTCAGGGGTGGTTGTCTCGAACGAGTGGTGGATTCCAACCTCACAAGGAAATTAGTTCAGCTAGAGGCTTCCGTGATAGAACCTCACTTTCCTCAGGTCACGCAGGATAAGCTTCCGTCGAAAATAAACACTTTTTATTCGCGAGACTTTCTTTTATTCGGTCACTTATCTTTACTTTTACATTGAGTTCCGAGTACTTATAATTTACTACTAAGTCCCGGTGCTTGGATCGCGGCGCGTTCACGCTGACCCTTTGCCAATTTACAACTGAAGCTTTCGCTCTTTTCTGCCCTCGATCGCCTTACATTTTTTTTTAAGATGGCGACCGCCCTTACCAGTCATTGGTCTAGCTGCTTCCAGAAATTTCTAAACACACCCCCATAAATGCACCGCACACGTATTATCCAATCACGAGACAGGGCGCATAAAATGCAACCCCGTTTGAAAGAGACATCGCAATCATGCTTCCTCGCTTGCACGCTAGAGCGAGAAGCGAATACACTAGTTGTCTCTGTCTTACATTTAAACATTTTATAGACATATTATTTGCTTAATTTAAAAGAAAAGAATCTACCCTAGTACAGGCATTAACCTAGTTGGGTAGTTTTTAAGACATAATTTTTGTACTACTTTCTCTTAAATAAAACAATATTATTATTATTGTTATTACAGATTCTCGTCGCAAACGCCACCTTTCCCGAGTACACAGTGTCTTAAACATAGGTTAGTCTCAGATTAATAGTAACAAGTTAATATTAATGTTAGATCGTTAATTAGGCTAATTACGTTGTCTCTCCTAGCGCTTTACTTTACATTAAACGAAATACTATATGCTATGCTTAAATTAATTAATCATGCAATTTTCTTTACATTTTAAGCTATATTATTTCTAGGGTTAATTGTGGGATTTGGAGTATGTATGATTTTTTGTAACGTCCACGGTTTTTATTTCGTAGTCTTTTGCCCGTCGCCTTGCTCGTAATTTATCGTTACCATGTGCTGCTAAGGAGTCTTTCTCACGATTTATTTTGAATGGAAACGGTGGTCGGTCGCCAAAGTTTCGCGTTTCAGGGTCGGCAGCTCGTTTATTTTATAGCCCCTTTCTGTCCTTTCCTTTGAGTTATCAGCTATTTTTCAAGGAATCTCATATCCTCGGCGTCCGTGACTAATTATGTTTCCTACCCTTTGTAAGAGGGTCTCACTTTTTGGGAAGATTTATCGGCGTTGGCGTCCGCTCTGTCGAATATTCTGAACCATATATATATATATATATATATATATATATATATATATATATATATATATATATATATATCTATATATATATATATATATATATATATATATATATATATATATATATATATATATATATATATATATATATATATATATATATATATATATATATATATATATATATATATATATATATATATATATATATATATATATATATATATATATATATATATATATATATATATATATATATATATATATATATATATATATATATATATATATATATATATATATATATATATATATATATATATATATATATATATATATATCTATATATATATATATATATATATATATATATATATATATATATATATATATATATATATATATATATATATATATATATATATATATATATATATATATATATATATATATATATATATATATATATATATATATATATATATATATATATATATATATATATATATATATATATATATATATATATATATATATATATATATATATATATATATATATATATATATATATATATATATATATATATATATATATATATATATTATTTATAATTCTAATATTTTACTGCTCTAATATCTTACTATTGACAGCAATCTGATATTATTCTTAATTTTAAAAATAATCGGTTGTGTTACCCGAGACTTTCCCGACAAGTAGCCAAAGACTGATTTTATCATAATAAATATTAATTTCATAAATAAAATGCGATCGCCCTGGGTGGCGCAGTTCGTTTCTCGGATAAGAGCGAGGTTGGGCCAAGCGCTGACATGTACCTGTAATATTTGATTACATTGTATGGCAAAATTTAAATATTACTAGCGTAGCTTGTATATGAGATGTCCCAACAAATATTTTAGCCCAACAAGGAATCGGTGTACCGAATTTCAATTCTCCAAGTCCCATATTTCGTAATTGATATATGACTAGTGCGCTCCCTGGTGGACCGATTTCTACCATAATCTTTTTAACTCTTGCTATGACTAAATGATGTCTGCATGCTGAACTTCAGCTCAATCTGATTAAGCGTTTGGGCGCTATCCTAGAGGAATACACACAGACAGACAGACACACATACAGTTTTCCATCTGGAAATGATCTCAATCATCTCAGGGTGGCTCTAAAAGAGATATTTCCGTCTTGATCTCGAAAAAAAAATTGTGCTTTCACAATACATTCCCTCCTTGTCGGTTGTGAGACGGTAAAGTAAAAATCGTTTCGACAAAGTTTTACGGACACGTTTCCAAGGTTTCCAAATTTCCAAATTTCCAAGGTTATTTTGATTTAAAAAACCCTGCAAGGGTATAGAACTTACAATTAATATATTATTTATAATTTTAATATTCTAATGCTATATCTGGCTACCTAAGTACAAGTTATAATCATAACGCACCTAAAAAACTGTATCATCCAGGAATCTGGTAATTCATAATCCAGCAAAATTTAAAAAAAACAGAATACCTATACAAAAAAACTACAATTTATGTTTATAAAAAGTTTTATGTATGAGGAATTAGAATGGAGTTAAAAAAAATAAAACTACATTAAAATACAAAAATTAGAAAACTGAAAATATTAACCATGGCATTGTGTGAATTAAAAATATTTAAAATATGACCAAAATCCAGATAGACCGAGTACTCTAATATGTATATCTACAAAGGTTTATCAAGCGATAGTTGTAGGGATTGGTTGTTGCATGATATATTTATTAGTTTATTTACACAGAGATACATTCAGCATTCATCACATTACAATTTACACATTATATTATGCAGTAATAATACCAAGAGTGTTTAATTTTATATGAGCTCAAAAAAGTAACAAATTAAAGGAAGACTTAAGGTCTAAAATAAAATAATGCATATAAGTCATTCATTTAATATAAATACGATATGTGAGAATGAATGTTTAATATATTCAGGGTACATACATAGATAGTAATTGAGTGCGTCTGAAGATGTCTGCCTGAATGTCTAAGTTCTTTGTGTCTTTTGTTTTCACGTTGGTCTTTTTCTGCCGAATAAAATATATGTTGATGCCAATATTTTATTAACAATAAACTCATTATTAAAATTATATTATGGTCGGTGTTTCATTTAAGCGCCTAGCGTCGCGGCGAAAGTAATAAAGTCGAGTCATATTGTCTATTTTTGTAATCTATTTTAAAATATGAAATAGTTCAAGAGTTTTAGCTCTTATACCTATAATGTGAGAGTTTTATCAAAAGTTTTTCATGGTCAATGCAATCAAATAAGATCACAGAAACATCCTGTGACCTCTCCCATGCGCTAAATACATTCTTGATCAGAGTAACTCCGACGTCTATCGTTGAACTGCCTTTGGTGAAACCAAATTAATGGCCGTGAATTTGTTCTACCCTTAAGAACATGAACATGAACATGAATTTGTTCTAGCCTTAAGACTTGGATAAGCTTGAGGACCGCTGGCATAAGAGATTCGTACTTTGATTACTGTGGAGTTGTCACCTATAACGTATTAAGCACAGCGGGCCGGTCTCGCGCCTTACTACCAGATTTGGCCGGATTTCTTCGTGCTCCCATCTGGTCCCGGGCCCGAAGTCGTTGAGCGGCCAAAATCTGATGTAAGCGGTAATCCAGCTCGAATTTAACGCGGGTCGTGGCGTCCTTTGCCCCTCTGTTCACGCGGGATCGGGTGGCCAAATGGTCGTTGCAAGAGCAGCTGATATCAGGTCAGGAACCACCCCCCCGCTTCTTAAAAAACGTATAAGCGGAATCGCTTCATGGTTCGACCCTCTTCGAGGAGGCTACCGGATAGAAGTTGAACCGAGAGTTGAGCCGACCCAAGACAACGAGCGGGTCTTATGCTGCGTACAGACTTATGCAACGTAGCATGAAATGAGTTAATTTACCGTCCACATTAGTGCAATTTATCATGCAATATAACACACTTTGCAAAAAAAACTCATATTCTGAACGCCTTGCGCGCACGATCTGTGCATTTCATAGGCACGCTACGAGCATTTCAAGTCGCGCGCGGAGCGATCCGTGATTTGTCGGTTTTTCGAACGATCACAAACGGGCGCGCAGTGTGCTCAGAGCGCCAGTGTGGATGGGTTGTGTTGAGACGCGCGCGAACACGTACTGAACCAGGTATGGACACAACGTGTTCTCAGCAGAATATCCACGTTCGCGCGCACGCCGGAAACAGATCCAAGTAGGTAGGTACATGTCCGGTTCGTGCACGCGCTGCGTCCACACTGATGAAATGCTCCTTTCACGTTACATTGTGTGTTACCTTTCATCAGTCTGTACGCAGCAATAGTAGGCCAACTGCGCACGAACCATTAGCTGCCATTACCATCCTTTGATAACTATGAAAGAACACAAACTTAAAAAATATAATTAAACGTGTTTTGTAATATTGATCATCTGTAATTTTCATGTGATTACTTATTAAGCCATTCGCAGAAATTTATATAGCCAATAAAGACTTTTATTTCATTCCGCTTCCGTGGCTGCCATCTTTCTGCTTTTCCGTAGTCGCTTTTATGAAATCTCGGGCAGATTTCAACGGCCTAAACCTAATAAAAAGCCGAGTACTAAAAAGGGAAGATCTATAACGGGGGTGCCCAAACTTTTTATCCCATTTGCTGATATTTTTTTTCTGCCCGCTAATATTTAATTTCCCTATACTTATTAAATTTAAATGTGTTTCTGATTGCTGGCACAGTTTTTTAAAGTAAGCAATTTTAAAAAATAAAGACATATACAATTTTTATTCGTAGCTTTATTGAAAACTACTTTAATTTTACACGGTGCTTGAAATACGAAGCATTTGAGAAAGCCACACATAACTGCACGTGTAGCACTATCTCGCTTGCTGATTCATTGAAGCGCATCCGCTTATATAGTTAGTCATGTGCGTTGGCCTCCCCAATCGACTAGCGATGCGATCTGAGTTGAGTGTTGATTTCCTTCCATGACACTTGTGACGCGTGCATTTGTTTATTGTGATTAATATAAGTTTAAAATACTATGCTGTCCACACAATCTGTTTAGGTGTAATACGACATTTACGCATGTCCACCCATACAAAATGGCTATTGTCCAGCAAAAGCCTAATGATTATGCAAAGAGTTTGTAGAGCAAACGATTGACTTGATGACAGATGAAAAAGTTTTATTGATGAGCGACGAGGTCATCATTTTATTGACGAGCAATATTAGGTCAAAGAAGGACATAATTTAAAGGCCGTGATCTTCCGATCTTAACCGGATGAAATTGGTTGTTCTGATGTTTTTTTTCATTAATGTACATGAACACCCTTCTGTAATAATCAATAAAACTTTTTTTATCGCTTTTAATTTTTATGTTGTTTTTATTTTAAAACCGTCCGATCTTTTTGCCGCACCGTGTAGTTCCATTACTTTTCGTTCTATCCAATTGTATTGCTCGCTGACCTAGACCCTCTGCAATTCATAGGTCTGTGAGGGACCACCCCTCACAAGACTGCAAATTATTCGATGTGAGGTGGTGGTATCAACTTACGAGTTATCTCCGTATTTAAAGGCGGTTTTGATGAAGCAGAAGATATTTATTGATTGAATCGATTGAATATTGCCAGTTATAAACGCTTGCCGAATTAACGAGTGCCCGGATTACTTTATCGAGACGCGAGGGTTGCGCGACGGCGGTTATGTAGGAAAGTGGATAAGGATTGTATGTGTGCTACTAGTATCTTGTACTGGGCACGGCTAGAATCTGTGGGATTACAGACTGATGCTTCGAGACTCAGGGAAAATGAGGAAAGGAAACCAAGGAGCCGTATCCGTTGAGCGACCTCGTAGAGGGGTACCGGTTATGCCGTCGCAACCTTGGGGGAAGGTGATCAATCGGGGACTGATAATTTGGTTGCTTTTTGGCCGGTTTATATAGGCCGTGCAATGATGCATTTTGCAATATTCTGAGTAAAAGTATTGTTTCATCGTGCCGATTCATAGCTGCACGAGTCAAAATAATAGCTGAATTGTTTCAGTGGATTTCACTGGAAATCGATGCATTTGTTGATCGTATGTAGTGGACTTAAGGTCCGTTACAGGTCCATATAGACCACTTTGGGAATCACTGATCTAGAACGATCATTCCGAAAGAGAATTCACTTGATCTTTCCGCATCGAAAGAAACTAGCCATCGCAAAGATTAATTCATTCTAGCGGCAGTAAAGTCGTTATGTTTGGAACCGGATATGGCGGTTCCTTGGAACGTGCTCATTTCCGTTGTTTAATGACGCGCGCGTTGAAAATAATATATTTAACACTCCCGTAACCTATAAAATTGGGGACGCGGGCACCGCGCCGTACCGACTGCACTAAATACAAAGATTAGGCCGCGTTATTATTACATTGACACAGATTGCGGCTTACGCCATCGAAAACAAGGGAATGCGGTCGCTATTAATCGGGAATCTTGGCTATTAAGTGGGAGGACAAAGGCGGTAATGGCTTGTAGATGGCGAGATGGGGAGATGTGTTTGATCGGCAAGAACGAAGATTGGCAATGAAGGGTTTATCTAATATATCCATCACATTATAGCTCTTGTACGAAAACAAGGGTTAAATGGGCCTTCGGTATAATATCATATACCATTATCTCTTCATATCATTTCATTAATTCAAGAAAAGATGTAAGAAATATTTAAACACATACGGTCTGAGAATAAAATTTCAACGAGGAGCGCCACAACCTGTAAACACATTGTACAGAAAACCCGAACATCCTACGCCCAAAGACACTTTGGCTTTATAGGGCCAAAAATTTATAACCATCTAAAAGAATCTATAAAAACATGCCAACAAAATAAGTTAATCCAATTAAAATCTAAAATTACACAACATTTACTTCAACTTTGTAGAAATGATGTGGAAAAGGCAATAAGTCATATTTTTAAGTAAAGGTCTGCATTATTATTATTGTCATACATTGCACTACACTTTATATTTTAATACTATTTATTTATTTGTTCTACAAACTTTATATTACGATATTTTATATTATTATTTATTTTCATGACCATGCTATATCACTATTTTAAATATTTACATTAAGTTTAGTTTGAATTCACTTATCTATTTTATATTTTATCATATTTTGTATTTTTCATTTTAATATTATGTGCTCATGAATAAATCTTTGCCATACATAGAGTTTTCCTTGGTACGGGCTATGGCCTAGTTAGGCAGATTCTGCAACTAATACAATTGTAAATTAATGTTTTTGAATGTATAAAATTATTATTATTAATAATAATATTAAATACAGTAGAACTCTAATTAACCGAATCAATTGGGACCGGACCCAATTCGGATAATCTAAAAGTCGGTTGGTTGGTTTTTTTTTTTCGAAAAAAAGGTCTATTTTTAATAACTACTGTATGTATGTTGAAAATAGGAGAAAAAACCTTTTTATAAAGAAAAGAGCTAATTGTCACGTGTCTGCTTCAAATTCGACATTAAGATCAATCTTTCAAATGAATATTTTTGTGGTTAGCCAACACACCTTCTTCGTCTTCGCCCTCAAACAAAAGTTTCCCCCCTTGAGTATGATACGACCAAATCTGGTTCTGAAACAATTATCCGTTGAGTATGATACGACCAGATCTGGTTCCGCGTTTTTTCCACTTCTTTGACGTTCTCATATTTATTCATAATTATCTAATTGTTTTACAAAATGATATTGCAATATTCTATATTCGAAATTTCAATGCAATCATTGTGCAGTTGTTCTTTTTATGATTGGTGTAGTAGTTTCGTAGTTATAGTAGTTTAAGGTCGATGTCGCCGAAAATCCTGCAAAAGAGACAGATGCATCCATGAAAATACCCATTTACTCCAAGGGTTAAAAGTTGCCTTTTCTACTGGCGTTTCATGGTTTTGATGACAGACTGGCGTATTAGTTGCAACAAGCCTGTGACGTTTGGCGGTAAATATATTGTTTCAAACTGGCTATTCCCTCTTTGGTAAGATGAGTTGGCGCATGATCAACAATCTGTACGTCTCCGCCTTAATTCGGATAATCGGAGTTCGGATAATCAGAGTTCTACTGTATATTAGTAAAACGCCGTTGACCAGGTGTTTTACTTAACGCGTATAAGAACTGTTTACCGCCCTCTTTGTATGAATCGACTATGTTGAGAAATAAACGCATTTTAAGCTCGCATACATATTAGAATCAAAGACACGTAGACTTTTTACTCCGGTATATTTTGGTTAAGCGGTGGACAAGCATTGATTACGCTCGAGTCGACTTTGTTTCCATTCGACTAATTATAATATCATTTCATTAAATAAATATAATTCGTGATATTATATTATTATGGACGTTGACATACATCAAAATGCTTCACTATATAAAAGAATTATTTCATACAATGTTACGTTTAATACATATAAATGCAAAAGCCAAAATTTCTAGTCGACTCCGAGAATCGAGATTACGTCTACACTATTTCTTAAATTGCCCATTGCTACAAAAAACGGAACTAACATGTCTGCTGGCATGCGTTGGTCCCGTTTAGTTCCTCGAATCTCGCTTTTCGTTTCGTTCATTCCAGAATTTCGGTTTAAAATCTAAGTCGTCGAGAACAAATGTATTAAATCGCGTTCGATATATCTTCCGACGTCGCACACGCCTATTTGCCAAGGCCTCGATGGCAAACAGCCTTTTCATGACTTCCAAGTCCTCTATATAAGTCATTTGTTGAAGCGCATCGCGGAATGCCGTGATATCCGACCGATAAAAACGACCGGCTACGATTATCTGACAAATTGACAAATAGAGTTGTCAACTACAATGGGCGAACCCGTCACCTCAGGAAGTTTTAACGATTGGTCGTTCTATCTCCCGTGAAGTGAGCGCAGAAGACTTGGACTAAACAGTCCACCGGCAAGCTCCGCCAGATGCCCGTAAGAGGCCAACGCCTTAACCGCGAGATAACCAGGTGTGTTACCCAGCGGGCTTACACTCACGCCCTTACTTCCAATTGCGACCAGATTACTCCGGTCTCTCGATTGGTTACGAGTTCGAGGTCGCTTTCGCGGTCCTCTCCATTACGAAGCGGTGAAATTGTGTAAACCGAATCTATCGAGGACCACGGCATTATTTGCCCGGCTGTTTACCCAGGATCGGGTAGCCGATGGTCGTTTCAAGAGCAGTCGCCGTAAGGTCCGCAGCCACCCCCGCTCTATAGGCAACAGTACTGCTTCCAGACTCCCCCGACTGTTAGTCAGAGTGCACAATCGATTGGCTTACGCCGCACGGTGCGCAGACCGTCCAGTAGCGCCAGAAGGTTGACTCCTAGGGGAAACTAGCCCTAAGGCCAGAGTCCTGCCCGGGCTCACACTTCATGCGTGGAGGCCGCCGGATGGGTGTTGACCCGTGAGTGTGACCAACCTGAATAAAATGGGTCTTCGTGGCCAACTCAGCAAGGGCCCATTACCTCCCCAAATTAGCTGACAAATTGACAGATGACAACCAAATGGCCCTTTTACTTTCAAACCCGAAAGCATCCAATCTAAAACGTCAAAATATCAGCATTTCAAGAGCCATACATTGCCAAGCTCTGTTCAACAGGCGTTTTAATTGCTCTCATTGAAATATTCTACTTTGTACTTAGAAATAGGATATGGACCATATCCTGCCTATCCTATCCATATCATATGGCACGTTTAAAAGTAATATTTGCGATATCTGTATTTGAGATGCGCAACAGATGGTAAGTTTTTAAAAAATGGGGCATGTAGCAACTGCTATTCTCAAAGTGGGCGTTGGACACAATTTATTTTATTTATTTATTCTAGACATAATATAAAGTGCGGAAATAAATAAATGCGGTCATACCACGTCATTACGCGAAGTAAACGTCGACTAGGCCGAATATAGCCTGTATCTGGGTATAGGACTTATTGTCTCACCGGTGGAGAAGCATAACTGACGTAGGTACTCATATACGTACATATACACATACACACATACATATACATTAATACATATAGGTATATAAATATAACGATCTAAATTATAGCATTTTTATCATATTAGATTATATTACATTTTGTATCATATTAGGTTATATTACCTTTTTATTAATTAGGTTATATTACATTTTGTATATTATCTTATATCATAATACGTAGTATAATAATAAACTTATCAGGGTATATCCAGAGTGGCTGTTTCACAAAAGTGTGTATTAACTAGTGTATTACATGGTCTGATATTAATTTCTAAATTTTTCATTTTGTAGCAAAGAAGCGTCGCCCTAGCTCTGACTGTCACAGACAGCCATTATCAAAAGAAACACAAACCAATAACGCAGGGACCTGCCACAGCGACTGAACGCGACCGCAGAGGCGGCCATTACGCCAACCGCATCCATAATTATCCCGCCAAAACAATCAAATAGGCGGGAAAAACAAAAGCAAAGCAAAATGGCGTCGCACGCGCCGCTAGCCCGCCTGCATAACCTACGCTTACTACCGATGCGCCCACAATAGAGAATTATCTAAATAAATGAAAATAAAATGATGTGCGTTGGTAACCGCATATTATGTAGGTTAAACAGCTATTTTTTTTAATATTCGTAATAATACAAATAAGGTATTAACGGAAAGTTGCCTGGAAATTTGGAAAATTCGGGAAAAATTGAAAGTGCTTTTTTCTACTCACGATTCGAACGATGGATATCCGTAATTCTTTTTGTGAATAGGCACGACATATTAGGTTGATTCTTTATTTGTTTTGATTGTTATGCTGTCGGGGTGGGAATATTTTAATCAAATGCATTCAATTGAAAAAAAACTGGAAGATCTTGAGATTTAGGGGAGGGGCTTGAGGGGGGTTGGGAGGGTTGAGGGGCTTACCGGGGGGGGGGGGTTGTCTGATTGCCGGAAAAGTCTTGGGATAACACAATCGATCACAACTGTTTACATCTTCCAATAGTGATTCACAAATTCACAAAACGACCACACACAAATTTATTGAATTTTGGACAGGACAACGTCTGTCGGGACAACTTGTATAAAAAAATCTGCGTATTTGCCTTTTTAATGTTTGTTATTTCCCGAGATAAAAACGCTAGTTCAAGAGCGTTGTCTTTAATTCTTTGGCCAGGAAGTTCTGCGTCTCTCCATGCCTCTTCGCTACATGATATATATGGTAATTAGTTACTAAAAATCATAACATTGCCAAAGAATTAAGGTTTAACTTCGATTGGGCGTAGTGAATAGCTCTAATTTCTTTCGATTTTCATGGAAATATCTTAGTATTCATAATTTTTTTAAATTTTCATAAGCATAAAATTTTAGTAATCTTTGGGGTATCGTCTAAGTATATTTATTGACTTCATAAAATCCCTTATTATACAATATAGATGACGTGCAATTAAAATATGAATATATAGGTATCTGGGCATTTAAAGTATCATTTTTCCTATTACAGGCATTTGATGCATCATTATCCCAAAACTAAACATTTGCCAAAATGTCCAGTAACAGAACAAGATTAAATCGTAGCCTATAAATCATAAAGCCGTCACGCACGGGAGTAGTTATCCGGAACATACCTACATCCAAAAGCGGACGTAATTCAAGATTGTATCATCCATCCACTCGACGCTATTGCCTATCCTTTAGGGACGCGCCATTTATCTTTGCAAGGGTAACCTTTCTTTCTAATAGCCATCTGCTCTTCCATATTCGCCTTAACTCATTTCAACGCTTTGAAAATAAATAGGAAGTCAGACCCTTTTCATTTTTATTCGATTTTATTAGATTTTTTGGCAAAAAACCAAATAATATTATAATTGCGTTTTTATTTTCCTAAATTTTATAATATATATCACATAATTACTTGTAGACACCTTTAGGATAAGAATGAATAGAAAACATATCGCTTAACACAGCCTTAAATATATCATCCCATATACAGATATTTATATAAAATTATCAGATTAGTCACAAGCGTAATATTAAAATATTTACATAGAACTCTACGGACCGCAGTATCTAAAATTCCCTAGCATACTTAAAGTCTCATTTTTAAAATCAGAGAATGTATATATTTTTAATATTACACAAGCAAACAAAACGAGTGAAAGAAATTTTGTTTTTTTTTTGGGAAGTTTCGTGAAAAGCAGCTATTTGCATATCTGTTGAATGCGTTGATGATCAATAAATGTACAAAACCGATTAATAAACATGTTCTTTTATCCGATGCAGCTAAATTTTGATATTCCACAAAATTCCTAATTAAGGATCAATGAAATCTGACGTCATCATTATTTTGAAACGTTCATTGATCTGTAAATGTGTATGTCTAAAGTACCCACTACTATATCGCTCTCAAGTATCAATTGAAATAAAATTGTTTGATGAAGTAATATTTTTATTTCTTGATATTTTTACTGGCATTCATGCTAATAAGTATGTGTTCATTTGCTAATTTGTTGGTAATAAATATCCTCTACAAACATGCTAAAAAGTTAAGGTGACATGATACCTGGGAACGATAATATCGGAAGAACTATTGTTTCTTAATTTCTTTGATAAATATAAGCACTAATTTAAAAAAGATTCTAAGCAAATACCTCGATGAGGACCAATTTATAATTTAGACTCAAAAAAGTTGCTCATTGCTTTGGACATTCAGGCTTTAAACTGATTTCAAAAACTTCCAGGCCAAACTCCTACAATGTAAGCGGTGAGTGTATTTTATTTTAAATTAATTATAGTGAATGGGTAATTCTCTAGCGCCGCGTTTAGCCTCTTTTTTTTTAATCTGGCCCTAAATTAATTACAATTAATTAAAACGTGAGAGCGCTCTGAGAGTTACGCTAAATATGCTTTAACATTAACACCGATTAACAGTCGTGTACTATTGTGCAGCAAATATCTAAAGAAGCAAATATACCAAAAAGCGTTGGTTTGCCTGTTTACCGCGAAAATCCCAAGAACCGCTGGCCGGGTTCGGATGGGGTTATCACTGTTCGTTAGTGTTTCCCAATGGTTCCGCGCAGCTTTGGTGGTGATGGCCATCTTTCTGTTATCTGGTCTGCTCAATTTAAAGGTTTGACTTCCATTCGGTAGCCTCCTCTAAGAGGGACAACCTGTCAGGGTCGCTGTGAGCATCTACCTGCGGCTGTAACTTCAGGGGAACACCTCGGGCGGAAAGGGCGATTGGTGCACTGGGCGATTTGCTAGCGACGCTGCCCATCCGAGGAATAACCGGGGGGGGGAGGGGGTCGTCTGAGGACGTATGTTTCCTAATAAGCGGGGAGTTTTTGACCTGATGTCTGCTACCTTTGAAACTCGCCGTTGGCGACTCGATCCCGTGTAATATTGGCGTGCAAAGGACGCCGCGATCCGTGATAAATTGGAACTGAATTACTGCTAACTTCGAGTAGAAGCCGCGCAAAAGACTTCTAATCTGTGGCCAGACCTGAGGATGAAGAAAGTCGTCAAAATAAAGAAGTCCAAATAAAGAAAGGTAATAAATGAGCGTGGTTTGTCCGCTGGGTTCTCTTTCCAGTACCACGCGGTAAAACGTTGGACTCTTACGGGAATTTTGGCGTAGTTAGACGGTGGACGGTCTTGTCCCTAAATCTCTACGTACACTGTACTGTTGAAAAAATGGATATATAACGTTAAACCTTCATAGGGTGGCGGGTTCGCCCATAATAGATGACAACTCCAAAGTATTCGGTAAAACATATATCGAGGAAGGTTTACGTGCAATACCATCAATATATCTAAAAGAGGACTGATCAGAAGCAAGTTAAAACTTGTTATGAAACAAGTGTTATGAAACCGTATACTATTGGAGTTGTTTGACATTATAAATGAGGTTTACATTATAAATGAAATTTACCGCGTAAAGAATTTATATCGGAAGCTCACACATACGGACAGATACTAGTATTTTCATGCCAACTCACACCATCATCCCTACAATCTACGTTCAGTGCAAACGTCGCTAGTGAATCAAGCACGCGATCTATGCCATACGCCGAATATTTTCCGCAAGAGATGGAACATGTCATTGATGTCCTTAACAAAAATGGTTACGGGAAATATCACAAGCCACGCACACGATCCAATACAGACGAAGCTCAAAAATCTGCGCACTAACAACAGCAGTTTGCCGCCTACCCGCAGAACAGCGAATGACGATTGACAGAACTTGAGTCGTAGCGGCGATTCGGTGTTTACCTGTGTCTATCGCGGACCACGGCATCCTTTGCCCGGCTCTTCACCCGGTATCTGGCTGCCGATTGGTCGTCTCAAGAGCAGTTGTCGTAAGGCAGACAGACAGCCAGACAGAAAGACAGACCATAAACCGACAGACTTCCATCTGGAAATAGTCTTTATCTAAACAACTCGAAGGTAATCGCGGTTGTTTGACATTATAAATTGACAGTGAAATTTGCCCAGGGTAGACTCCTTGGACAACGGCGATTGCAACATCGCCGAAACCTCGGGTGATACAAGCTTCACGAGGTAGATTCGTTTTATCTTATTTTTATTTTATTTTATTTTATTTTATTCTGGAACCAAACAGAACTACATACAATGCAATAAAAACCTATTTAAAAGTGACAAAAATCCATTAATGTGATTCCGAATATAAAGTATACAAAATGAACGCAATATAATTTTATATTGTTTCCGCTTGAGAATGGGGGGAATCAGGATGGGAAGTGAGGTGAAAGGGAGAGACAAAATAGATAAAAACATATTATGTATGTATATTAATATATTTATATTTAATTTTAGGTATGATATATAGTTATTATAAAGAATATACTTGAGATAAAATTATGTCCTTGAACTAAATTAAATGAAATATAATATGTATAAATGTTATGTGATCATCTAGATAGACTGTAGAATTTTTTTTATTGAGTTCTTATAAGAGGTTTTTGATGAGTGTAATATGTCCACACTTAAAAAGTCTGTATTATATCTATGACACGCTCTGTATAGAAATGCATTTTGAGATGCGTTGGTTTTCACCACAGGGAGATGAAATAGTCGATGCGATCGAACAGGGCGGGGAGGAACATAAAATTCAATGCGCTCCAAAATCGCGTTCGCATCGATGGAATTATTTACCAACCCATGCAAGAATACGGCATCGATCAAGACTCTACGGCTCTCCAATGACATTAAATTGTGGGCTTTTAAGGATTCCTCATAGGAGCTGGGCTTAGTGAAAGAAGTGAAATTTAATCGCTTCACAAATCTTTTTTGTATCGATTCGATCCGCGATATGTAAGTCAAATATTGGGGATTCCAGACCACTGATGCAAATTCCAACTGACTTCTTACATAGGAATTATAGAGGGTTTTAAGCGTGTCAGTGGATTTGAATACCGATGATACCCTTAGAATAAAACCTAGTAATTTATATGCTTTTCTAATAATATTATCGATGTGTTCAGCGAATAGCATTTTCGTGTCAAGTGTAATCCCAAGATCTCGCACCGCTGATTCTCTTCCAACTATAGCGCCATTCAAGTTGTAGTCAAACATTATATTAGTATTTTTTCTGGAGTATGTGATTATGTGACATTTGTTTACGTTAACGAAGAGACAGTTATCTGAACAATATTTCATAAGGCGGTTTATATCTGCCTGCAAATTAAGGCAGTCATTAATTGATCGGATCTCACTAAAAATCTTCGTGTCATCCGCATATATGACTATATTGGAATGTAGCATGCAATTGGTGATATCGTTGAGGTATAGAAGGAAAAGAAGTGGTCCTAAGTGGGAGCCTTGCGGTACCCCTGAAGGAATTTCAGAAAACTCGGATTGATAACCCTGAACAACTACCGCTTGAGTCCGATATGCGATATACGAGGAAATCCAGCGATACAAGTCACCCCTAATCCCCAAAGCCCATAACTTTTTTAAAAGTAAGTTATGATTTATTTTATCAAATGCCTTAGAAAAATCTGTGTATAGAGCATCAACCTGTATACGTTTATCCATAGACTTAAGGACAGAATCAGTGAAGGTAATAAGGTTGGTTTCTACAGACCTTGATTTGAAAAATCCGTGTTGTTCTGGGACTATGACTGAACGAACAGCTGCGAATAATTGTTCGAATACGAGTTTTTCCATTAACTTACTAAAAATATTGGGAGTTTTGATATTGGACGATAATTTTGAACATTATTTCGCGAACCTTGCTTAAATATTGGACATATATATGCTTGTTTCCATATTTTGGGGAAAACGCCTTCTATTAATGATTTACGGAACAATGTCGTTAGTGGATAAGCCAAATTTAATGCACAGTTAAGGACAAATATAGGATGTATTTCATCAGAGCCAGCGGTTTTGTTTATATCTATTTTGCGCAAATAATTATAGGTTGTTTCCTCGTCAAATCGTACGTCGTATATATCGACTGATTGTTGGTTGGGGTAACTAGGTACGCGGAAGTCAATATGAGGATCGTGGTTTTCATAAACTGATTGAAAATACTGAGAAAATAACTTGCATATATCCGGACCACTCGTGGCTACATCAGAATTAAAATTCATTTCGCACGGGATACCGGGGGTGGATCGTTTAGATTTTACATATTTCCAGAAGAATTTTGAGTTGTCTTTTATGTATTCTTCAGACTTCTCTATATAGGCTTCGTAAAGAAGACTATTTAATTCTTTATGGCGTCTTCTAAGTATTGAAAATGCCTCATAGTGGACGAGATTACCGGTTATCTTCCATTTACGGTGGAATTTGTGCTTTTCTTTGATTATTTTAATCAATGATGCATCATACCAAGGAGGAAATTGACGATGCGAAATAGTTTTCGACGGTACATGCTCGCTGATGATACCATCTTATGTTCCAGTGTTATACTAACAACAACAACAACAAATTATACATAACAAAAATGTAAATTACAGTAAGCTGCAGCTATGCAGTGTTTGTAAAACGTGCTGCTGGAGTCGTATTCAAAATTCAGCCGTCGCCAACGTATTAAAAATATATCATTTTTATGTCACGGCGCCTTTCCGCTAGACAGCAGCGTTGTAGTTTGTGTCACTGGAGAATGGAGGATAGAAATATATCACTTTTTTCCACAATCATCGATGACATTTCTAAAGAATTCTTCTGTATTTAGACCACGATTTGCTAGTACTCGTACATACGTGTGATCTTATATTTAGAAAAAAAAACAAATTATTTTAGATTGATCGATTAGTACCAATAAAGAGAACAAATAGTAGTTACACTTTTCATTAAAATAAGTACCTACTAAAGTAAGCAAAAATAATATTTTATATTACAGACTAGATGACCCAGTGAACTTTGTACCACCTAAAATTGATTTGATTTTAACTCGACATAAGCGTTTATTGATCCCAATCAACCTTCCAAATCCAATTCATTGAAATATATAATATGGCCGAATCATGTACGGTTTGAGTTTTTCGACTTTTTCAGCTTTTTTGGCTTTTTTGACTGTTTTGCATTTTTCGACTTTTTTGACATTTTCGACTTTTCCGACTTGTTCGACTTTTTCACTATTTCGACGTTTTCGACTTTTTTTACTTTTACCACCCTTTTGACTTTTTCGATTTTTTGAAATTTTACACAATCGCACGGAATGAATAACAGTTATGGATAGCGCAGCTGTCAAACAATACGATCGCCGCGATAGCCATCTAGAAAGTGGCCAATGTTCCCAAAATGTTCCCAAAATGGAAGTCGCCCAAGTTGAAAGAGCGATGTTGGAGAGAGTCTACGCGAATTTCCAAGAACGCCTCCAGCACTGCATCCACGATTTCAGCCACCACATGCCTGATGTGATTTTCCACACTTGACTGTCTCAAATGCTATTTCCTTGCGAACCTGATTCCATCAATAAATATGTGTTTGAGTAAAAAATAACTATTTTATGATTTTTTTAAAACCGTCCGTCCTCACTGCCGCACCCTGTATTTGGACAGTTAAGATATCATATGACACTCAAAATGACATAACAATTGTAACAATACCACACACTTCTAAATCGGTTCAAGCGTTTAGAAGTTATGGTGGAATAAAGAAACGGAAAACATACATAGATGAACGCTGAACATATTACACTCTTTTTTTATTAGGCAGTCGTGTAATTAAAACCAACCACGGGCTAGATTATTAAAAAAAAGTACGTGTCTAAAAATTAAATTAAAACCACAAAAACAATAGCGACAAAAAATATTCGGAAAATATTTTGAAATATAAAAATACCTTGAAATTTGATTTTTGAATGTTAGTTCAAATTTGTGATTGCGTGACAATTGCGTGAAATCGTTGGGTGAAAAACGGAGAAAATTGACTACACGTTTTTGAAAAACAATCGAATAAAGTATCCGCACAGCTACTTCCAAAAACAAAATAATGTTTGCAACCTAAAACCTAATTATTTTAAAACGACGTTATTATGTCACCACTATTAATAACATTTTGGCTAATAACTAGCCGTTTAACGATTATAATTGCTTTAATTTGCACCGTCTTGGATAGTAGACTCACAGGCAAACTAATTTTTCTATATATAGTTCTGAAATATCCAGAAATACAAATATGGAATCAATGGTATTAGCGAAATATAACGAAATCAACTGGGGCTCAATTTTTCTTTAATGGCCCACCAATCAAAGAGGAGGGAAAGAATTGTGAACGCGCAAATATTTTTTTCGAGATAAAGACGGAAATATTCATTTTGATTTTTAAGACCATTTCTATATGGAAGTCTCTCTCTGTGTCTGTTTGTATTCCTCCACGATAGAGCCCAAAAGTTAAATCCGATTGAACTGAAATTTGGCATGCAGGCATCATGTGGTCATGGCAAGAGTTAAAAAGGTTGTGGTTGAAATCGGTCCACCAGGGGGCGCAGTAGTCATATTTCAATCTCCAAATATTGGACTTATACGAGTAGACCTGAAATTTTGGTACACAAGTGCGTTGTTGGGCTGAAATCATATTGAATTTTCGCCGGTCAATACATTGGCGTAAACGATTGAATCAAATGTGTCTAATCGTTACATTCTCACTATCTGAGCTCGTCGCGTATTTCCCCTTTCAATCAGGTCAACCTCCTTACCGAAGGGACATCACACTCTAAATCCTTCCATAAGTCCTTGGCTACTTTTTCGAAAAGTTTTGGGGTAACACATGCAATTTTTAAATCGATAGAGATATTGTAGTATTAGGACCTTGCATGGAAAACTTCGATTTCCTAAGAAATACTTATATTTCTAGTCATTTACCAAATTGCAATATACTTCATGTCAAAGCGTCATTATTAGGCCTCAATTATCAGTCTGTGTTATTTCGTTGAAGTGTCAACAACGGTAATTTTGTTAGCTTCGAAGATGCCGAAATTTGAGCCGACAAAACGTCATTTGCGAGACTGCCGCAGAATGTTATAGATTGCTGCTGGAGGCTTACGGGGAATTTACTCCGACAGAAAGGACTGTAGAGACTTGGTTACTCTGATTCAAAAGTGGCGATTTCAACGTGCAAGACAAAGAGAGCTCAGACCAGGAGCAAAAATTTGAAGAAGCCGAATTGAAGTCCATACTCCATGAAGATTAAAATCTGACCCTGAAAAAGATAAGTGAAGTGCTTAATGTTCATCCCTCAACCGCTTCGAGACGTTTAAAATCTATGGGAGTCATTCGAAAGGAGGGCCATAGGGTTCCTCACGAGTTGAAGCCAAGAGACATCGAAAGACGTTTCATGACTTGTGAAATGCTCCTTCGCCGTGAAAAAAGAAAAGGTTCTCTCCACCGAGTAATCACCGGCGACGAAAAGTGGGTCTTTTACGAGAACTCCAAATGCAAAAAATATCGCTCGTACCCCGGTGAACCACTTCTATCGACCTCAACAGCCACGCCGAAGAGAGAAATCCACGCATCCAAGGCAGTTGCATTTGGTGGGCCAAAAAGGTGTCATCTATTAAGAGCTGCTGAAACCGGGAGAAACCATCACGGGCGATCGCTATCGAGCTCAGCTCAAAAATAAGAGCGATGCGGTGAAGATAAAACGGCCGGAATACGCTAAAAGGAACGAAAAGGTAATTTTCCAGCATGACCATGCTCGACCACACGTCGCGATGCAGGTCAAGAACTTCCTGGAATCCTACCTAGGACATCCTACCTCACCCGACGTACTCCCCAGATATTGCGCCATCCGACTACTATTTGTTCCGGTCAACAGCCCCTGGCCTTTCCGAGCAGCGCTTCCAGTCTTTCGAGGATATTGAAAAAAAGCTGGATTCGTGGATAGCCTCCAAGGACGAAGACTTCTTCCGCCGGGGAATCTGTCTCTCGCCAGAAAGATAGGAGAACGTCATAGCTAGCGATGGACAATACATTGAATGAAATACACTTTCCAATTTGCTTCGAAATAAATGTTTAATATGACTAAAAAATCGAAGTTTTCAATTCAAAGACTTAATATATAAAATTGTGTAATGTATTTATTTTATTGCGATTGTGGGTAGTAACATGGAATTTTACAATTATTCATAACGGTACAACCTACCTTTTAGGCATACATTTTTTTTAAAACAAGATTGCTTACAGATACTGATTCAGACAATTAAAAAAACACATATTATAATAAAACTTCAAAATCACTTGGATCAGATATCATAACGTTAAATTAGGTAGGTATTAAAAATATCTCACTAATACATTTAAACATTAAAGGGAAATGAACAATAGTCAATGTTAATTCAGAACCAAATTTTGTTAGGAGCTCTCTAGACGATCAAGCATGCTTGTCAAGCATCGCGTTGCAGACTGGGAAGAGATCGTAAACCGCAGGATATATGCAAATATTTTTTTTAATATTTAGCAAAAATACCTTATTTTGTAGTTTATACCAGGGAATCACGTCATTCATTAATCAATTACGTCTAATTAACCTGACTCCCTGGTCTACACCTACAAAATTAGTCATTTTTGGTAAATATTTTAATATATCCTGCATTTGCATATATCCTGCGGTTTACGATGCTCTCTCAGCCCGCGACGCGATGCTTGACAAGCATGTTCGATCGTCTAGAGCAGAGGTTCCCAGACTTATTTTTCTCATAGATCACTTTCAAAATTTTTACTTGTTTTGGTGGACCCCCTGCTGCTACATTTCTACCATATTCCCATACATTTCTACCATATTTTTCACGCCATTGTAGACCCCCGTCGAGTCTCCCGTGGACCCCTAGGGATCCACCTGGTCCACTTTGGGAATCACTGGTCTAGAGAGCCCCTTAAGCAATGACTCCAAAATAAAAATTAATTACAATATGACGTCATTCTCTCTTGGTGTTCAATTGAGATTCGGACATAGAATGGAAAGAGATAGAGATATGACATCATCTCGTATACGATATTTTCTCTGATACAAAAATCACCGACCTTTAAATGAACTGAAACATCTTCCCGCCAAATGAACTGTATTTGGCGATATGAATACGCAGAAGCTATGTAAAATATTGCGACAAATTTCTTTCTTCAATGCAGAAAAAAGGAAAATTTATGATTTAAGTCACTTTTTTCCTGGAGAAAACCGTCGCAGCGCGGCTTTTATCGCAAGGAGCGGTACGTTTGACGTAGAAAAAGTAAAGTTAAACATTGTGTTAAATTGTCAAGACTGTGCATAATTACGACTTTACATACATTTGGTGGAAGTGGCGGCACAATTCAAAGAAATGCGTAATGTATTAGACACCTACTCGAAGAATGAAAAGGAAGACGAACAGAAACAGTTTTTTTAAGGACATACATTCGTAGCTACGGACACAACTCTCTTCGTTTAAAAAGACATTGAATCTGGTATCATGACAATGTATGCCGCTTATTTATACCAGAGTATCATGTATGCAAGAAAAAACATCAATACTACTCAGATATTCATTCGCATAACACTCGGAACAAACAAGACTTGCGTCCTTACAAAATACGACTGAGTAGGGTTAGAAATAGTTTCCTGTACCAGTCCAACCTTTTTTATAATAAGATTCCATTGTGCGTCAGGGGTCTTAGAGACGTTCATTTTAAGAAAAAGGTCCAGGACATTCTTATGAAGTACTCAATTTATTCTATTAGGGACTTTGACAATATTGAATTTCCTAATCTTTCATGATTACTTTTATTATAATACAATATATGCAAAAAAAAATGACTATATATCCAATAATTTTGATAATCGGAGATGGATTATATTAATAAAATTTGTAGTGACTATTTCTATTGAGCCATTTCTATTTGTAATCTTATAATTGTGGTATTTCTGATTTGACTATTTTATAACTGACTATTCGTTTATATATTTTGACTATTTGTATTTTTCATCTATACCTACTTCGGTATTTTAGTACCTCAAATAGTTTTTTTAAGGACCATATGTTTTCATTGTAAATTTATTTAATAATTGTTTTTTCCTTTCAAAAAAATTGACAATCTGTATAAAAAATAATTATACCACCATAAGGTATAACATATTATCTTGTATAAAGAATTTGACTATGCCAAGAGTAGGGATACCTACCAACAGGTTTATTTTATAAAATAAAAAAATAAAAAAACGGAAGAGTGGATATTCCGCTCATACTAGCTTAAATTCATTTCTTCGTGCCCGATAACTATGTTGGTGCATTATCACACGCACTTTTGGTGAAGCACTTCTCTCGCACCATTGTAATGCGGATGGCATTAACCTTTAGAAAGTCAGCCATGTGAATGAAACTCACGACGGAATGTTTTCAACCCTCGAAAATTTGTTTGTAGAGGTTTTAGTGCACGCATACTATATAATATATAATGGTGGCTTATTCAATGAAGGCGACTTTTATCGTAAATAATTGCATAATTGCATAAATACAGAGATCGGGCGCCTGCGAATTGTCACAACAGGAGAATCACCGATCGATGGTTTTGGCATTCCATTGCTTAATATCAAAGACCTCTCGACATTTAAATGCCCGCTATCGACCACGCCAGATGTAGACATATTTCTATCATTCAGCCAATTGTTGGTTCAAGTTTTTTTGTTGTTGGAAGTTTTCATTTTGTTCTTGGAATGCTTATTTTGTGTAGATAAGTTATATTGTTCATAGTTTATTAGGTTTCCTGTTTTCTAACAACGTATCAAATTATGTGTAGTCTGTAAAATTGCACAGAAAAAATAAAAAAAAATGTAATGTCGCCCCAACACTTTCCCGACAAGAAGCCAAGGACTGATTTAAATTGAATATTAATTTTCTGAATAAAATCGAAGGGCATCATTTCTCGGCCGGCGGATGTTATCGTTTGGATTCAGTTACAAAACCGCCTCTGGGGGCGCGGTTCGTTTCTCGGCTAGCCACAGACGGCTCGGCGTTAATAGTTGATTAAAATATATGACGAAATTTTATTTTTATTAGTTCCGCTATGAGATATTCCAAATAAAATGGTTGGGCAGAAATCACATTCACAATGTGATTTTGGCCCAACAAGACATATGTGTACTAAATTTCAAGTCTTTAAGTTCAATAATTCCGGGTTTTAAATATGATTAGCCCCCCCCCCCCCCCCCTCCCCTCCCCACCCCCGATTTCAACCACATCTTTACAACTCGCCACTCTTTACAACTTTCCAACTCACATCTTTACAACTTACAACATCAATCACGACTCTTGCCATGACCAAATGATACATGCATACCAAATTTCAGCTCGATCGTATTAAACGTTTGTGCATTATCGTGGAGGAATACACACACACACAAACAGACAGACAGACAGACAGAGACGCAGAGAGACTTCCATCTGGAAATAGTCTTAATCGTCTCAAGGGGGCTGAAAATAGATATTTCCGTTTTTCCATCACCCAATGATGCCTGCATACCAAATTTCAGGTTAATCGGATTAAGCGTGTGGGCGCTATACACATAGACACACACATAAACAGACAGACAGACAGAGACGCAAACAGACTTCCATAAGGAAATGGTCTTAATCGTCTCAGGAAGGCTGAAAATAGATATTTCCGTCTTGCCATGGCGAAATAATGCCAGCTACCAAGTTTCAGCTCAATCTGGTTAAGCGTTTGGGCGCTATGATTGAGGAATATACACACACACACACACACACACACACACACGCACACACGCACACACAAACAGAGACGCGGGCAGACGGACTTCCATCTGAAGATGGTCTTAATCGTCGTCGCGGAAAATAGATATTAATATGTCCGTCTTCATCTGTAAAAAAAAATTGCGTGTTTTACAATACATACAAAATACAATAGTAAAATTAAAATGACATGAGATTGTTCGACCAAATATTAAATAAACAAATACCAGGGCAAAACAGCGAGAGAGGCAAGTTCTGTTATGCGGATAGCGGCATGTTGATCGGAAATGTGTCGTGTAATATGCATGATGCCCGACGCTCGGGTAGACGTGAACGAACATATCCATGCGCAGATTACAATAAAATTCATTCATATGTATGCGACTGACGAACGAACAGATGTCACACTTACGGACAGCGAGGCGGTAAGAGGTTTATAAGGATCAGCGTCAACACCATTCATAGGAGCCTATTCAAATGAATGAACTATATACTGGGTCATTTGTAATTGCTGTTTTTTCACATTGATTGTGCACTTCGACTACAGCCGGGGGAGTCTGGGAACAGTAATGTTTCCTATAGAGCGGGGGTCGTTGTTAACCTTATGGCACCTGCTCTTGAAAAGGACATTCGCTTCCCGATGCCGGGTGAATATGCAAGGCGAAGGATGCCGTGGACCGCGATAGATTCGGTTGACACTGAATCATCGCTCCATAAGGGAGTGGACCGCGCAAGGGACCTCGATCCTGTAACCAGTCAGAAGGTAGGGGGTATCCTGAGGATTAATTCCAGATGAAGGTAACCTTCCATACTGGTAGTCAGGGGCGAGGCTGCCCGCTGTGAACCTATCCCGGTGCCTCGCTGTAAGCCGTTAGCCTCTGGCGGGCATGAGGCGTAGCTAGACGGCGGATTGTTTTCGTCCCAAGTCTTCTGCGCTCACCTCATGGGAGACAGAACGAACTTCCTGAGGTGTCAGGTTCGCCCGTTGTAGTTGACAGCTCTAAATGCTGTGTTTTTACACATGCCACTTTGCACTTGGATAACTTGGATTTTAGTTGGAACTTCAAATTCAAATAAATTTTAATTCAAAGCCATGTTATTTTTTTTTAATCAGCTGTCTATTTGATTTTCCGCCGTTTTTTTTGCTCAAATATTTGTGTTTGTGCAGTAAAGTTGAAAAGTTGCATTATTTTCAAATATGAGATCCTATGCCGGTGTTTTTTATTACAGCTTCTTGCAGTCTGGCTAAACAGTTACCGTAAAGAACTGCAGAAAATGATGAAGAAGCTCGTGATTAAATAACCGAGCCTGCTAAATTGCTCATAGCCACAGCTTCTGCATGACAACGTATAACCACAGATTTAACCCTACGAGTAGCGGCATAATTTCATGGCAGACCGCGGCAATTTATTGGAATTTCTTGCAATATCGCCGCGCTCGACAAAAAGTACTATAACTATGGAACTACTATAGCAATAAAAAAAATAACTGTGCAATGGTCACACTAAAATTTCGTATGTAGAATATTGAAATCTCATTTTATAAATCAATTAGATAATTATGAATAATTATGAAAATTTCGAAAAAGTGAAAAAAACTCGGCATTTCTAGCTTGCACTTGTTTTACGCAAAAATACGGAACCCTATTTAGAAATTGTAAATACTATCGTGATCTTTATTATATTCTCTATCAAAAATAATATTTCGCTTTGCCAATTTACTTACAAAAATATTTAAATATTAGCTCATAAAAACCAATAAAAATTTTAATGATTTCTAGAACAAGAAAAAAATGATGTTTGACAATGGAATTTTACCAGAAATATCCGCGAAATGATGCGCGAAATTATTGTAACGGCTGTCTATGTATCTATGGTAATAATGAGATATTTGGTATGGATTTTAGGATGCGTTCGAATTAGAAAATAATATTACTGTGCGCTCCGGGAGCAAGCCGCCAATATTGGTCGTTACGTAGTCAACGGTGTTCTGATGTGCAACCAAATTTGGTCGTTACGTAGCCGAAGGGTGTTACAATAATTTTTACAAGGGGAAAAAAACAACTTTGAAGAGTAGGTGAAAAACGCCATCAAAGCTTTCATTGGTTTCTGTCCACGAGAGTTTTACAGCAGAGGAATTAAGCAACTTCTATTAAAATTATAAATCTGCATGGATAATAGGAGTCAATATTTCTATTAAATACATATATACTTTTCGTACAAAGTTTTAGCCTTATATTTCTTTTATAGAACAGCAACTTCATTGGAAAGAACCCAATATTACGTCCTTTCCTATGAATTTGCTATTCTATAAAGAAAAGGACAATGAGTGAAAATGTATGGGCGCTGGGCCCACCTCTGTAATACCACTAACGTATTTACCATTGGAAATATCTATTTATCTAGAATATTTATGACTGCTACAACTTACCCCAATTATGAGCCGTTTCGGAGTTTCAAAGTTCGGAATCTTCTTAAATAAGGCTAATTACATGAAACCCCAATGCCCATTATTTAATTAAAATATATTATTTGCAGTGAAGATCCATAAAAGATGGTATATTATGATGTACGGTCACTGCGCACAACATGTTGGACAGCTGACCTAGCATATTACAAACTTCAGTCAACTGAGCGGCAATTAGCATAACTATAACAAGTAAACAATCTATTAGACTAAATTAGCATTAACATCACTATGTAGAATAATAAGGGTAAACCAAGCTAATTAAGATAAGTTAGGTTATGTTAGGGCATAAGTATAGATATCTAGTATGAATCATTTTATTAGTGTAATCATTTGTTATTGTAATTGTAAACAAAGTAAGTATACCAAGATAATTAGTATAGGTTAGGTTAGATTAGGAAGTAGGTATATTAATTTAGTGGATAAGCATGTATTAACTGTAAATATTTATAAGTGTATATTCAGATAGTTATGATAGGAGATATAGGTTAGTTTAGGTTAGGTTAGGAAGTCAATACATCTACTTAACGTAAAAAGTTATAATAGTTAATAAAAGTATAATAGGTAATAGATAATATAAGTCAGATATGAACACATTATTGTTAGTTACCCACTGAAAAGGCACTAGCCTTAGTGGGGAACTGTGACAAGTAATTTGTATCTTTTTTATGAATAAAGACTACTACCAAAAAAAAAAAAAAACACATTACATGATTTAAACAACATACAGTTGCTGACACGCTCGATCATTCTTAGGAATATATAGTTTGTATTCACACAGTTTATGTACTTTAAAGTTTCGGTATTCTGCGATGGTTTCCGTTTGAACAGTTTTTAAAAATACAATGTCTGGATGTGTTAGGTGCCCTATGGGTATCAGGTAATTAGTCAAATTTAATAGGATATAACGCAGAAACGGTTCATAATTGAGATATGGGTCGTTTAGTAATAAGTGTTCTACATAAAGAGATCTTTCCATTGGTATATATATGATTTACAGCTACTGGAAAAGTGGGCCAAAAATGCCGATTCTCTTTTACGACCAAATATTTTTATCAATAATATAAAGTCATTGACATATTAACCCGTATTATCTATGTAGTTTTGCAATTTTAAGAGGAGTTGATTAATCCTTTGGCTGTAAAACTCCCAATGAAAGCTTTCGAAGAGTTTTTTCAGTGTTCCCCAAACTTCGGAAAATGTGGAATTCAGCTGGGGCTAGATCTGGTGCGTGCGGTGGGTGATGGACGACGAGTCGCCAGTCGCAACTCCTGCAACTTTGCAAACGTTTGCTTTAAAGTGTTTGTGTTTGGTCGTGTGATGTCGTGCAGAAGTAGCGGCGAGGCGATTGACTAGGCTCGATCGTTTAATCACGAGCTTCTCCATCATTGTCTGCAGCTCTTGACAGTACACACTTGCGTTAACTGTTGTGCAGGACCGCAAGCAGGTGAAATGGATAACATCGGACAGGACAGGAGAATTTTCTATTTTTCCACGGTGGCACCCACAAAGTACAGAAAAACCGACAATTAACTGATTTGGCAAAGGAATAAAATAGCATTGAATCAAAAAAAAAATTGTAATTTCAACTCAAATCCAAGTTAATCGACCAAAAAGTTACGGCGCAGCTTTCTGCGCGCGAAGGCTGGCTTTCGACCGGTTAAGGAAACTTTCAGTGTAGCCTCGTTTCCATAAAATGTGTTTCTGTAAATAAAATCCTTTTTATTCTCTGTCCTTATTAAGTGACTCTCATAGATGAGTACAATATCCGTCGTTTTACCACCACAAAAATGAGCAAACCCGTTGTCTGCTCGAGCCGCCATATCGGCGAGATAAAAACGCGGCGGCCTCCTTTGCGGGCGGATCGGATACAGCGACATTTTGTGACAGCATCATTTCCTTCAGCAAATTACAAAGCTCCTCACACTTTCGTCTCATTTATTCAAGGACGCGCGGCGGCACGGCGAGCGATGAAAGTTAAGAAAAAGGGAGATAAGCCCTTGCACGTACATAAAAAAAACTGCAGCCATATTATTGATTTTATATTATTTATATTTTTATGACAATATAGGTTTTTATTGTCTTATTTTTTGGCTTACACAAAACTGGGACAGTACAGTGGAAATCAAAACTCGTATCGAAATTGCACGCACCGCCTTTGGAAAAATTAAAAGGTCCTTAGCAATTGAAGCCTGAAAATCTCACATCGAATACGTCTTCTCCAGTGCTACATCTCAGGTCTCCTCTTCCCTGCAACTTTTTCCATCATAATGAGTTGCAGGAGTTCGTACCTGTCGTGCCTAAGCACATGACCCAGGTATGCAGCTTTGCGCTGTTTGATGGTCTGCCAAAGCTTGCGTTTGTGGCTGACACGCCGTAGAACTTCCTCATTGGTGACTTAATATATCGACATCATGCGTCTGTACGCCCACATCTCGAATGCATCTATACGTCTCCTGAAATCTTCCTTAACCCTCTGACCGCGGGAGACGCTCTCTGAGCGTTCAGCTCTTTCTATACGATTTTGTACGCTATTATCCCGTTGCATATAATTTCTGTATTTCCGCTATTGCCCCGTTAAATCTTTTTCTGTTGCTCTGTAACATCGAGAGTCGCATTTTCAACGTTCTCGAGTCGCAGGGATAACGGGAACGGACAACTTACGACCTGTATCGTAGAATATAGACCAAATCGATAGGAAATCACTCGCGGTTGGAGGGTTAATAGTCCCGGAAATCTTAACTGCGGAAAATTCGATAATGGACCGGGATTACGAGTGTCGCCGAATTGTTTTGCCTGGCAAAGGCAAACAATCAACCTTGGCAAATGCAACCTTTACTAGTTGGAGAGGCACTTAAAATCAAAGGTTTTTATTATAACAGGTGTTTTTTTTTTAGATGAAAAAAGAAAGAAATAACCGCGTAATAGTAATAATAACGTGTGATTTTTTAGAGGCGGAGAACTTTAAATTTAAATAAAACACTGAAAAATGTTTCCTTCATGACAGATAATTTCATGATATTAATGTTGGAATATGATTTTGGTCATGTAGCCGCGGCGGCTGGCGCGTAAATGGGGTAATCTGGAGGTCTAATTTTCACACACTCTTACTTAAAAAACGTACTTAAAAAAATATATCATTTTATCCTTTTTTTAACAGTTCTAATCTACACAACACACAAACCCAAGACGATGGTAATATTTGAAACGAGTGTGTATTCTCTGAGAAAAATCGAGAATCGTATTACTTTACGTTCAAGTGTACTTCCTATGTACCTTGCAAGGTACTTTCAAGTGTTATAATAATATACATATAATTGCATATAAGTGCATATAATTGTTATTATAACGAGGAGCTCTAACACATTTTTTGCATTTAAGTTTCATAGTAACGAGGAGCTGTCATACATTTTCTGTTTACTCTTACAATAGAAATATCGTGTCGAAGACATTTCTCACCAGAAAGTGTCATGTTTTTGATCCCACATGTAAAGAATTGGACATATTTAATAATTTCATGAATTTGACTAAAGGTTTGATTTCCTACATCTAAAGATTTAATTAACTGAAATTACTAATGTATTATGCCTACTATATTATATGAATTTATTATATTATACCATACTATTATATTATATTATATTATGTATTATAAACATTAATAACTAGTTATTCATATAACATTTTTGCTTTATATACCAATTTTTCCCTCTAACCTATTATTAAGGTGCTTTGTTATTTCATTATAAGTTGGTTACGCAAGCATTGCAAACTTGTCATAGGATAGTAAATTAGTTTTGTGTAAATAGGTTTTGCAAATATTCTATCGGGTATTTACTATATATTAGTTTACTGTGAAATAAATACATTAAATAAATAAATAGCATACACTGAGCGGGTGTCCCAATGCTAGTATATGTAACATATGCTCATCTTGTTTTTTTCCTAAATGATCTGATTCTTCCGATGTTGGTTTACGCAAATTCAATACTTCAGTTTTTTTCTCCCGCCCTAATAAGAATTCGTCTTATATTTCTGGCAGAAAATTGGAATAATTTCTGAAGGAGAAGTGGAGACAGATGATTTCATTCAACATTATCATATATCTGTTATTCCGATGGGATTCTTGTGAGTGGTTGATACTTTCACGAAAAAAAATCGGGTAAAGACAGGTCGTTACCGAATATCCGTTTTAAGGTTTATATGAATATTATTCACAAACAAACGGTATGTATAGGTATACAGAGACAAATGGAGCCGCAATGGAATTCACCGACGTGAATCGGGCCCATAATAATATTATTGTCACACTTCTGGAGGGACTCCGGACTCACGACCGGCTGGTTTAGGACAGCTGTCATGCCACATATAAGCGTTCACCTTACCATCTGTTCACGCTCCCTTCGAAGCCATTAGATTTGAGATGCGGAAAATGAAGTTTTAGAAATTTGTTTTCTAGTTAGAAATTTATTTTCTATAATTTTACTGAAGACCCTATGAACGCCAGCTTCCGCTGCATTAAGGTTGAAGCCGTTCCAGGTGAAGCTGTTCCGGGTGAAGGCATTTGCGAGATCATGGTATTTATTTAATTTTTACTTCTGGCCGAGAGTAAAGTGTTATACCTAGTGAGGTTCATACCTAGTGAGGTGGTAAACCGATGTCAAAAGATGAATTTCCTTTCGAAGCTAGGTATAATATGTACACTTATTATAAAATGTTTTTGTGTTAGGATAAGGATTTTCCTTTTATAAATTGGAACTTAAATTATGGAAATAAATAAATAAATAAATAAATATCTGGACGGAGGGCTTTGCATCCGAGACTTCCAGGTAATTGATAATGCTTAGACACCAAATCGACGAAGCTTTGTCGATTATTGAGAAAGGTTTTGTAGTGGAATATTTTTTGCTTTAACAGAAATCTAATATTATATTTACGTATTTTATATTATTGTTTTATAATATTAGCATTACATTTTTTATTAGTGTTACTTACATTGTTCAAATATATTAGTCACAGTGGGGTCCCGTAAGGTTCCATACTTGTCCATCCTGTCCATACTTGTCCATACTGTTTATTATTGAATCAAAAATGGAAATAACTTAATTTTAAAAAGTATAAATGCTGAAAATAATAAAAAAAACGATCCATAAGCAGTTGCGTATAACAAATAATGTTATAGTAAAATAAAAATATAGTTTAAAAAAAATAAAAATCACGCTTTAATAGCAATGTGAACTGAAAAGTAAAAAAATATTATTTTTAATATAACAATATTGTTCAACGGCGATAGATAGGAATCTAACTTGATATAGTTAAATGATTCTGAATAAGTTTAAAATGAGAATAAAGTGATTGACAAAGAAAATATTTTAATTTAAAAAAGTGAGTGACAAAACAGGGTGAAGTTTTAATTAACCGACATCCTTGAAAGGAGTGAAGCAGTAGGAGCAGGTAAGCAACTTTTGATTTAAAAAAATGTGGAAAAAAAAACAAAAAGAAATATTTTTTCTGTAAATTTGAAAAATTTAGCTAATGAATAAGAGATTGACAAGCGTTAAGCGCGCTGCTCCATTTAATGGTAGGTAAAATATCGCTAATAAACAATATTAGAGATATTTCACCTACCACTAGGGAGCTTATCGTGCTTAATGCTTTTTATACTATATTTCAGAAAATTACATTTTTCAAATACAGTAAGACAAAACATCGTTTTTTTTTGTTTTATTACCAATGTTTATTAAAAGTTGCTTATTTGCTCGTAATGATCTACCCACATCAAGGTAGCCGGTAAATTAAAACTCACCTGTATAGGTAATACTAAGTAATAATACCAATTCTTCATCGCAATGTTAGGAAGAAGAAGGGAGAGAAAAAAAGAGAGATAGATATAGTTTACGTAAAAACACACCCCTCTTCTGCCCTAAGCAGCTGCACCACTGCTGCGATCTTCCGTATATTTTGTTTACATAGGTGCAAGGAATAGCGTGAATCGTCCTAGCAAAACCTGATACGTTGAGAAAACACTAATAACGCCAAAGGAGCGGATGAGGAGCAGACGCAGAATAAACAAATGCTCACTTCCTAGGACAGATTACACAACAAACAATTAATTGTTCAGTTGGATTGCAGTATTTTACAGTGAATGTAAAATTATAATATATTTTTTAACAACTGATATTTATTGAAATGTTATTTTTCTATCATTAATTATTATTTATGTTTTTCACGTGTTTGAAACTCCATGTTTTCACGTGTTTATGTTGAAACTCCATTACTATTAATTATATTATGTATTATATGATGGGTAATTTAAAAATATTATTAGCAGACCTAGACTGACAGACGCATTGACATAGTATGACCTAGTTTGTAGAATAATGATTAATTTGTACATACCTACCTTGTTTATTATCATTATTTAATTATTAATTATTAGTTAGTTATTATTAGACATTTAATTAAATTTTTTCAATTTTGAGGTTTGTAGTATGCACAAGCCTTTGTTTACTTGGTACGCTTGCCTTAGTACGGGCCTAGGCCAAGTTAGGCGGCGTTGATCTGAAGAAATACTGGGCTGCGGTACTTTCTTTTTTGCTACTATTTACAATGGAACCTGTAGTGATAATGTAATAATGTAGTGCAGTTTAAAAAAATGCGCTTTTCTTTAAATTAAATTAAATTAATACATTAATGAGTGAATTTATGATAAAAATATTATTTTAAACTTACCGATTAGAATCACCTTATCTTCAGATTATTTTTTCAATAAACGAGAATTGTGCACTCACCTGAAATAAAGAAAGAAAATATTATAATTTTTAGTTTACGAGGAATCCGAAAGATTAAAATGTCAAAAAATCAAGCACGGTTCGATTACCGTTGCTTCCAAAGAAAAAAGCTCATGCAAGGGCTCGTGGTAGAGCTCAAAAGCATAGTAATACCATTGATTATATAGAGTATTAGATTGCTGAATGCCATAGTACTTTTTAGCAACTCTTCTGCGCCGGTGACGCCGATAGCATTGTCCAGCGAAATTAATAGCAATATATTTGGTCATCTACAATAACATTGATAATGAATGTTTTTTTTGTATGAGACTGACTTAAATATATCAGTTACTGTTGAGTATTTTCTATTGAAAATTTAATTGAAATTCTGTGATAATAATATACGTATAGTGTCTATATATTTAATTCATAGTCATAATTATTTTATGTCCATTCATTTTCAAGCAATCAAGCAAACTTGATTGTAATATTAGAGTCCTGTTCACCCTAGAACGGGCTAGTCAAAGGTTGGGTGACAGAAACAAATAAGCAAAAGGTTAAGGTTTTGCCATCCGGTTCCTGTTATTTTTTTAGGCAAATCAATTTTTTATAGTAATTAATTCTTAAATAAATAATAAATAAATAAATTTTATTCGGTACCCAAACAAAAGCTTTATAATAAATATACATTTTAAAATTAAACCATTACTTCGATAGAATGTCTAGCGCCTTACGGCATGTTGGCAAACCTACATAACATTTCATAAAAACAAAATACTCACCAACAATGTTGTACACCTCTCGAGGGTTTCATATCTTCACGTCACGGATACACTAAGAGCCGGTCCACACGATGCGGTGCGGAATCGCACCGCAAAAATTTCGTCGTATGGGCGTACACATGTATAGTGCACGGTGCGGCACCGCAATGTTACTACGACGCCGCAGTGGGCTAATAGTTAGTTGTAGTTAACTGTACGTAGAACTAGTGAAATAAGGTAGTCAATGCTATGTCTTCTTCCTTGGTACTCAGTTCAAACACTTCGATTAAAAATCAACAAAAATACGTGAAAATAAATGAAACAGGCAAGCGTGTACCCTCCTTCGATTGCACTTAACAACTGAGCGGTGCCGCTCCGGCGCATATTACCGGTTTGCGTGCGGTGCGGCGCCGGATATTTGTATGTAGGACGCCGCAGCGGCACCGCTCAGGCGCCGCGCTGCAGCCGCACCGCATCGTGTGGCCCGGCCCTCACGTCAGGTCGCAATACAAATTACGTCGTAAATCGCACATCTAGGTACAAGCAGTGTACCGGTACAAGCGGGGGCCTAATTTGATGTGTGGCGGACCTCGGGTCGCGTGTGATTGGTATGACCAATGAAATATTAGACCTAGAGACTTGAAATTAGGTACTCAAATGTCATGTTGCGCCAAAATCACATTGTAAAATTTTGGTTGGAATATCTTATATACAAGCTACACTAATAATATTTTAATTCCGCCATACACTGTAATCAAATATTAACGCCATGTGTCGGCGCTTGGCCCAATCCCGCCCTTAGCCGAGAAACGAACCGAGAGAGATGTCTTTTTGGAATTCACATTGAGAATTAAAAAATGACATTGTGAATTTTAGTTGGAATATCTCATATACAAGTTGCACTAATAATATTTAAATTCCGCTATATATTTTAATCAAATATTAAAGCCGAGCCATACAAGGCTAGCCGAGAAAAAAAACCGCGCCGCCCGAGGCAATTTTTTTATTTTTTTTTTAGATTTAATACTTTATTCATTTATTTGTTTGTACATTTAGCCCCATTGTTATCAATGTTATAAGTAACTCGGAAAAAATGAACACCGAAATGCAGCTAATGCTCAGTGCCCACCTAACTAGGACTTAAATGTCCCGTATCTAGGCGGGTCAGAGTAAATAATTGAAATAAGTAAAACAACTTACGTAACAATTAGCCTAATTAAAATAAAAAAAAACTTTTTATTTTTATATTCAATGAATGTACTTAATTAAGATTCAATAATATATCAGAATAAATAAATAACACTATAATACAAATCAAAATACGAAATGTAGGTAATACAATATGGCAAATACACATATACGTAAATACGATTTTAATAAATAATAGATGCTATATGGTATAAACATATTTATAATTAATTAAAATATATAAATACAATTTTAAAAGCAGTGCTTAAAAATACATGAAATAACATAAATAAATATATGATACTATTAATATATGCATAATAATGTATATAAATATACAATATTATTTTTAAATTAACCGTTATACATACGCTTTACAAACCAAGTTTTCAGATTTAGACCTCCCTAATTCAAATAACCTTTTATTAATTTTGTCTTTAAACTCTTGATTGTTCTTTATGTGTTTCCATTTTTCCTCTATGTCATTATATAGTTTGGGACCAATGGGATTTAACCGTTCGGGCCGAGAGAGGGCGCTTATCGATTTTATTTATGAAATTAATATGAATATCGATTTTATTTATGGATGAAATCAGTCCTTGGCTACTTGGCGGGAAAGTGTTGGGGTGACATAACCGTTTTTTTTTTAATTTTAACTGTGTATTTTCCGTGTAAACGAAGTTTTTAAGCAAAATTGGCATAAGCCTTTTTGCCGGTTTAAGCCGGTTTAAGTCGGTTTTCAAACAGAAAACCGACTAACAAAATATCAACACCCTAGCACCTATAGCGGTGTAATTCCGCCTTTGTGATAAAGTCGATACCAAGTGCAATGAGCATCGAATTATAGTTATTATCTGGAAATGTTTAATGCGCGGTCAGGCGCATTGTCCGCGCCGACCGGCCAGAGAAAACGGAAAATTATATCCGAGGCGACATTGTTTTCTCGAACAGGCTTCTTTTCGCTCGCGGAATGCTACTGACGACGCGACGGAAGGTGATACAAAGTAGGTAGCTATCTTGATAATGGTATGAACCTCTTTGGACCGATCTGCAACGGCCGAACCCGACATCTCAGGCTGTTATAGCGATATAGATCGTTCTTTCAGCCGTGAGATTACACAGAGAATTAGGGACAACACAGTCCACAGTCTACTTACGCGAGCCACTGTGAAGTGGAACTAGCGGGCCAACCTCACGCTCTTACTACCACATTTGGCCGGATTTCTCCGTCCTCCGGTCTGGTCGCGGTTTCGAGGTCGCTTGCGCGTCATCTACCTGACGTAAGCGGTTATTCAGTTTGAATATTTTGCGGACCGCGACGCCCTTTGCCCGCCATGGTCACTCGGGATCGGGTGGTCGACGGATCGTTTCAAGGGTTGAAGACATCAGGTCGACAACTACCCTCCGCCGTCATGGCAAACATACGTCTTCAGACCCCTCTGGTTATTCGCCAGCTGGGCATTCAACACCTAGCAAACCGGATGGCGCACCAAACGCCCAGTGCAGCCCGATGTGTTCCCCCGACTTCGCAATCTTTAGATTCCAATCACCTCCGACTGCAGGATTACAGCCATGGCAGAAGCTCACAGCGGCCCTGACAGGGTAAGCTCCCATTTGAGGAGGCTACCAGATAGGAGTGACAGGGCCAAAGTTTACTTATTTAGGTTTCAGTAGGAAAAACAATGCGGATGGTTTTCTTTGACTTTCAGACAGCCTACATTATAATTATTTATTTTATTTATCTCCAAAACAAGTTTATATACTAAATACTTCGTGCGACATTTTTCACGTGCGACACGATTTCCGTACCTAATTCCTGCAAATCCTTGCGTCATTTCATCATTGCGACAATCTAAATTTTCAAAGTTTGGATTTGATTTGTCATCAAATACATCCTTGATAGAGATTAAATGCAACGATTCTAAGCCTTCGGTCTGATTAGTATTTCTACATATAGTTTAAATATTGTAAACAATTACTATTATGCCGTTAAGTATTGTAATTATTATTATGTATATTATACCAATTTATATACCGTAGCGTATCGTATATAGTTATCGGGGATGGATGCGGATATAGGCCGCGGGGGTGGATGCGGATATAAGCAACGGGGGTGGATGCGGATATAAGCAACGGGGGTGGATGTTGACTTGTCGTTAACCACCCTTAAATTGACCATTAGGTTACATGATCCTGAATTCAGAGCCGGACAAAAGATGCATTTGGTCGGCGGTAGATTCAAACCGAATCACCGCTGAACATACGGCAGGTAGAGGTTGCGCAAGTGACTTCGGATCCGTGACCAGACGGGTGGTTGGAGGTATCCCGATGGTTAATTCCGGACGGAGATATCCTTCCAAAACTGCTAGTCAGGGGGCGAGGCTAGCCGCTGGTTACCTTTCCCGGTGCCTCGCGGTAAGGCGTTGATCCCTGACGGGCATGTTCGCATAGCTAGACAGTACATTTTTATTGTCTCTAAGTCTTCTACGTTCATCCCACGGTTGAAAGAACGATACCAGCCTGGGATGACGGGTTCGCCCGTTGTAGTCGACACCGCCCTACTACCTACCTACTATACCTATTTATATAACATATAGTTTTTATATTTTATTATTATCTTTCCTTATTATTTATATTATGATATCGTGTTATTAATATTATGTGTATTTAAGCAATTTATTGCATGTGATGAATTAAATATATCTACTAAATTCATAATGTGGCTTTCCTAACCCTTTCCTCTAAATTTATCATATTACGCAAAAACTGTATTTTCTTCACTTTTTCTCCTTCGCTGTAACAATATGTTTAGTTTAATTGCGAAAACTTTTATTTGGACTTGGTTTTGCATAATATGTGTTAATGAAGTTTAAAACGCTGTAAGTTTTGTGGAAAAAAATACTCCATACGACACGTTTTCAGGTCTCATGACATACAGTTGTGCGACCGTACCTTAAGAAGGCCACACCCTGCCAAGAGAATAGGGATAAGCACGTAACGAGATTCGTCCAAGTAGCGACTTAATCGATGAGTTATTCTCTCTCCCCTTTTCTAGCATGTCACCGATTTCCTGATGCGTATAGGCAGGTACGCCTGAATCGTTATGCGAAACTGAAAGTACGGCGCTCATAAATCGCGCAGCGGAATCGACGTAATCACATTCAGCAGCCGATCGAATCACGCACATTTTCTTTCGCATTCAGCGAGTCCACTCGATTGGCGGCGCTTTTTCCAATACGCATTAATCCGCTGACAGACGTAAGTGCAAGTCTGCAGACTTAGCAGCACTGTAGAATATTGCGCTCAACGGATTAGATGAGTGGCCCGCTGAAAGCCGGGCCACAGGTGCGGCGCCTGAGCGGGTGCCGCTGCGGCGTCCCACAAGTATCCAATGAATTCCACACAGTGCGTTCCGGCGTCGCACTGCACCCATAGGCGCTCGTTGCGGTTGGGCGCCGCACCGCATCGTGTGGCCCGGCCCTGAGTGGCCTGCTGTTACATAGCGTATTAGATTGCTCAATGCCGTACTACGTTTTGGCGGCTAGAATTTTACCACAAAACACAACGCGTAGATGGCATTCATATTTCCAAACAATTTGATTTTCTCTTGTATTCAATACGGCAGCATTCGTGGTATAAAGGTATGGCGGCGTACTTTAGAAAGGTTGCTAAATTGTACTAAGGAGTTGAACAATCGAATACTTTATATAATCAATGGTACAGGGATCACTCCACCAAGTTAAATTTCAAACTCCACAACCTATATTATAAATGTGAACACTTTGTATGATTTATTTTGCTAAATTAATATTTGAAATACCTACTTCTGTTTGTACTCGACCTACCGGGGTTATTCCTGACGGCCGCGATGAGGAAGAACGAAAACAAAACTAACCTGTCAAACGATGACTGTCTTTTATGCCAACGCGTTAGCACGGCATCGAAGACGTTGCTTTCTCCTTGTTTGAGAGCAAGGGGTCGGGCCACGTACCTCATGACACTTAGGATGACATAACGACTATAAAATTACCACACACTTCTAAATCGGTTCAAGGGTTTAGAGGTTATTGTGGAATAAAAAAACGAGAAACATACATACATGAATCATAAACACATAACACTTTTTGAGCAGTCGCGCAATAAATAAATATTTACATCATGCTTAACCCACCGTGTGCCTGCACTTACTTGTCAATGTACATATAAAAGTTTACGCTCGATTTGCCGAACAATTTCTCTCCGGTAGCGGGCGGACAAGTGCGGTATGCTAGCTAGCCCAGAGCTCGTCTAGCGAATGGGCGCGACGGTAAACATTACCGCCATGACTGGTATATAGTGGTAGCGGTAGCGGTAATGCTTCCACTCCGTAACGACCTCCTCTCTAATCATTTGCTGGGAAGCCCGGGAAACTGCTGTTTTATACTTTCGCTGATAAATGTTCCTATTAGGCGGTAATCTATCTCGATAAGAACAGGCCGTTGATGTCGAAACTGTCATTGGTGAGAGCTTCTTGATAAAGTGATTATGGGACTGTTTATACGTTCATAGCAGAAATTATGGGACTCTTTCGCACTTATGGAACCCAGTTATGGAACCCTTGTTACGAGGTGTATGCATCGAGAATAGAGGCCATCCAAAGAAAATGTCTGCACTACATAGAATATAAATGTCGTATACGTGATCCAGACTACTATTCTCGTTGTATCCGCCACCATTTGTTGCCATTGGCTTTGCGAAAAAACATACCTGACATCTCACTTTTACTACGGATTTTAAATGGCTCGATTGATTGTCCTGAACTACTATCTAAAATATCTCTCCGCACTCCTAGCCGGGCACTTAGAAATAGGTCACTCTTTCTTGTACCTGGCTTTAAAACCAAATACAGGCGTAATTCTTATTTTATAAGGGTATGCGAAACTTTCAACACCCTGAATGCTGACATTGATATTGACCCCTTTTTCACGAATATATATATACTATAAGGAAGCAGGTTGTAGGGCGATTTTGTGATGACCAGGCTTAGCATTTTCTTCTTTTATTACAGTTGTCAACATGTCTTCTACTGTACAATTTAGTATCTTCTTGTTTAATATCTTCTTTATGCCTAATATCAGTTCTAAATTCACGTTATTATTATTGTCATTATCAGTGGTAACTTGTACATGGCTTTAAGCTTCCTATTTTTGTTCACTACAAAATTATTGGCTGTAAGTTATCCTTAAGAAAAAAAAAATAAATAAATAAAATAAAAATTATTTGACTTAATAACTTTCACAACTTATAAGCTAACTTATTTTACTTTCGCAGTTATTTCATATTTTAATTAAAAGAAAACGGATTCTTTCCGGAACTATAAGTTAGTTTATTCCAGTGGCGTAACTAAGCCGGTGCAGCCGGTGCGGCAAATCGGGGCCCACGGTAGCCTTGGGTTAACAAAATGGAACTTGTGTCTGCGATCGACGTTCCATCCAACTCTGCTAGGAGTCTAAGGAAGCCGAAAACAACTTATCTAAAAATTAATCAATGCAGAGTGCAAATCGAGACGAAAACCATTCGAGAAATGTATTTCTTGAAGTATAATAGTTAATTTAAATATATAGATATGCAAAAAAATAGTTAATTTAAATATACAGTCCACCGTCTTGTTACGCCACTCGCCCGTAAGAAGCCAACGCATAATCGCGAGAAACCGGGTTTACAACCAACGGGCCGACACTCGCGCCCTTACTTCCAGTTACAGCCAGATTTCTCCGGCCTCCCGTCTAGTTACGGGTTCGAGGTCGGGTCCTCAAGTAGTAGTTTCAAGAGCAGTTGCCGTAAGGTTAACAACCACCTCTATAGGAAATATTCAGGCAGAATGACGTAACCGCCAGTGAGCGATGTCTATGTTTCTCATTGAACAGTCTTGATCTGTATCAACTGTAATAAGGAGTTATGTCCAACCTGGTGCGGAGCAGTCCTAGAGCACCAGGTCCCGGTCGCATTCCAAAAGATGGGGTCTTCGAAGTCTTGCAGAAGACAGATCCTTCTGGAAAATACATAGTGGTCCAACCGGAAGATATGGTGACGCAAACCGGGTACGAAGGATTTTATTTGTCCAGGTGACGAGCTCTGAAAAGAGTTCGATTCAGAACTGAATTAGCCTTGGAGTCGGCATATTGCGTCACATTACAACAAGGTGTATCTGTGATCATCAAAAAAGTAACATAGCATAGACTTAAAACTTAAAGAAAGAGAAAAAGAAAGTTATAAGAAAGAAAATAAAAGAGAAAGAGGAAGAAGTCATGAGGAAATATAAAAGTCATTAATATTAAATATATGGTAGGTAATATAAAATTTTATATAATAATACCTAGTCAAAATAAATAAAATGCATTGTCAAAACATATAACAACAAAATTTAAGATTTTTTGTTATTAAAGTTCAACGTTAAAGTATAATCAACATGCATATAATTAACATAATATATAATCAACATAATATACAACGAGTTAAGATCAGTTTCTATGATTACTATAATTCTCTGGGCACGATACGGTCGTTACGATAACCTGATGTTACTTTTTCTAGATAGCTACATTTATCAGAGAAAATCTTGAATAAAATATCTGTTCTCGTAACGAATGGACATAAGGCCGTTATGGAGTAACATTACAGTGAAAATGGGGCAATTGTCTAAACGACTTCTTCGAAGTGGCAATACGAAGAATTTACCTTTCATAGAGACAATATAGGCGCTTCGTGCGGATGCGGCGTGACTTTTATACGCTATTCAGTGTGTATAACTTTAAGTAGGTACCTATTTAAATAATTGGCTATTTCAATTATTAACTTTATTTCTTATATACTAATTTTTGACAATCTAGTAGTTAAATTCTTGACTATTTATGATAGATAAAGAGTAGTAACAAGTCTTACTACTTGTAGAAAAGCGGATTTTAACCGTCGCTTGGACACGATGAAAATGTAATGCGATTATGGTCCGACCAATTATCAAATTCAAATTCAAAAATCGTTTTTGTGGAAGAAGGATGGAAGTTTTTTTTTTTAACAAGCTTTTATTTACCTTGCGCCAAATCTTGCAAGCAGAATTATAACCACTTCCTATTATCCTATGAAGTTGGAATTTTACACGTTGGTTCAGTTCCGATGTCAATGCATTTTTATAGTAATCATGACATGATTCTACACCCAGGACTGGCTTCTGAAGAGGGGACTCCTAAACGGTCAACAGCGCAGACAAGAAATTTTGTATACGCATTCAATTATAAAAGCCCGTTATAAGTTTCATCATAACATGGCTGCTGAGCCCAGGGTTGGCTCCCGACGAGGGGACTCCTGAACGGTCAACAGGAAAGTCATGAAATTTTGTATACGCATTGAATTATGATATCCCATTCTAAGTTTCACCATGACATAGCTGCTTCGCTCAGGGTTGGCTCCCGACGAGGGGACTCCTCAACGGTCAACAGCACAGACACGAAATTTTGTAATCGCATTCGATTATGACTGGCTCGGGACAGAGCATTTTAACCCTTCAGGCCTCGGCCCCGCAGCCGATTGACAAGTTGATGTCCCAAAAAAAATTTGTGAAAATTAGTAAAAAAAATTGAATTATGACACGTAAGAGACGTAAGACAGGATGCAGTAAGTGTTGCGTGCAAGACGGATTTTCGAAATTCGCGCGCTCCGAGCCCGCCCCCCCCCCCCACCACCGTTATAACCTACGCAGTGGCGGCAGCGGTATGCGGCCTACCCGCAAAACAACAGATTGACAGCTCTTTAGTCTACCCTGGACAACGGCGGCTGCAGCGTCACCGAAACGTCGGGTGCTACAAATTTCACTCGGTAAATTCGTTTTCTATCCTATTTATAATTATGTTACATTACATTACATTTTCGTCGTGACCAATTGACGGCTAAAGACCACTCTTGGACGTGTCAAAATATTTGGGTTAGGTAGTAAGTTTCGTTACTACTCTTTACTGAACATACACAGGTAGTCAAGAATTAACTACTAGATTGTCAAACTATAAATATAAATAATCAAAATAGAAGCCTAATATTTGAAGTAGTTAGTAATTCGAAAAGATACGTAGTAAAATTATTCATCGTAATATTCAAATTGTCAGTAAAATGTCCTATTTATAATGTCAAACAACCGCGATAGTCTTCGACTTCATATAAATCTTGTAGTAGTTGTGTGTTGGTATGAATAAATGAAATGAAATTCCATCATTCCGCGCCAAAGATCTTCGGAGCCTATAAAGTAAACGGATCATTTCCGAAGCGGGTGAGTTAAATTGAAGATAAATCGGTGGGTTTCCGCGGCGACGTTTTCGTTTTGTCGTCTCCGGACAAAAGCGAGAGTTGATTAAGCGCTTTCAGAAATACGCGGGCCGCTCTTTTCGAGCGGTATTAATGGCAGCGGATCCACTACTAGCCGCAGTCCCTCAAGGACACCTACTCGACTGAAATACCCTACGTTTCGCTCCGTGACAAATTCAAACTAGTCGGCTGTCACAATAATGAACGATAGCATCAATGAACTGCTCATAATACGGCGCACTAAATTATGACGTTTTGATTTCACTTTCCCGGCCCAACAACTGACCAGGAGGGATAGTATTGTGAACAAGCATATTTTTTTGAGATGTAGACGGAAATATTCACTTTGACCCCCCCCCCCCCCTGAGGCGAAAAGACTATTTCCAGATAAACGTGTGTGTGTCCGTCTGTCTATATGTATTCTTTCACGATAGCGTCCTTTGCAGGTCTTTCACGATGCAGGTGCCATTTGGTCATGGCAAGAGTTGAAAAAATTATGGTTGGAATCCGCCCACCAGAGGGGAGGAACTATCCATATATCAATCCCGAAATATTGGACTTAGAAACTGGACCGAAATCACATTGTGATATTTTTTGGAATATCTCTTATACAAGGTACACTAATAATATTTAAATTCCGATATGCATTTTTACAAATATTAACGCTAAACTGCCTGAGTCTAGCCGAAAAACGATCCGCGCCGCTTGAGGTCGTGAATAACGGAACCCAAACGGGTTCGATCGCCGGTTGAGAGAGAGAGCTCGTCGATTTTGTCTATGAAATTAATATTCAGCTAAAATCAGTCCTTAGCTACTTGCCAGGATGGGGTAGACCTCATTGTATCGACAAAAAAAATTAAGAGAAAAAATTCTTCTTTGCTAAGGACTGCATGAGTGAAAACTTTCATAAATTTTGAATTACTGCGTTTATTTCCTTGAAATAAAATTAATTGTAATCTTTAGTAATATATGTTTTATAGTAGACATAAAACAATGAAAAAAATTGCTACTCTTTATAATAAAAAAATGTTTTCGTAAGTATTCACATTTTTCTCATCCTTTTTTTTGTTTTAGGTCGATTTACTTCAAATAATGGCCACAGTAGGTAACCTATTTTTCAGTATTATTTATAATTCCTCACTTCATTAGCTAGTTGTAAAAAGAATATGCGTTCTATCTCAAACACAACTTCAACTATTAATGGTTTAATAAATAAGTTAATAGTAAAAACACCTTTTTAAAAACAACCTTTTATTATATATCTTTTTCTTTTTCGTTTTCTGTCTGTTTCTTTTTTTTCTAATCACTTTAATTTTTAGTATTCTTTTGTGTAGCCAACGTAACAAATTATACTATAAACTTAAGCTATAGGTTAGCTGATAGACATTGCCGCAATGCAATAAGCTCGCCTTTTTTATTTTGAAATAAAGAGTTTTTTATTATTATTATTATTAAAATGCTCTGTCCCGAGCCAACCCTGGGTGCAGCAGCCATATCATAGTGGAACCTTAAACGGGCTATCATAATTGAATGCGTATACAAAATTATGTTGACCGTTGATGAATCCCTTCGTTGGGAGCCAACCGTGGTCGCAGCCATGTTATTGTGAAATATAGAACGGGCTATCATAATTGAATGCGTATACAAAATTTCATGACTGTGCTGTTGACCGTTGAGGAGTCCCCTCGTCGGAAGCCAACCCTGGGCTCAGCAGCCATGTCATGATGAAACTTATAATTGAATGCGTATACAAGCTTTCGTGTCTGTGCTGTTGACCGTTAAGGAGTCCCATCGTCGGGAGCCAATCTTGGGTGCAGAATCAGGTCATGCTCACCATAAAAATGCATTGTCATCGGATCTGCACCAAAATGTAAAATTTCAACTTCATAGGATAAGAGGAAGTATAGAAGGGGTGTGAGATAAACGGGTAGATGGGACATGATGCACAAAATAATTTAAATGAACGAAAATACATATTAGGCACAAAGTATTCTGCAAAAACGTTTTAATAATTTCTTACTTTTTATAAATTTTAATGAACCTTAGATGTAATGAAATAGGCAACAAATCAAACTCCGTAGAAATTGAACTATCCGGCCCAACACCGAATGAATGCAGGGTGCCGGCACGCGGCGACCACGACATTGGATTCTTAATGTGCCCGTGAAGACAGCAAATGTAACTTTGCCGAAGCATCGTGAAAAACTATCGTCTAGTTCCACGTGGTAAAACCACAAGAAAGTGTGTGTGAAGACGTAACGCAGGCGATAAGGAAACGCCACTTACATTTCCTACAGTTGAATTACGAACAATTATAATTTTAACTCGCTTCCGAATAAATAATTTGACTGCCAACACGCAATATTATTAAACGTCGATCACAATCAAACAAACGATGAAGCGGTGAGAATTTGAATTTTATAATTATCAGAAATAGATAATAGGGAAATCTATGATTTACATTTATTGTAAGTAGTGGACGTATTAACAATGTAAATACAGTTGGACTAGACATGAGAGATATTAGTTTCATTACCCACAAACTTATACCAAAAGCAAAGCCCAACGAATGATCTCCAGGAAACCACTAGAGACATAACGCGTGATGTAAGTTTAAATTATGTTGATGATACAGGAAACGTTAGCAGCGATTGCTGAAAAATTTCAAAAAACTAGGTAATAAAGCGAGCCAAGAAAACAACAAATCGATCAGAATAAAAACACCATGGCGATAAGCTAGAAACCTAACATCGCCATCAACTAAACTGTAATGTATACAGAAATGCGAACCTCAATTTTGTGAACGAAGACTGAGATTATAGTCAGGAGACAAAACGCCATCAAGATCATTACAAAAGCAAATTCCGCAAAACCCCACAGTATGACATAGTAAACTATATTACATAACTTTATAAATTTAATAACTATAGAACCGGTTGTGGATTTCTTCAAATTACCAAGTTATATTTATTTTATTTCGAGTATCTTTTGTAAATGTGTATTTATACAAAACATAACAAATATGACCTGAGAATTGTGTGCGTATGTGTCATAAAGTGTCCATATAAATAAAGTATAGTAAGAGATGATAAAATCTCCATAACTAGAGCTGTCATGAGCCAACGCGTCACCTCAGGAAGTTTAACGATATTTATCGTTCTGTCTCCCGTGAGGTGAGCGCAGAAGACGTGGGACGAAAAACAATCCACAGTCTAACTACGCCAGAGGCCAACGCCTTTCGGCGAGGCACCGGGAAAAATAGCCAGCGGACAGCCTCGCCCCCTGACTACCACTTTGGAAGGATATCTCCGTCTGGAATTAACCTTCATGATATCTCCTACCTCCTGACTGGTTACAGGACCGAGGTCGCTTGCGCTGACCTCTCCTTATGAAGCGGTGATACGATGTCTACCGAATCTATCGCTGACCACGGTATCCTTTGCCCGGCTTATTCACCCGGGATCGGGTGGCCGAATGGTCGTTTTAAGAGCAGTTGCCATAAGGTTAACAAACACCCCCACTCTATAGGAAAAATTTCTGTTCCCAGACTCCCCCGGCTGATAGTCGGAGTGCACAATCGATTGGCTGACGCCGCACGGTGCGCAAACCGTTCAGGAGCGCCCGAAGGTTGACTCCTACGAGGGACTGGCCCGCAGGCCAGCGTCTTATCCTGGCTCTCCCTTCTGCGTGTTGACCCGTGAGTGTGACCGACCCTGAACGAATGGATCTTCGTGGCCAACTCCAACAGGGCCCATTAGCTCTCAATAAAGTCTCCATAGTAAATGCGGCTCATATCTCAAATGCTAGCATGCTAGCAAGCATGCTAGCATGTCAGTTTCCGTAGAAATCTTTACCATCTTGCTTTTGCTGCCGCAGCCAAAAATGTCAATTTACAAAGAAGCACTTTGATAAGTAGTATCTTCTATATTTTCTTAGATTATGTATCGAAATGTATCAAAACTGAGCGGTGCTGCAATTTTCCTGCTAAGAAGACTCTATGCCACCTATAATATATTCATTTAAGGCAGTGTGAATATATCGGTATATTTCCTGCCTTACATATTCTTTGTACATCAGAAGAAATAATAATAAACACAATATTTTTTTGACAACATAGAGACTTTAACTCGGGGTAAACCGCGTGTACAGCTTATATAATATATATGTTACGGGTAATGCTAGTTGTTTGAGTAAATCTATGTTTACCCGGGTATACTTAGAATTACCCAAGGATTTTGGGTTAGGTTAGGTTAGGTTAGGTTCTAGGTATACCCGGGTAAACCTAGGTTTGCTCAAGCAACTAGCATTACCTGTATCATATATATATATATACTACAGGAGAGGCCCAGGGAACGCAGAATTTCTCGGCAGAAGAATTTGTCGCGAACTCCTTGTTTTCAAGTAACTGGAAGGAAGGAGGTATCGTGTTCGGGAGGAAGGAGGTATCCTGATGGTTAATTCTAGACGAAGATATCCTTCCAAACTGGTAGACAGATGGCGAGGCTGCCCTGGGTACCTTTCTCGGTGCCTCGCTGTAAGGTGTTGGCCTCTGTCGGGCGTGTTGGCGTAGCTAGACAGTAGATCTGTATTGTCTCCTAAGTCTTCTACGCTCATTCCACGACTGAAAGAACGATCACGTATCGGTATACCAGCCTGGGGTGACGGGTTCACCCGTTGTAGTCGACACCGCCTAACTGTTCCAAGTAGCTGCATCTAAGTCGATATAGTTAACAATTGAATCTAAATAAAATAATACAAAAAATGCCATTCGGAAACTTGGAGAACGTGGAGAAAATGCGTATATTTATCTTCCCTCTCTTTCTCTCTCTCCCTATCTCTCTTACCTTCATACATAATCGATAATAACATTAATCTCCGCACGAATCGGTTGAACAGTCACCCTTGAACTCCATCTATGTAAGTTATTTTTGGCGACCACCAACCTGGAAAAAGGTCGTGGTTACGTACATCCTCCAACACGTGCACAGGTCAGGATTATAGATAGGGGTGGAATAGATAGAAATAGAAGAGACAATGTATTGACTCTTTCTGGGCCGGCTATTTTAGCGAAGGCGTGCTGCCGTCGGCGTATTGTATCGTATTTCACATAATTACAATTAAAAAACCATTATCGATGTAATAGTTTTTGGGACTTTATATCACTGTATTCACCAACCTACAGGTTAAACGGCTTAATCGATTGACTTGAAGTTTGAAACATAGACTCCTGAGAGGTCAGGTAATTCATAAAAAATAAAAGAAAAAATTCTTCTCAAAAATGTTCAAATGTACAAAAGTTTAAAAAAATCGGTTGTGTCACCCCAAGACTTTCCCGGCAAGCAAGCACCCCCCCCCCCCCCCCCGCTAAACCCCTTACACTCCTCCTCCCCCCCCCCCGCCCCCCGACCGCTCCTCAACCCGATATTGATTGTGTCAAGTGACTAGCAAATGTAGTATATTTTAGTATTTTGTAGTATTCCTGTGGTATTAAAATGGCTATTTTCCAATATTATATAGTATTTTCCTAATTACGCTTGTATAAAATATATTCCAAACAGTATTTTCCTAATTACGCTTGTATAAAAGATATTCCAAACAAAATTTCGCAGTGTGGTTTCAGCCCTAAAACGCGATTGCGTACCGATATTTCAGTCCGTCTGTATACCGACATATTTCGAGGTTGAAGTATGACTAGCGCGCCCTCTGGTGCACCGATTTTAACCGAAATCTTTTCAGCTCTTGCCATAACCTAATTATGCCTGCATGCAAAATTTCAGCCCAATCGTTTGGGCGCTATCGTGGAGGAATACACACACATAGAGATAGACACACAGATACACAGACTCACATCACACATGCAGACCTCAGTCTGAAAATAGTCTTAATCGCCTCGGGTAGGTAGGTATATATCCGTTTTTATCACGAAAACATTTTTTTGCGCGTTTACAACACTTTCCCTCTGCTAGGAAAGTTTGTGTAAATGGAAAAATTGACGAATATACCAAAAATGTTAAAAACCTTGGAATTCTAATAGATCAACATCTTTCTTGACAAGATCAAGTAAACCAAGTAAGTCGTCGCATTTTCCATGGTTTTCATAGTCTCCGGCGGCTTCAAAGATTTCTCCCCATGTCACATAAAGAAATGATTGTGTCCACACTCTTAATGCCTAAACTTGACTACGGTGATGTTTGTTATATAGATGCCAGTGAGGTTATTTTGAATAAGCTGGAGCGTCTGCAAAATATCTTACTCACGTATGTTTTTAATTTGCGAAAGTTCGACCACGTTAGCTGCTTTCGTGAGCAACTTCATTGGCTTCCTATTCGCGATCGAAGAAATTTTCATACGTTGTCGCTACTCTACAACATACTCAATAACCCCACTCCACCCTCCTATCTAAAGGAGAATTTCCACCCTTTGGGAGGCCACGGTCTTCCACTTCGATCAAGCCGGGATAACACACTCGCCATTCCGATACATCATTCTTCTGTTTACACGCACTCTTTTACAATCCATTCTGCTCGTTTATGGAATCAGCTCCCTCACTCTATCAGGCATGCACCTTCGCTGCATACTTTCAAAAAATTGTTGAAGAAACATCTATTTTTACACAGCCACTAACCAAATACCTCACCTTGTCCTCTCCTTTATCCTTCCCTGGGCAACCTTAGCATAAGTTACTGATATGTATCTGTATAAGTTTATTTTAAATTTAACTTTACTACTTCTTTGTGTATTGTACGGTGAAAATTAGGAATTATTTTATCAAATGGTTGACTGTAAGATATCGCTATAGCGATAAGTCCGCCATTTGTGCATAAATTGTCCAGCGTAATATTCATTAAGTTATGTTTTTATAGCACAATAAAGTTATTCAATTCTATTCTATTCTATTAATGTGCCCTGAAATTGAAACATAGACTTCTCAGGGGTCAAGTGAGCAGTGTGATTCTTAAAAAGTAAAAAAAAACAAAGATTTTTCGGTTAAAAAAAGTACACGCGACAGAAGAATACATAAACTATTATATTGATATAGGCCCAGTGGACATTAACGCCATTAGCCTGAAATACTGAGTAGTTGTGGTATTGACCGATAGTGACGTTATCATTACTTCTATTTTAATTGTAGATCGGGCGGTCGTGCTGTCATCTTTGATCTATGAGCTATTTGATTCTTCATTTCATGATCTATGATCTATCTTTCTTGATCTATTCTTTCTTTTGTTGTTTGTCAATGTTGATTTTTTGATCTTTCTTTCTTGATCTATGATCTTTGATCTTAGAGCTGTTAATACTCATTTAGTTTATAATACTCGTTACTTTGTATGAGAATATATCGCAAGAGCATATAAAGCTATTATCTTTATTGGCTTCACTAAAAATAGAGATAATGTGATGACGAACGGCTTGTTCTCACATCGTGTTTTGTGAATCTGCGAAGCAGGGTAGTCGTTACCGTCAGGTATGTTCAAAAAATTATTGACATCACTGATAAAATAACCATCACAGATTACTTTCAAATCAGAATTAGCAACGTTTCGAAGATGAAATTACTTTTTTGTTTTTTTTACCATAGCGGTAAGTAATTATATTTTTCTGATTTTAAAATTTATACTTCTGCAACCGACCAGCTCCAGTCTTATTTTGCAGAATACGGTAGGGAGTTTTTGCTCTCTCGTCTGGATCACCCTTATCAAGCCAGATAACCTAGTGGCATTCCCTTCCATCACACCACCACGAGTATACTCGGAATCTGTAAATTCCTTTTCGCCATTTTCACTTTTCGGTGCGATCGATAAATAAAGATGGCGTTATAGAGCGCGTCGCGTGCTTGCTGCGTTTTCCTTGGATATCCACCGTAAATGTGATTATCCACTGTCCAGTTCCGGACCGGATGGCGGAAGCCGGAAGATTAATCTGGGGCTGTTTGTCGTCCTAATCCGAAATGGATGACGGAAGACGACGGAAGACGAATGGAAGTATGACGCAAGACGAACACAATGACAATGTGAGCAAATAAAAACTCTAAGATAGTATACTTACATGTGTATAGTCGACGAAATCATATTCGACAAAAGTGTCGTTAAAATGCAATAACATAAACAGCGATTCCCAACAAGTTGTAACCATCTATTTTACCATAGAGATCGATTCTACCTACCACGGAACACTTTAACAAAGACTTTATAGACACAAACTAAGCGCTTCACAGGGTTTGATCATAACATCTTCAACCACAAACGGTCAGAGGCTTTGAAGTATCTACCTATCCTACATACGAATCAATAGTTCAGTAGGTAATAATATAGTAAATATTTCAGTAGGTATCCTAGCAATGTAAACATGAAAGATCATCTCCAAACCGACCCAGATTTTTTATCCAGGGCGACGAATCGTTATTGGTGGGCAGGTATCATTAACAATTGAAATACAACGATTGAAATTACGATATAAATAATTTTTAAAACTTACTCATTATAAGCGACTTGAAATCAGATTATTTTTTCGGTAAACGGGAAGTACACACTTACCTGAAAGAAAGAAACAAAATATTAATATACAATTTTTGGTTTACGACGAATCTGAAAGAATAACATTACAATTAATCGAACATAGTAAGTTTGCAGTTCCTTTCAAAGAAAAAATCTCATGCAAGCTCTCGTGGTTGAGCTCAAAAGCATAGTTTGATGATGGATGATAAACGTAATTTTGTGATTTTTTTAAATACTTTGAAAAAATTACAATGGAAGATTTCTATTTAATAGATAGAATAGTATTGCTTTATAAATATTTTGTTACCGAAAAAGTAACTTTTCCTTCAAAATACCTTCGCGTGAAAATTATTTTACGTTGTTTTTACAATATTTCCGAAAATGATAGAAAGATTAATGAAGAATGAAACAGTGTGAGTGGTACTCGTGGTATGAACAAATAGTATGAACAACAACAACACTCGGGGGAATGAACAAGTGGTACTCGAATTACTTCCTTGGTATATGTTTATATTCTCAGTGGTTCCCATGGATAAAAAAACTCAAATATAGCAGCTATTGCTGAGTATTTTCCATTAAAAAAATAATTGAAATTCTGTGAGACCGGAATGAGACACATATTCATATTCATATTCATTTTATTAGTATACTAGTATACAAGTCAGATACAGATTAGCAAACAAACATTTTTTTTTATCCTAAAGAAAAGATAAAATAAACAAAACAAAACGAAGAAAAAAACACAAGAATAATATAAAAAGAAGAAATACAAGACGAAATGCAAAGAGATCATTAAATACTTTAGCCACCAAAACATCTTAGACTTCACTCGAGTAATATTCCTCCAGTGAGTAAAACGCCCTATCTGTAAGGTACCTCTTAAGGCGTCAAGAGATTGCGCCTGCCTAATGTGCTCGCTGAGTTTGTTGTAAACCGCTGGGCCGGCGACATAGGCTAGCCTCTCCGACTTGAATAATGCATGACTTACCGAACGTAGCATGCTACGGGATCTTGTTGGATAGTGATGATGCACACCATTCACTTCAAAATCGGCTAGATTTCTGCGAACGAACAGCGCTACTTCCATTATATAAATGGACGGAGCGTCATGATGCAGAGATCTCTAAACAGAGGCCTAGCTGACGTATCAAGCACCACACGCGCTATTGTGCGGACTGCACGCTTCTGCATAACGAAAGCCCTTTGCCTGTCGGCTGCTCGCCCCATAACTCCGCACCGTACGTTAGCAGTGAATGACTGTATGCAAAGTAACACATGCGCAGCGTGTATAAATCGAGTAATGAAGCGATGCGATAGAGTGCATAGCACGCTCTTCCTAATTTATCACATAAAGCATCAATATGTAGGTGCCATCGTAACTCATTATCGATCACGAATCCCAAGAACTTTGTTGAGGATACCTGAGTTAATTCTTCGTTATTGACGGTCATATGTATTTCGGTTTTAGTATGTCCAAAGCTGAAATAAATAACATTAGTTTTGTTAATGTTGAGTATCAGGCCATTAACGTCAAACCATGCACTTAACTCATTCAACACAAGTTGGGTATTGCTGGTTAACGATGGAAAACTCTCGCTCGGTCATACGGTCTACAAAGACATTATAGCTGTAGTGACATCCTTAACATAAATGGTGCTAATACCAATCTTCGTAGACTTTCTTTAAAACTGGCCAAAACAGCATTTCACACCAATCCTCCGAAGCATTATATCTCGAATCGAGCTATGGACGATTGCAACCGCCTACCTCAGTAAGTGATTAAATCAAGAAATGCATACCAATTGAAACACCGATTGAACAGATTCCTCGTATAACTATTATTATTAGTTATTGTTATTATTGGATTTGTTGACACATATAATTCGACACGAGCACAATCAGCTTACATAAGCTGCTCGTCCATTGTATCATTAAAAGAGATAACGATCAAAAGTATTTATTTCCAATACAACCATACAATTGTGTAGGAATCACAGTAATTAAACTTAAACTAGTTACTCAATTTAGCCAATAGATGATATACAATGTATAACTTTAAACTTACCAATTTACAAAAACAAAGACTATATGATAACAGTTTACAACAAAACAATTAACGGTAAATAATATGTATTAGATTAAATGGGTAGATACGATGCTATGTATTTTCAAAATATTTTAAGAAGTCGTTATGAGCATACATGTGGATTTTAAGCAGATAGACTCGGATGGATCTCTTGAAAATATCGATGTTTTAATCGCTTTTAATCATTCGGGCAATTTATTAAAAAGTTTGAGGCCTAAGTATCGACTAGTCGCCTGGAACTTGGCAGTACGTGCTACGTATCAGATTGCTTAACTCCATAGTACGATTTGGCAACCCTTCTGCGCCAGAGAAATGCAGGTGGCGCTGACAGCATTGACGGCCAAACTAATAGCAATTTATATGGCGACCTTTAATATCATTGATAATGAATGTTTTTTTTTATACAGGGCCGATTAAATATAAAAAGCCAATAATTTACGCAATGATAATACTCGTAATACCTAACATTCAATCATTATTGTCATCTATCGCATTTTTTATACGAGTATAGGCTGATTACATTACAGAAATTATTCGGAGAGATAGAATGCCAGTTATCTATACTAATATTATAAAGAGGTAAAGTTTATGATGATGTAGGAAGTAATCTCTGGATCTACTGAACCGATTTTAAAAATTATTTAATAATAGAAAGCCACGTTATTTGTGAGTGTCATAGGCTATTAATCCCAAAAATGAAAAGAATTTTTCGTGGTAGTCGGATTTGCAAAGTAAGCCGGAGAATAAGCGGTCGAACGAAAACGTTTCTAACTAACGCTGCCTTAACGATGAGAGATATATGATTAAGTTCTAAGTAAAAGTTGTAGAGCTTGATAATGCCTACAAATAAGTCAGCGACAGCATATGTCTACCTTTTATATTAAAGTCACAAAAAGTAGTATTTTGTATTAAAAAAATAATTTAAATCGTTAGGTCATGTTTACAATTATGAATTCTTATCAAAATAAGTAAATTTATCGTCTCAAGTCTTTAAAACAAAAGACTTTTCCCTTTTACTGCATATAATTTCCCTTTTACTGCATAAATAGTTAAAGAGATAATACGCTCACAGATAAGACACTCACAAGAAGACACTCACAAATAACGGCATTATAGTCAAATTAGCATGCAAATACATACATACATATGCAGTAAAAATATAACCCTTCTTTTGGCAGTCAGGAAATAAATCATAGCACACAGTACTAACCGAACCACACTCATAATTTCATCACAGGTAAAAAGTTTTACCGCCCAACGAAGTGGGCACGGGTCAGCTAGTTAGTCTATATGAACATAAAACGGCGCAATTATTATTTACTGAAACCTGTAGGTATACCAAACTAAACACGTCTTTAGGTGAATATTTAAAAAAATAAGAGTTATGATTTAAATAATCGTGCGTTATTATTTTATTATTTTATACCGTATAGGCGTGTTTAGAGCTCCTTTGCAGTGCGCTGCATTACAACGTAATAACAGAAGATTAACCAATTTTTGTAACTATGAGTCTGAGTGCCATCTACACGTTGTGATTCGTAGTAAAATCTTGTCTAGTACAACATTGAGCAATCTAATGCGCTATATATAATCAATTATTGTACTAATAATAACAATAATATTTTAACTCCGGTCTATTTGACACTTGACACAATCTTACACTTTCTCCGTAAAATCACTGTGTGACAGTGTTTTGTATTTAGACGACTGCCCAACAAAAAGGAGTGTAATGCAGGGTTCATTTATCCATGTTTACCGTTTCTTTATTCCACCATAACTTCTAAATGCTTTAACTGACTTATAAGTGCAATGTATTGTTAAAAGTGTTGTCATCCCGAGTGTCGGCTACCTTAACTGACAATTAAGTAGTTTCCAAATATCAAGTAAATCGTTGTCTAAATGTCCAAAGGTCCAATTGTCAATAAATTGACATAACTAAGTATATCGTGTTTTGTGTAAAATGAAAGGTCCGATTGAGTACATTTCGGAAATATGGATAAGTATATGGATAAATAGATAAACCACAAATATTTCATAAATAACGGTAGGTATATATCTGTTTTTACAATACTGTCCAACAAAAAAGGAGCGTAATATGTTCAGGATTCATATATGTATGATTTCCGTTTCTTTATTTAACCATAACTTCTAAACTCTTGAAGCGATTTAGAGTTAAAATCGATATGTCATACCCAGTAGCATAGAGTACCCAAACTGTCCAAATGTAAAATAAATAATTATCTAAATGTACAAATGACAATAAATTAAAATAAATATATCGCGTTGAATATCAAAGGAAAGGTCTGATTGAGTACAGTCCGAGAATATATATGTATCTAAAATACAACAGTTTAGTTATGTACCGATAATAGTGTTTTTTTTATTATTATTGTTCTTGACTCGTACAATATTTCGTTGGGTATTGAGGGCAGCATTAATTGTGCTCGGGGGAGAGATCAATCGTGCTCGGCGAAAATTCGTTGAAACGGATGCCGGAGGCGAGTCAATGGACAAACGCACTTCTTACCAGTTTATACCATGATTAGTTGGGACGCTTGTTAGCAATATGTTGACACGTTCTTACTTACCGGACGATCTCATGGTGGCATTTCACGATCCACAATACGAACGCATTCCGCGCTCGGAACATACGTTAAAAATTACCATTTTAAACGTAGTTTTTAATTAATTACCGAGCGGAAAGTGATTACTCAAGCGTGACATATACCTACTGTGTATATTAATGTACATAGGAATCGTGTGGAGGGAGAGTAGAGCGTGGGAAAAGGAGATATATATTGGATTGCCAGATTTCCGGTTTTAGACCGAACTTTCCCGTTTTCAGGGTAATTGTCCGGTTTCCAAATTATAAAAAAAAACGAATGCACTATCAAATTATAAAAAAAAAACGAACCACCAAAAAGGGCGCAGGGACAAAATACGAATGGCGAGGAACCACCAAAAAGGGCGGATGTTTAATGATGCGGAAGGCAAAGGGAAAACCACCGCATAACTTTTTTTTGTTTTGATTATAATTTTTAGGGATATTAATTTTTGTACTGATAATTTTGTAAATCAAGAGATAAACGGCGCATACGCAATTATTAATTAAGCATGTAGAGTACGCATAAAATATTATACTCTATTTAGAGACAACGTAAAAATGTTGGCGATAACCATGTATTATCAGAGTATTGTTTGCGTACCTATTATATTAAATTAAATAAATAAATAAATAACCCCTTCCCAGGAAAATCATTATGGCTGATTACAGTAAAACCATGGCTCTTAATCCCCGGCAGACCTTAGATGGTCAAAGGGTGCGGAGAATCCTCCGGGGGTTAGCCAATAAGATTGCGACGTGGAATGCTCAAGCATGTATGGTTCAACTCAAGCACCACCGAGTTGTTCCGCGCCGCAACCTCACGGGCGCAAGAGGCCATAATGACCGCCGACCTCCGATAGGAGAATGTTTAATCCAAATTTGCGTCCCCGAACTCTGAATAATATTCTGATTTTTAAAAACAATGGTGTCATATGACATTCATGGGACTTTTTGACATTCACCGATTTTTTAAAATATAAAATCAAGTACCAATTTTATTCGATATTTAAAGTAAGCGCAAGGATTGTAATGAAGGAATAAAACAAAGAAAACAAGCACTAAGATTTTCAAGTTAAATTCTATTGATATTCAGCGTGCATTATGCGGTAAATGCGAATATCGCGTTCAAGGAAAGAATCAGAGGGGACACTTATTGATAATTTTCCACTTTATTGAGCACCATCAATCTCGTTACAAGAACATATGTCAGTATTCAACATATTGAGAATCTACGGTAACGAATACACTGAATAAAAGACACAATCTGAACGACTGCTTCTGCACAAATGAATGTAATTTAGGCGGTGCCTAGTCTATATTCTACGATGCAGGTTGTAACTTGTCCGTTCCCGTCAGCCCTGCGACTCGAGAACGTGGAAAATGCTACTCTCGATGTTACAGAGCAACAGAAAAAGATTCGATGTGGAAATTTATTTATTTATTAATTTATTTAAAACGAAAATAAAAATTTCAATTTTGACATAAATTTCAGTGTAGAAAAGAGCAAATACTTAATCATTGTTTGCGAATCAAAGAAAGTACAGATTTGATGGATTTTATCAGCTCCACTAGACTACAGTCTGTTCTGGAGTCTTATATTTACCAGTCTTATATTTCTTTATTTACCAGTCTTATATTATACCAGTCTTATATTTGTTACATAGTACACATTTTTATAAACTTTCGGTTAAAATAATGAAAATATTTAGCAACATAATTAAGAAAATTTGAAGAAAAGACATCTAATGTTAGTTAGTAAAGCGGTAATAATAAAAGAATAAAAGGATAATTACCTATATAGGCATTATAATAAATATATACATTTATATATACTAAATACACACTCATACATATAAAATATATAGAAAACGTATCTGCCTATATTCAATATATACTTTATATATACGTATATAATAATATCTAAATAAACAAAAATAAATAATTGCAAAAACTTTTCTTTATTATTTTAAGACACAATTTCCATGAGCTGCCTTTCGCATTCGCCTCTACTTTTTGCACGTAACCATTTTGTGACCTCAGCTTTGAAAGCGGTACTGGTTCTCAGCTTCTGCCCGTCGGTGAGTGTCGCAAGGAATGCATCATACATCCGAGGGGTCAGAAACAAAAAATGCCTCTGGGCAAACCTTGTGTTCGTCCGAATTTGCTTCTGGGATTGCTTTTTTCTTGTGTCGTGTTTGTGATCTCGGCTGGAACGCCGGATTAAATGGCGGAGTAAAAGGCTCAGACCGTATATGCAACGCGATAATAGCGTACTCAGCAGAATCGTATTGAAAGAGCTGAACGCTCAGTGAGAGTTTCCCGCGGTTGGAGGGTTAAGAGAATTAAGCGTGACATATACCTACCTACTGTGTATATTAATGTCCATAGGAATCGTGTAAAGGGAGAGTAGAGCGTGTGAAAAGGAGTTGCCAGGAGTTACTGTGTATATTGGGTTGCCAGATGACCGGTTTTAGAACGAGCTTTCCAGTTTTCAGGGTACTTGTCCAGTTCCCAAAATAATAAAAAAACGGGCGCACTATTGTTCGGTTTTTGATTTATGCAAAAAGGGCGAGAATTCAAAATACGTTTAATCCAAATTTGCGACCTCGAACTCTCAATAATATTGTGATATTTCAAAAAAAAAACGTAATGCGACATATTGAGAGTCTATATTTAAAAGAATTAAACACATTTTTTTGGCATTACTGACATATTTATCACTAAGAAAAAAGCATTTTTCTCATGAATCCAAGGAAAATGCAAACCAGGCGATCTGAACGTATACAAGAGAGTTGTTACTTACTTGGAAAAATTGTATTCTTTTGATAGTAAGATATACGAAATAATTAATATAATAGCTTAAATATAAAAGTTAGATATATGTTCGCTGATTTCTTTATAGATGTTTTTAAGGCCAATGTTTTTGTTGTATATTGTTTTCACTTATCTATATATATATAAAACAAAGTCGGGTTTGTTCGAATACTTATAACTCGAGAACGGCTGGACCGATTTTCATAGTTTTTGATTTGTTGTATTTGTCTCCGTTCTAAATAACAGAATAACTATTAAAAACAAAAATTGGAAAATTTACGAAAAATTTAAATAAAGGAAAAAACATTTTCCCATACAAAATGTAAATCCGTCTTTTACTCATGGTCAACTGTACGTGGCATGTTCACGTGGCGGCAAATCATCTGATTTATTTGTTCTTGCGCCTGATAAAAAAAAATAAAAAATGTCGTATATCACAAGGTGCTTCAATGAAAAGAATTAAACCGAGTGCATCCCATGCTGCACAATATGAAAATAGTTTAATTCAATCATGTCTTGCTGACACGCGATTGATATACTTAATTTTTGTACTTTTATATTTCTTTTTGTGTTATTATCTTAATAAGGTAGTGAACTTAATATTTATTTTGTATTCATTGTATTACTTTCATAAAACCATAAATTAAATTCAGCTAATCTGTAACATGACATTCGTTGACTGTCAGGCGGTACGAAGTTCGCCGGGTCAGCTAGTTTTACCTACATATATCAAACCGTTTCGTCAGCGCACCCCGAAAAAGCAACTCACCAGCTCATATTTCTCCGATTTGATTTACAAATATCATGATTTCATATTGAAAACCAATATTTATCACATTAAAATATAGCGTATAGCACTCATCGATAATGGAGCTGTCCATTAGTGAAATAATTTTTGAAATCGAATGAGTAGTTTAGAAGATTACCCCCTACATACAAACTTACAAACTTACAAATATACAAACTTACAATTTTACAAACATTACTTCTGTATAATATTAGTATAGATATAGGTATTAAGTGTTAAGATTTTTGGGAGCTATTTTCTGGACGAACATAGCTTTCAGTTGATGTAGAATAAATCACGATGTCTGTCACGCCACTTCTCGGGTATGGGGCGGCCAAAAGCCCCAAGAAGGCCCCTTCGCACCAGAATGCCACGTGACGCAAACTACCCAAAATGGCGTCCGTGTCCAATTAAAATTTACGCAGAGCGCCCCGATCGCCGATTAAGCGTCCGCCATAATGGAAATATGGCGGCGTTAATTGATATTTTGTCAGACGATTTCGCCGCGCAGTGGGCGGTCCGCGACTTTGCAGATTGTTGGAATGTGAATGAATAATACGTTGATATTATGCAATTTTCCAGTTGTTTGCCCGAGGCTGTTAATTTTAGCTAATTCTGACTCTATTGCAGCAGGTATATTATGCTGTTTCATAGAGCAACTACGCGCTCATATGCAGGGTGAGTTTTTAACTAGTAACATCCTTGTAGTGGGTGAATCGGTACATACAACGAAATAAGCAACTTTTGGTATTTTTTTTAGTTTCTTTTTAATTCAATTTTTAAATTGTGTCTTTTGAAGAAACGTTTGAGACGCGTTGAGCACGCTGCACCCTTTAGTGGTAGGTAAAATATCTCTAATAAACAATATTGCGTGAGTGAATAATACGTTAATAGCAATGTTCCAGTGGCCGAGGTTGTTGATTTTAGATAATTCTTATTCTCTATTGCAACAGGTATATGATGTTCATAGTTCAACAAAGCAATCATACACAGGGTGAGATCCTTGTAGTACGTGAATCAGTACGACGAAATAAGCAAGTTTTGATATATTTTTTTTGGGAAAAGCAAAAATAGGATCCTTTTGGTTTTTTTTTTTTATCATGTTTGTAAATTTTATTTATTTTATTTAATACTAACTACAATGGAAATTAGTTACATAGTTACCGAAGTAACGAATTTATACATTGTAAAGAACAGCTTAAGATTAACACCGCTTATGTAACAAATTGCGCGGAGGAATACACGCATACACACACATAGAGAGAGACAGACACACACACACACAGAGAGGCTTCAGTCTGGAAATTTTCTTAATCGTTTCAGGGTGAAGGGGGGGAGGGGTCAAAATGTATATACATAGCCTTCATCTCGATTTTCTTAACGCCTTTACAATACTTTACCTCCTTGTCGGTTGATGGGCCGGTAAAGTATAATGTCATAATCATATTAAAAACCAGCAATGTCATAACCATATGAACGTGGGGCATCACCTCGCGAGTACGTCATGACTTGCATTGCAGTATTGAAGTAAAGCTTGTGATTTTTACTCCAATAGTGCATTGCATCTAAGTTTATTTATTTATTTATTTATTTATTTATTTATTTATTTATCCTATTTTTTATAGTTACATAGAAAGATTGCGTTCATTTTTTAACACATTTTAAAAGAATACATATGAAGAAAATCGCGAAAGGGCATTAACTTGTCAGGATTACATCACCCCACTAGGTATACGCCTGTGTTGGGGTGATGGATACATAGTTCTGTGGTATTATTTGCTGAGCCTGTAGCCTTGCCTGCTGTCCTTCTTCCGTCTTAAAAACAATACGTAATATAATTTATTATTATTTATTGAATTTATTATTATTATTATTATTATTGTTATTATTTATTATTATTATTATTTATTATTGAATACTTGTGCAATTATGAAATTTATTATTATTATTATTTATTTATTGAATACTTGTGCAAAGTAAAGTAAGTAGTTACAGAAGTAAAGAATGTAAACATTGTAAAGAACAGATTAAAATAGACACAGCATTAGTAACAAATTGCGCTATGCACACCTAACGAGGCTTCTCAGGTCTGTATCTAGAGGCACATGATGCAGACGGTGTAAAAACATGAATAATAGTATTAAACTAATAAAATTCGAAAAAAGGAAGGTAAAAATATAAAGGTAACCAAAAAAAGGGAAGGTAAAAAATTGAAAGTAACCTTTCACCGTTCTATATTAACAAATATAAAAATGATTTTTTTATAGATTTAGGTAACAAATTTTTCCACACATTATGTGACTTAATAAAAACAATACATAAATAGATACAACATTCACATACATCGATACAAAGATTTTTCTCCTCATACTAGAATTCGTAGCAGTTCATGTTCTAGCTAGACGCAGGTATCCAAATTCTACTAGCCATCTGTTTAACTTATCAATATTATTTTTTTTCTAAATCAATATTCATTCTACTAGCCATCTGTTTAACTTATCAATATTCATTTAAACTTATCAATATTCATTTTTTTCAAAGTATCGTCGATGCTGTTAAACATTTTTGGCGCCATAAAATATATCTATTACCTATTGAAGAAAAGTTTGAGAAGCGTTAAGCGCGCTTCGCCATTTAGTAGTAGGTAAAATATCGCTAATAAACAATACTAGCAATATATTACCTACCGCTAAATAGTGCATCGGGCTCATAGCTTTTTATACTCTTTTTCAAATATATTTTTTTAAATATATTTTTTTAAAGGAATTCCTTTTTTTGTATGTTTGTCATACTGATTTACCAACGACTAGTTCGTCGTACTGATTCACCCACTACAAGGATGTCACTAATAAAAAACTCACCTATATATATATAGCGTATAGCCAGCAACAACATTTTTTTTTAAATAGATAAGAATAAAAAAATAGCGAAATATAAATAAAATAGTAAAATTAATGTTGACATTTTAAATATTTAATAAAATATAACCATAAAGGTAAAATTACTACAGGATCAGAAACGTTACAGCCTGACATATAATTGCTGCTGGTTGAGATGTCTGATACAGCTCTTGGACTGTTCCAGGGAAGGTGCGAAGTAAGCCTTCGATATGTGCCCAGTCGATATGTGCCTTCAATATGTGGTCCATTATGGTACTTTCTGTTCAGGAAAAATCCTGGCACGCCCTGTGATTGATAGGAAATAAGACTGTTACTGTCTGGGTTAAAATTTTCTCATATCTGCCTACAAGCGAAAGTTACATCGAAATGTTCCTCATCCAGCTCCATAGCAAGTGCTTATGTAAAGGCTATCGGGCTCTTAAATTGATGTTAAGTACCATCTAGACTGTTTTTCGTATTCCATTTCTACAAGTGCCATGGTGGATGGGTCTTGTTCTTCGCAATTTTAAAGACTTTTCGTCGCAATTTCGAAGATGTTTTTTCAGCATTGGCTTCTAATTCGAAGAATATGCGCGCCGATTATCGTAAGTAATCGTTAAATAATATCTATATTTTTTCCTGAAAATCATTTATCAATAATTTTTGTTGGTATTATTAATATATATGATATATGTTGCCTTGTATTATATATTTTACATCCTTGTATGATAAAAAACCTTGTATATTTCTATATTTTAAACCAAACGAAAACGTGGCAATAATTATCAGCGTGCGGTGACGAGATGACAACGGGCGAGCGAAAGAGTGACCGAGCTGTCAAAATTAGGACCCCGCTTCGGAACAGCCATAGACAAAAGGGTTTTTTTTAAAGATTTAAGACTGTTTGTTAATGTTGATGAAACGGAATACCAACAAAATAACGAAGGTGCTTAAGTCCCCATCATTTTTAGCACCAGCTTAGTTTAGGCCTGTGATAAACAGAATACGGGCCACTTTAGCTTTAACCGAGGTTGGAGTAACCGGCCCTTAGTACTCGGAAGTTTGTCGCAAAGTTTCAGCACACGATTTTCTAAGAGAATGGTGGAATATACTCGCATCATCCGTGTAACTATATAGTCACGATTGCGTTTCTTTATGAATCAAAATTGGAAATTAGTTCATGTGAACGAGACAGAGCAATACCTACTTTAGATGGGAATGTCAAATGAGCCTTTGTCACTTTTCCGCATTAAAGCTACATACCGAAAATAAAGCGGCGGATTCTAAGACCGCACGAAAGGTGTTGAAATTTATTCGGGTGGCTATAAGTTCCGCAGATAGTTTTAATGCGGAAAAGTTAACCATCATTCATTTAATACTTCGCTTTAATGTATTGCTCTATCTCGTTCGCATAAACTAATTTTCAATCTACACTAATTGTAAATACAATATAAAGAAGTAATATTTGTACGTTTGTAAGTTTGTATGTAGGAATTAATCTCCAAAACTACTCATCCGATTTCAAAAATTCTTGCACTTATGGAATGCTTTACTATTTATAAGCTATATTTTATTGTGGTAGATATTGTTTTTGAATACGAAATCATGATATTTGTAAATCAAAAGGAGCTGTTAAGATGCTTTATCGACGTGCGCTGTCGAAACGGTTTTGATGTATGTAAAAATAATATATGACAAAAATATCGGCCTCAGAAAGATCTATAAAAAATCAGCAACAGCCTATGTTTAGGCTACAATAACTGCATTTGTTATAAATAGGATAAAAACGAATTCACCACATGAAGTTTGTAGCTCCCGACGTTTCGGCGACGTTACAGCTGCCGTTGTCTAGGGTAGACTGTCTACCCTAGACAGTCTGCCCTAATACCCAGTCTAGAACGGCGGCTGCAACGTCGCCGAAACGTCGGGTGCTACAAACTTCACACGATAAATTTGTTTTTATCCTATTTATAATGTCAACCAACCGCGATAGTCTTCGATTTCAACTGCTTTTGTGTCTCAAAAATTTAAGAAAAATAAGTAGGCAGGGTTCGTTGAAGCCATTAGCAATAAAATAAGAATCCTTATCAAAATGAATTAATCCATTATCACGGGTGGTTAATAAAGATAAAATTTTCCATTCACTATAAGTTTTTAGGTGGTAAGGTTATAGAGATATCATGATATTAGTAACGCGTGCAAGCACCTCGAAGCGGGCAAATGTGGGCGGCTGCTTGCCCAGCAAGTTCAACGTTCAGCGGAATGCGGCGCGGTTGGCGAGGTACAAGATGCGTACGTCTACGAGATAGGTAGTGTGCATCTGAGGGTGGACGTCTTGAATTATATATCTAAAGGTAACGTCTAAAAAGGCAAATAATCGCCAAGCCGAAACTTTACGCGAAGCGAAGACGCGGGCAACAGCTAGTTTTGTATAAAATCGTAATAACAAAATGGTAATGTAAGAATCAATCCAATATTTTTTTCACGTATCGTCCGCGTAGCTATATAATCACGTAGGTAATACGAGTTATTGTTGACTTAACACTACATCATTATCATAGCAGTATGACTTACGCAAGCTGTGGAGTCGACCACAATCTCATCATAATTTCGATTCGTTCGGATATCGTTCAATCTCTGCCCAGTCATTCGCGTAATCCTTCGAGGGTCGCGCTATCGGGCGGCGACTAATTTGGTGCGAAGTCACGTCGGTATTTATAATTTCCCCGGGGCCCGCAGCGCCCGATCGGAACTTTCGTCCCTCCGATAAGTGTCGACCTTTCGCGCGTGATGGGAAAAACTTGGCAATTTCTTTCTGGCGCCTCGCCTACAAACCAATTTGCGACTCCGCCTCGACTCCCGTCCGCCGGCTTATCGAACCTCCTCGACTTTGGCCGTAAACCTTAAACAAGTACGCGCGCGAGCGGAAAATCTCCAATAATATGAATAATTTAAATATGTGGATTAAGGGTTGATAGTACTGAAGATACGAGAGTACTGGAGTAAATCTTTAAGTACCTATTACAAAACACGCCATTAACGTACGTTTGCATCTACCGACTAATTGCGTGCCAGACAAGACTTAAAGAATGAAGAAGTGTATACAATGATGACGATGATATTAGGTAATAAAAAACTATCGTAGATCTAATCTACGCAGTAGGATTCATACAACTAGAGTTGTCAACTACAACTGGCGAACCCGTTACTCTAGGAAGTTTTAACGAAATTGGATCGTTCTATCTCCCGTGAAGTGAGCGCAGAAGACTTATGTCAAAAACAGTCCACCGTCAAGCTCCGCCACATGCCCGTAAGAGGCCAACGCCTTTTCAACGCCAACACTCACGCCCTTTCTTCCAGTTGCGACCAGATTACTCCGGTCTCTCGACTGGTTACGAGTTCGAGGTCGCTTGCGCGGTTCTCTCCCTTACGCAGCGGTGAAACGGTGTCAACCAAATCTAACGCTGACCACGGCATTCTTTGCCCGGCTGTTCACCCTGAATCAGGTAGCCGATGCAATGGTCGTTTCAAGAGCAGTCGCAATATAAAGGAAAAAAATAAATTTTGTATATTATTAAACACGATTTTACTAATATACTGTATATAATATAATAAAGTCAATACGTACTAAAAAGTAAATTTCAAATTAAAAAAGTAGCGATAAATATTTTATTTGTTTATTTAAAATCACCGTTCGTTGGTCATTTGCAATATTTTTTAAAAATATACGATATATTTTTTAATAATGTTTTTTTTTTCAATAATAAGATTTTGATGTCTCAATAAAAAAAATATGTAGTTTATAAAATATTATTATTACAAAATTTATATTAAAAAAACACATAAGACACATACATTCGTCCCATGGTCCTTAAAGGTTTAAAAGAGTAGCACAAGAAATTTGTTTTTTTAGTTAAACTACTATTGTTTTCGTGCCTCGTCCTCTCTAAGCGTCCCAGTTGCAAAAGGCGTAAAATTCATATAATTTCTCTGAAAAACGGTTCTTTACAAATTAACTACAATAAAAAGAGCCAATCGCGACTCTGGAGCCGGAAAACTCGAGAGATGCAATGAAAAACGTAAGCCATTCGAAACCGACGACAAACAACAGCAAACTAATTAAAACTTCAAGAGCGCGCAACGTCTAAGAAAAGCACTTTGAGCGACCTAATATTCGCGGACCTTTGAGAGTACCACGCTGGAAAGCGGAGTTTAGAGCCATAATGTTGCCAAGGTTTTCAGGGGAGATAAAGGGTAGCACAGTTGATTCGAATTCAAATTTAGGTTTCATTATTCAATCTAAAAAGTTACATTTATTTATGTAACAAAGCCATCCTAACTAGGCCTCGCCTGTACCACAGTATACCGAGAGAACAGTGGATGCACTCCCGAGCGACAGGGCATCGCGGGGATAGGGTGCGAGGGAAGTTAGCAATCGGCTGTGCACTCTGTCTAATTACTGAAGGAGTATGGAGACTATGGAAGTATACTGTCTCCTAAGCTGCTGGGGTGGATGTCGACCTTTCGTCGACCACTCTTGATATGACCAATTGGCTACTTGATCCTGAATTCAGAGCCAATGGTCCGCGATGGATTCAAACTGAATGACCGCTGAATATACGGCAGGTAGAGGCCGCGCAAGCGACTTCGGATTCGTAACCAGAAGGGAGGTCGAAGGCATCCTAATGATTAATTCCTGACGGAGATATCCTCCCAAAACTGGTAGCCAGGCGGGTGAGGCGGCCCACTGGGTTACCTTCCTAGTGCCTCGCCGTAGGGCGTTGGAGTCTGGCGGGTTCGTGGCTTTGCTGGACTGTAGGTTTGTACCGTCCCAAAATCTTCTATGTTCACCTTGCGGGAGGTGAAGGGTTCGTTTCATTTTATTTTATTTATTTATTTAGGTAAGGTAACATCATGGACTTATATTATAATAAGCATAATTCCTCAAAAAGCATTCTTATGCGTGCTAATAATATGAAAATTATTTGTTAGGTTATATATTATATTGTATTACTGTAAAATTATATTGTATTACTTAGGTTATATATTAATATTTTAAAGTAATATGATATTAGTAGTTAAACACCTTTATTTAAACACCTTTAACATGTAGACGATGTATAAATTAACATGTATAAATATTTAGATACATGAATAGCGATATACATATGTCAGAGCAGCGGGGGGGGGGGGGGGGAGGGGGTCCTGTAAGTAACCGTTAATAACGATTTCTGAGCTTTAACACTAGACGATTTTACTAGACATTCTCAGTAGACCGTTTTTCAAAAGAAATTTTTCGAAGCGGTATCGCGTGCGTGATCCATCATTAATTTCTAGGTGTAAGATTTTAATTTAAGATTTTTCCCTATATTGGGAGAAAATCGCCATAAAATTCAATTTCGCTTCACGTACGAAGTGAAACACATTGCAGTGAAATCCCACCATCTTGATAAGGTAAAGCCGACTCGATGCCGATAAACCGGCCGGTAGATTTATGCGAGGAGAACACCAAAGGTATGTGTCTACGGGGAGCCAGTTAGTGAAACTGCTGAATCCCAAAAACGGTTCTCCCGGTTAAAAGAACGGGAAACTGAATGGCCGCTTCGGCCGCCTGGATTTATTGCGAGAATGCGACACGGGAGCACAGGAGTCTAAGAGGAGGGCGTATTCTGCAAGTTGTTCGAAAAGCAAGACGAGAAAGACGAACACTCAAGGTCAGAGGTCGACAAACCGTATCTTTGACCTGAAAAATTGCGGCTCTTCTCTTGCTCCAAAACCGAGCTAACTTTGTTTGTTTGTTTTTTTATACTCTTTATAGTGAATTTTCACAAGTTTATTATCATAAGACAAGCAACCCTACTATGTTGTGTTTATATGTACCTACCTATGCCAGCGGGTAACATGTGTGCGGGTAACGTTCGATCGATACAATTGAAAATGCGATTTCGTAAATTTTATCATAGCGGAAAATGGTTACCAACCGGAAATCGAACCCGGAACCTTATATAGTAAGATCAGGCGACTTAGCCACTATGTCGAGGAATCGCTAAGCTTTAACCAAGAGTACGCAATATTTGCGACTTGTAGTCGCCGCATGAAACAAGCGCAACTAAAGCAGCCCTATGTGTCTCATGAGTATAAGCCCTATGGGTTTTATGATGACGTCTTTTTTTTAAATATATTTTTATTCAGAGAACAAATATCTCGCCAAACTGGTATATAGTTTGTTGGCGAGACAAACTCTTATTTTTCTAGTCTTACACTTCTAATTTTGTGATACAAAGACATTAATAATATAAAAACAATGCACAGCAGTTTTACTACTGGTCTTACTACAGGCTTAAGTTAGGTCAGTATTACTAAAAGCTTAAATTATAGAAACGTATAACAAAATTTACTTATGACCACTAATTTCACTATAAACGTCCAACAGGTCGCTTTATAATCTCTTTTTAAACATCTGTTTTCTCACGCTTACACAGTCTTCCTCAGATACAATAGTATTAAAGATTCTTGGAATGAGGTACTTTAACGTCCTTTCACCATAGTAGTTGTTCGCTCTTGGTTCTTCAAATCTTTTACGGACTTTTTCTTTAACATTCCTATTGTACTGTATTGGTATTTTAAATTCTGAATTTCTAAAATGCTCCATTGCTAGTAAGTATGTATTTTTTTCATGTATAGGTAATATATCGCATCGCTTAAACAACAAGTTATAGTTCTTTTTACATTGTCTGCACCCTACCATCGAGAACAGCTGACCGCTTAGGGAAATACACGCAAGAGTGCGCCTTGTTGCCCCCTCCCATGTTTTTGTTTTTTTTTTTTGAGTGCTTGCGTTTGCCGGAAAGTAATGTCGAGATATAGCAAAAACCTAAAAACAACTAAAATCGTATATAGGCTAGTTATTAGTAAAAAAATATCCAAATAATTAACTATACATTCCAAAAGAATACCTCAACAGCTCGATATATTGTAGGAAGTATATATCTATGCAGAGATTGGTATTTACGAGTAATATTATTTTTTATTTGCACAGCCATTTTTTCCCATTTCAAACATATTATTTCACCAGGTTTTCGCAAATCTCTTTAACGTTGAAAAAACTACATTTTTCAAGATATCGATATTATTACACGACTGTCCAACAAAAAAAGGAGAGTAACGTGTTTAGGGTTCATCTATGTATGTTTACCGTTTCTTTGTTCCACCATAATTTCTAAACACTTGAGCCGATTTCGAAGTGTGTGGTATTGTTAGAATCGTTATGTCATCCCGAGTGTCATAGGTACCTTAACTGTCCAAATATCAAGTACAGTCCGCGCGCGAGCTCCGAAGAATCGGGGGTTGGGAAAGCGGCCGGATTACGCCGCCCTCGACCGTCACTTCATACCACGCACTCTAGTACTAAGAGAGCGCCGGGTGTGGAGCGACGGTCGGGGGCGGCGTAATACGCCCTCTTCAAATGTCAATAAATGTACGTAAATATATCGTTTTTAGTGTTAAATGAAAGGTTTGATTAAGTACATTCCGGAAATATCCATCTATCTATATGGTTGAATACAAAAACCAAAAATGTTTCATTAGAAAGCCGTAATAAAAATAATTATAAATAGAATAGTTAAGTTTCTGTAAAAGCAGTCGTGTTTTTTATTTTTTTATATATTTACTTGTTTTAGTATTTTTGGCATAATATATATATATATATATATATATATATATATATATATATATATATATATATATATATATATATATATATATATATATATATATATATATATATATATATATATATATATATATATATATATATATATATATATATATATATATATATATATATATATATAGTATGTTTGTCACACATCGTAATATTTCGTAGTCATAAAATATTGGTATAATATTTCAGTCAAAAAATTTCGTCACCTTCGACGAAAGTTCATGGGATGTAAGTACCGGTAGTCCGACCATCCCCCGTATATAATTATCATCACCCAATCAGACGAAAGTAACAACGAAATCATCCTCTATAACGTGATTCAGATTACCCGAACCGCTAGTGATCGAACTATTTGCGAGGTGCGGCCTTGTGATATATCGCCAGCGGTCTGGAGCATCGCGCGCCACGCCGGTCCGGAAGTGGCAATCACGCATGCGTGTCACGCCTCGCCAGGAAACCCCATACATCCGCCCACACACGTTACACATAAACAAACAAATTAACATAGTATAATACACATACCATATACAAACTACACATACAAACATTTACATTCGGTCCAGATTAACGAATGCTCGATAAGAATTCACGATTACTGGATCCATAAGGCGATCGATCATTTTGAAATGGAAGGCTTGGCTAAGAGGACCGTTTTCTCAAAGTGATATATTGGATTTATTTTCCAAAATGAGTTTCTAATCGGCAAACATACACATAGCCACACAACTCTCAAGCAATTTTAATACGTTTTGTATTAAGATATGGGCAAAAATTACTAATATTTACTACAATTAAAATGAATATAAATTTGTAATTCACAGGAGTTCCGTAACGGGTTTTATATTTTAGAATGTATAAAATGTTGTAAGTATGTACCTATACTATGTCATACTATGTGTTTTCCTTAAGTATTAAATACATAATGTAAATAATAGTTTGATGTACTTCTCTAGGAGCCAAAGACGCTAGCGTAAAGAAATTTCTAGAAAAAGATACAAAAACCTTTTTTTAATAGACGCAAAATTTGAGTTTTTTCAAAGTGACACATCATTCGTAGATAATCTTTGATTCTGTACCTTGTGAGGAAAAAAATATTACATTAGCGAAATTAATACACGGTCATATTTAGAGATAATTAATAAAGAGACCCTACTACCAAGATTCAGAGATTTTCTTGTATAAGAGTCAAATTTTATTTGACCAATTAAAGATAATGTCAAAGCGATACATCTACTGCAAAAGTATCTCTTAGATATTCAAGAATATATATGCGTTTAGATTTATTGATATCTTACTTAACAACTAACAATTATTTGTTTAAATTAAATGTAATTCTAATGAAACGTTTTATAAATAAAAATATTCATCCTAAAAAAAGTTGCTGATGAATCATTTAGAGACAAGTAAATATATTAAAAGTTGTCAAAACCACGACCTCCATTACAAAAAGTGAACTACTGTATTTATAATATTTTTTTACGTTTTTTTTTAAATGAAATATTCGTGGTTTATGTATTTATCCATATGGATACATATATATTTTCGGAATGTACTTTATCAGACCTTCGATATACTTATGTTAATTTATTGACATTTGGACATTTAGACAATTACTTAACTGATATATACTTGATGTTACTTGATACATAGCCATTCTAACAATACTACACACTTCTAAATTAATTCAAGCGTTTAGAAGTTATGGTGGAATAAAGAGAAGGTAAACAAACATACATGAAACCTGAACCACAGTGTACCATGTGCCTGAACCCATTACACCCCATTTTTGTTAGGTAGTCGTGTAAAAATATTTTTGCCGATAAATCGCTTAGAGAAATCTGTCCTCATTATTATGCAATATCCGACATGGAAGTTTTTAGGTTAGTCGGAGCTTCCAAATACGATACTGTGTTCGGATCTACCCCATGACGTACTTCTATATTATAATAGCATCCTAAAAAACGGTATTAAGTAAGACATGTATCATTTTTCTCTCCGATTTGTATATATTTGATTCTCCCTTATTGTTACGTTGTTTTACGAAACGAAACAATACGTCATTTCTGCTTCGCCCTTTTTGCCAAATAATTGCCAATCCCCCCTCTCGATTCTTTCCATCCGAATGAAAATTTGTTTTCGTTTTGGGCGTCGATAGGAGGGTTGGAGAAGGTAGAAGGGTGAGGGGGGGGGGGGGTTGAGGGTGATTTCCATATAAACGCGTATGTCCGCGTTAAAGTTGACGAGGGACAAACTGGGCAGCGTTTTGGACGCGCCAAAATGGCGGATCTGTCAAGTTCGACATGACGTTCGGGGCTTTTAGCGAGGCAAATTTGCAACGGGCTATTAGTATGAATACAGCTTTCGCGATAACCGAATTTGCCCGGTCAATAAAGCGGACGATCGCCAGTCGTTTGACAGGATGAAACAGTTTGAAATTTAATTGCTGGCATCTCGTCAAATGACTGTCCGTCTGTCTGTTAATGAAATCTATAGTCCATCTGGCATAATTTTGTGGCAATTTACAAGGGCTGAAAAGCTGGAGTGAGTTTAGAAATTAGCCATTCCAAAAATCTTTAGCCTCACAAAACAAATAATCTTATAATACGTTTTTGGTACATGTTTATAGGATCCAAAATATATAGAAACATATTTTAAAACGTTATAAAGGCATGCATTTTTAGTATTAGTAAATTACTGTATATATGTTAGGATTTTTAAATTCTAAAAGTTTACAGTTACGACTATTGATACATTACTAGTTAATTTAGTTATCCCTATTGTACCACTATATTAAATTTAGAAAGCTTTCAACGTTCACAAGTTTAATTTTATTAATTTACTAGTTTTTTTAATTGAAATTGGGGTTGGTTGTCAGTACTGAGGGAGTGAAACACAACGCGGGAGCCATGCACCCCAGGAATTTATAACGCCATCAAGTTATTCTGTCTCCCATGGAGTGAATGTGAAAGGCTTAGCGGATGAAACAATACACTGTCTAACTACACCGGCAAGAGGCCTCAGCGGGCTGACTTCGCTCCCTTACTATCGGATTTGGACGGATTTCTCCATCCTCCAGTCTGGTTCGAGATTCGAAGTCGCTTGCGCTGCCTCTACCTGATGTTAATGGTAAGTCAGTTCGAATTTATCGCACATATTAATATCACTCGGAATCAGGTGGCCAACGGATGACTGGCATCAGGTCAACAACAACCCCCGCTGCTTAGGAAGCGTACGTTTCCATACTCGCCCCGTTATTATCCGGAGTGCACAGCCGATTGGCTAATGCCGCACGATGTACAAACTACCCAGTACCGACAGAGGTGTTCCCCCAGATTGGAGCATCCAATTTCACCTGTCCGCGACTGGGCTTACAGCTGCAGGCAGGGTTAACAGCGTCCTTTGAGCATCATCATCGGCACCGATAAATCAGAATCGAAGAAAAAATAACCTTGTGCGGATAACAGCTTTTCAACGACGGTTTGTTGTGTTTCCTGATGCCAAAGTTTTTTTTTTTTATTTGTTGGGAGCTTTTCTAAGGTTTTATGAACCTTGTAACACTGCGACCATTGCTGATATATTGTGTTCGCCACCTATATAGTTCTGCGCTAAGCCTCGTGTAATTTAAGAACCGCAACAGGCTTTTGGCGCCCGATTGTTTTACCTCCTCAGGTTGGAGGTAATGACCACTCAAGTGAGTGTATCTTTTACGCATCAGCAAGCCACACTCGCACATGAGGTGCAGAGGAGTTTCCTCTGCCCCCTGGCAGAACCTGCACATTTTCATGTCCCGGAGCTTGAGGTTGTGCATGTGTTTGTTCAGGCCACAATGCCCCGTGAGCGCCCTCACCAGTATGCGTTTATTCCTATTTAGCGATATTCCTATTATGCGATTGTTCCTATTTAGCGATAATGCCTAACGGGCAGTCTTATGGTCGTAAGCCTTAATTAGCGATTTGGTGTGTTGTTCCAGTGGTTGACGGATTGTTCTAAGCATATTTTTTGAGCATTATGTTGAGATGGCTTTTTGGTACGCCACAGCAAGGCTCAGGGACATATAACGTTCCCTTTGCTCTCGTCTTAGCAAGTTCGTCTGTTTTTTCATTTCCCTCGATTCCTTCATGGCCGGGAACCCATCTTAGAATTACCCTGTTCTTTTCGTCCAGGGAATTTAGTAGTGATACGCAGTTTTGCACCAGCTTTGAATTAATGGTATTCGAGGTTAGTGCCATAAGAGCTGCGTTCTTATGGAGGTTGATATCCGCACATTCAATAACGGTGTCAAAGTCTTTAGTGAAATCGATAAAACTTTGCCTGTGCTTGTTACCGCCTGGTTCATAAACAGAAATCGGATAGGGCGATATGAAATTTCATCCGAAAATACAAGGACGAAATCACCATGTGGTTCATTATAAACACAGCTTTGTGATTGACAATTGTGATTAACAAATTTGAACAATTGGAATTGAATAACAAATTGTCACCTTGTAAAATTAACAAAATACAATTCCTACCGTTCAGCATACGTAAATTTCCGAAAATCAGAGTCCCGACGAAATTTTAATATTAACCAAACGACTGAATATTGGACTTTTTATAGGTGTGTTCAGCGGAAGAGGTCGACACAATTTTCGGAATTTGGCAACGGTTCAACTCTTTTTTCGTTATTATGAAAATTTACAAAGTGACGTAAACTGCTTATTATATGGTATTTGTCTATGGGGTTAAAATCTAGGGTAATTTCGCTTAATTTTAAGTTGAAATTGTATGATGAGTTATTGTAGTTGAACCGTGACGAATTTAAAAACTGTTGAATTTTTTGGGAGCTAATGGGCCCATGATGAGGTGGCCACGATGACCCATGTGTTCAGGGTCGGTCACACTCACGGGTCAACACCCATCCGATGGCCTCCACGCATGGGGTGCGAACCTGGGTAGGACACTGGGTCAACCAGTCTCCCCTGGGAATCAAACCTCTGGCGCTCCTGGACGGTCTGCGCACCGAGCGGCGCAAGCCAATCGACTGTGCTCTCCGACTAACAGTCGGGGGAGTCTGGGAACTGTATTGTTTCCTATAGAGCGGGGGTGGTTGTCTACCTTACGGCGACTGCTCTTGAAATGACCATTGGCCAACCGATCCCGGTTCAGAGTCGGGCAAAGGACGCCTTGGTCCGCGATAGATTCGGTGCACACCGTTTCACCGCTTCGTAAGGGAGAGGACCGCGCAAGCGACCTCGAACTCGGAACCAATCGAGAGACCGGAGAAATCTGGTCACAATTGGAAGCAAGGGCGCGAGGGTCGGCCCGCCAGGTAACACTGGCTATCTCGCGGTAAGGCGTTGGCTTCTTGCGGGTTGTGACGTAGTTGGACGTTGGATTTGTTCTGTCCAAAGTCTTCTACGTTCACTGCAGGGCGACAGAACGAGAAAATCATTAAAACGTCCTGTGTTGACGGGCTCGCCCGTTGTAGTTGACACCGCAAGTTGTTGAAATTATTGCGATGGATTGCGTTGAGACGAGTTTTTCTGACTTTGACGCCATTGATAATTAACTGTCCTTGCTCAACGGCCTTGGCAACTGATGCTTTATTCTTCTTCTATCTCTTAATAGCCAGTAGTTTATTTTGGCTTGTGAAAAAGAATATTGGAAAGGAGGTTTAACGAAAGCGTATGATAGGGCGTTGATATAAATGGCATAACCACGTGGTAATCAATTAGACAAAATCCAATATAGTTGGAGCTGTGCTCTGCTTGAGTGTGGCGATGTCATTCCAAATTGATATTCTTGAAGCATCGTGGAGTTTGGGTAAATCTCGTAGAAGTGCGAAGAGTCGTTTCGCCTATGAAATATAATATTTCCCAATAAGACATAATTCGTTAGGCTTAGCGAAGAGTGGAACAAGTGAACAACAAAGGTGCCCCCTTGTTGATTTATCGCCCTTTGACCGTTTCCTGAGCACGTTCTCGCCGCATTGAGTTTAGCGGGAGTATTGTATAAGGTGGAAAAACTTGTCGAAACCTTTACACATCAGTGCCGGATTATCCAACAGGCCAAGTAGGCACCACGAATTTTAGGGGTCCCGCCATTATAATAATTTTTTTTAACTTGTTTGTAATAGAAAAAAATATGAAACTGAAATTCTAAGGAGAATACGTTTAATAAACTTTTTAATACGACTAGTAGTATAATTTTTATGACTCATCGACATTTGGCTGCTGCCAGCCTGTGCGATCATAGATGTCTCATGATTACATACGCTTACTAGTGATGTCTAATGATTTCGAAGTTGAAATTGCTCAGAAATTGACAGAAGAACGACTGAATTCATTTGACATTTTGGCCACTGAATACGACGTATTGGTAAAGGTGAATTTCCAATATGCCATAAAAGAGGTTAAGTAACGACAGAGAATATTAAAAGTTTTATTAATGTATACAGTTTTATAAAAGTTTAATGTATGTTTAATGTTGTTACAATATATCAATGCTTATTTTGTTTAAGCCACTATTACACGTCATCAACAGTGTTGCGATTCGTGTGTTGCAACAGTGTTGTCGACTGTTTTTTTGGTTAATTATTGAAACTTTTCCGATTATACCCAAATTCAGTTTCAATTTCAATTTTATCATTTTCAATTTAATTTTTTTCTTATTGTGGTTTAGTAACGTAGAGTTTTACAATTATGCAGTGCGGGATAATCTGCCTTTTAAGCTTATGTTTTTTTTCAAACAAGAATGGTCACAAATTGCTACTGGAGTAGGCAATAAATAAAAAAATATTATTTCAAACGACTTTTTAAAACCACGTCATAATAAAAGCACACAGAGTAAAAGCACACGGTTACGTTAACCAGGTAAGACAGACTTGGGTATAGCCGAATGGTTTTAATTATTTACCAAAAAAAGCTCGTTTTTTCATTATTTGGTCGAATTTAAGATATTGACACACGCAACCGGACGAGCCGAACCCAAGTAGAGCCGGAAAGGTTTTAATGATATAGAATTGAATTTAAAAATGGGCTAAACAAACGTCAAACAAAAACCGCTCTAAATGGTCTCGAAGTCTTCAACCTGTTGGTTGGATTTTAAATGACACAGTGGCCCACACCTGTCGATTTATTTGTTTCGCATAATCTGTTTCTAATATAAAATATTATTCTTTTCGTGGTTATTTCCTATTATTTAATTTGGTAACAATTATTTGATATAATTTAACATTTTATTTAATGTATCTTATCTATTTTCCGTATTCTTTTTTCTGTATTTACTATTGTGATTATTAGTTAGTTATTATTAATTATAACTAATTTGTAATGGTTATTCGTAACTTTTTTTGTAATGATTTTTAACTTATCGAATATTTGTACATTTAAACTAGAGAGCTCGCTACCTTGGAAATAAATGAATAATCTTGAATGCTTTAATTAATTAAAAATGCTTTAATTAATTAAATAAATAATCTGCCACGCAAAGCGAGAACTCACATCGTTACAGAAGTGACACTTCAACCAACGGACAAGATAAAAATCTATGGGGGAGAGCATAGGTAGACAAAAATCTACGATAGACTACCCAGTCTACCCTAGACAACGGCGGCTGCAACGTCACCGAAACGTCGGGTCCTACAAATTTCACGCGGTAAATTCGTTTTCTATCCTATTTATAATGTCAAACAACCGCGATAGTCTTCGATTTTATAAAAATCTACGATTTTGACTTTGGTGTAATAGAGAGCTCAATGTATGGTGCGGGAACGGCATCGGCCCGAATGATTTACACGATAAGCCTGTTCGCTTACTTCACCGCATCGTAAGGTCGGGGCGACACGTGCCGTCGACAGAAACGTGATGCCCTTCCTGCACTAAATACAAATAGCAGAAATAGCAAATCGTACTAACGCCCATCTATATAGCGAGAGCTGCGAAATATGTATTACTATTTTATTCAAAGGTATAGAATGACAGGAATGCGGCGGGAGACCGCTTGCTGCTAAAATATTTTGTTACAAGCACGTCCCTTAAGGGGCTCTCTAGACGATCAAGCATGCTTGACAAGCTTCGCGTCTCGGGCAGGGAGGGGATCGTAAACCGCAGGAAATATTCAAATATTTTTTTGTAGTATTTACCAAAAATACCTAGTTTTTTAAGTTATACCAGAAAGTCACGTTAATTAGATGTAATTGATTGATGAATGACGTGACTCCCTGGTATACAACTACAAAATTAGGCATTTTTCGTAAATATTAAAAAATATATATTTGCATATTTCCTGCGGTTTACGGTCCCCTCCCAGCCCGCGACGCGATGCTTTACAAGCATGCTTGATCGTCTAGAGAGCCCTTAACATTACATAATATTAATCTGTATTACAGAAAGGAGGAAATGAAAATGTAGTCATTCTAGTTTGGAGTAATATTTGGAGTAGTATAGGAGTCTTTCATATTAGTTTGGAGTAAAATTTCAGTCTGGATTCACAACTGAAATCCAGCTATTGACATTATTTTGAGAGATTAGAAATTGTTTACAGAAAATACCTATTTGGATGTTGCCTCTGTGTTTCAACTTTTTATGAATATTTGATATGACGACGTATAAAGTTCTTTTTCCAAATATATAAAAATGTAACCTTAGATTTACTACAATATGGAAAATACCTACACAAAATAATAAATTATCACAGTCTTAGATTACTGTTCAACATTTTTTGCTTTCCTTTAAAGCCAGTATTTCCTACCTTACAAGGTTTTCACTTTAAGTCGACGATATGTTGTGTTAAATACCAGTTACAGATGAGACTTTCGATTTTTTGACAAACTACTAAATTAAAGTGAGTTTTGCACAGAGTGGGATATTCGAACTGAAATGTGGGGCAGCAGAATGGCGATATCATTAATTAATCAATTACTTACTTATTGAATCCTGCAGACCTTCTCACATCAAGTTTAAAAAAGCTTGGTTAGAAAGTTTGATTTTATTCTTTGGTACAGTTTTCATCATAATTAGCGCTACAGTTCTAGTAGTTGTATCGTCTTATTCAAGATAGTGCCAGCGGTCTAAATACCGGAGTTGCATTGGTCAGTTCGAAAGAATCTCCCTATCGCAGCCCATTGAAGATGAGGCTGGTTCGGACACGTCTTTCTACACTTTTACGCAGCATTGGATATTTAGCACTGAAAGCTCCATCACGCAGTTTTAGAACCCGAACTTTGTGCCAAAACAAAAGACTCTTCTTATTAGCGTTATTTTATTTAAAAGCATTTAAACATCTCGTCTCATTATGACATGCGGGCGAAGTGTTATTAACACTGAAAGCTCCATCACGCAGTTTTAGAACCCGAACTTCGCGCCAAAACAAAAGACTTCTTATTAGCGTTATTTTATTTAAAAGCATTTAAACATCTCGTCTCATTATGACATGCGGGCGACGTGTTATTAACACTGAAAGCTCCATCACGCAGTTTTAGAACCCGAACTTCGCGCCAAAACAAAAGACTTCTTATTAGCGTTATTTTATTTAAAAGCATTTAAACATCTCGTCTCATTATGACATGCGGGCGACGTGTTATTAACACTGAAAGCTCCATCACGCAGTTTTAGAACCCGAACTTCGCGCCAAAACAAAAGACTTCTTATTAGCGTTATTTTATTTAAAAGCATTTAAACATCTCGTCTCATTATGACATGCGGGCGACGTGTTATTAACACTGAAAGCTCCATCACGCAGTTTTAGAGCCCGAACTTCGCGCCAAAACAAAAGACTTCTTATTAGCGTTATTTTATTTAAAAGCATTTAAACATCTCGTCTCATTATGACATGCGGGCGACGTGTTATTAACACTGAAAGCTCCATCACGCAGTTTTAGAACCCGAACTTCGCGCCAAAACAAAAGACTTCTAATTAGCGTTATTTTATTTAAAAGCATTTAAACATCTCGTCTCATTGTGACATGCGGGCGACGTGCTTAATTATTGAGATTTCGCCTCTGTTATAATAGCGTTATCGTCCGCCTGGTTGTGATTAACAGCGTTAACGCTAATTACCGCAAAACCGAGCCGTTACCAATTTAGCATTAACTTCATTAGCAGCGATATGGGTCAGTGACGCTCTGCGTATTTGTCCTCCGCAGGGCCTCACCGAGAAACAAGCTTATATTATTCATATTCATATTCATGTTATTATTATAATGGTATAAATTGGTCGATTTTGTAATTAAACGCTAACGATACCGTTTTTTCATGATTTCCCTCTTGTTACCTAATAATTGATCTTGTTAGTCATGTACAAGTATATTATATAAATATATAATATATGTGGGGGGCGGCTGCAAGGGCTACGCGCCGATCTGTCAGACGACGCAAAATGTCTTTCGGCATTGTTGGCGTCCGACCGGTTAAGGCGGCTAAAACACGCCAAGTAAACCGCTGTGCCGGCAACAAATGCTAGTCTATCAATTTTAGATGCGTAGAATTAAAACGTAGCTAACTTCGGGATCTTGTTGGATACAGGTGATGAACACCATTACCTTCAAATTCGGCGAGTTTTCTGCGAACGTACGGCGCTACTTCCATTATATAGATGCTTTATGTGAATCGCTTATTACTTACGGCATAATTGGTTGGGGTGGATGTGGTAAAACCCTGCTAGAGCCATTGCAAGTTGCGCAGAAATTTATATTAAAAATTATTCTACGTAGACCATATCGCCATCCCACTAATGAACTGTATAAGGAAGCTAAAGTTCTTGATTGTAGGCAACTTTTTCTAAAAACTTCCATCTTAAGGCTATTTTTGGACAATAACTCAAATTTAGGAATAATACAGAACCGGCGACCAACGAGACAAGTTGTAGAAAATAGCTTAATAATACCCAGAAGGAAAACATCATTTGGTCAAAGACATTACTCTTTCATTGCGCCGAGATTTTACAATCTGATCAATATGGAAATAAAAATGAATTTGACATTTAGGGAATTCAAAAATAAATTAAAGAAATGGTTATCGAATCATGACAGACTAACCATACATCAAATGTTAGAAATAATAGTATAATAAAACTTAGGTGCACAAATTATTAACATATTTTTAAACTTATATGTTAAGTATTTTTTAACATTGAACTAACTATCAAAAAATATTTGACTTTGACAATGAATTATACTTTTAGACTAGGTATTTTTATAATAAATCTTATATTACTTAAAACATAATATTAAATATTAATGACTGTTTCTTTCTTTTCTCACATATAACTTTATTTATATTATTTAATCGAATTTTATATTATATTTATTGCCGATTTAATAATGGAATTGCATTTTATTTATTATATATTTTTAATATTTTTTTATTATTATTATTTTTTATTTTATTCTGAAGACCACATTTTAGGGCAATTTAGTGTCATTAGCTTTTTACTAAAACTTGTACATTTGTGGGCAAACAAGCAATCAAGCAAACTTGATTGTAATATTGGAGTCCTGTCCACCCTAGAACGGGCTAGTCCCAGTTGGGTGACAGAAACAAATAAGCAAAAGGTTAAGGTTTTGCCATTCGGTTCCTGTTATTTTTGTAAGCTAATCAATGTTTTATAGTAATTAATTCTTAAATAAATAAAATAAATAAATAAATAGATGGACGGTAGTGTCGTTATGCGCAGATCTTTAAACAGAGGCACTGTAGTCTTATCAAGCGGCACATGCGCTATTGTGCGGAAGGTACGAATCTGCATAACGAAGGCTCTCTACCTGTCTACTGCATGCCTTCATAACTTCGCGTGTGATCATATGCAAAGTAACACATGCACAGCTCGTATACTATACTCGCATTCTACGCAGTGTCGTCGTGGGTCCATTCAATAAGGAACTTTTTATAGTTCTGTTCAATTGACCATGTTACTTTTACACTGACGAGCAAGGGCATCCTAGTGAAGGATATGTTCCGGAAGGGGGGTGGGTGGGAGGGGGGGCAATTGTTGGGAAAAAATATTATTTTACAAAGCAGGTCAAAATATGTTTCGGAATGTAGTCGTTCAACCTTTAAATAATAATGGGGTGGGTGTATATGCAGGGTGTAGTGCATGCAGAGGAAACAGATCCATATCTTTATTTGAGGAGGAGGAAGAGGGGACAAGGGATTATTACAGTCATATATTTTTTAAATTGTTTCTAATAGATACAAAAAAGTCATTGAATTTCAAATCTAAGGAGAAACTCCTAATATATTATTTAATCCGACTAATATAATAGTATTATTGTTATAAATTATCGACAGTTAGCCGCCGCCAGCCTGTGCGATCGTATTTTGTTTATATGATCGTGTTTTCTATGCGACCTTAGCGTTGTCAGAAATGCTTAATGCTTTTCCCGGTGCGATCGTGTTTTGTATTAATTAGTGACATCCTTGAAGGGGGTGAAGCAGTTTGGACAAGTTTGGACATATTTTTTTTTTGATTTTTTACTGGTTAATAAAAGTTATTTATTTTTTATTCAGAGAAAAAAATACATTTTTTTAAATAATAAAATCTTGCCAAACTGGTATACAGTTTGTTGGCGAGACAAACTCTTATTTTTCTAGTCTTACACTTTTGTGATACAAAAAGACATAAATAATATAAAAAACAATGCACAGCAGTATTACTACTGGTCTTACTACAGGCTTAAATTAGGCCAGTATTACTACAAGCTTAAATACTACAAGTTTGACAAGCGTTGAGCGCGCTGCGCCATCTAGCGATAGGTAATATATCGCTAGCTAGATGCCGCAACGCGCTTATTTTTTTTATATACTTTTTTACAAAACATGAAATTTTACAAATTTTCTAAATAAAAAAAACCTTTAATTTTTTTGTGTTTTTTCAAAATTTTATTTATAAAAGTTGTTTATGAGCTCGTATTGATTCACCTACTTCAACTTGTAACTAATTAAAACTCATCCTATATACACGTCTATTCAACACTATATCGTCGTCAGAATATTTGACAACCTAAATGTGGCCTCGAAATGTGCAAATGGGCCCCAAAATTTCGACGGACTAAGGACGGATTAACATAGGTTAATCCGGCACTCGATCGACAAGCAAATATTTAAAACTCACGTTCGGTAGCATCTTTAGTGACCCGCCTCAAAGACTTTTATCTCTCTCAGGTTTAACCAGTTTTTCCTTTTCTATATCACTTCCTCCTGGCATCCTCTCAACCGGCATTTATTATTCATAAGGTATTTATATGTACTATTTGTTTAGATTTGAACAGGTGATTATTTATCTCTTGTATACTTTTTATACAATGCGCTACTGTACCGTGCTTGGCAATAAACTCGCCGTTTTGTATGTGCAAATAAAGATAATACTTTCCCGATCCACCAACCGACGACAAAAAAAGTATTGTGACCGCGCTAAAAAGAAAATATGAGATGAAGACGGAAAATATCCTCCCAGATGAGAGCAAGATTACGATTTGTCAGTCTGCTCTCCTCCCCCTTCTGGATTATGGAGATGTCGCATTTCTCGACCTCACAGAGGAGTTATCCACCAAAGTTGAGCGTCTCCAAAATGTCTGCATTCGTTATATCCTCAGAAAATTTGACCAAATCACGGAGTACAGGGAGAAGCTTCACTGGCTATCGACTCGAGAGAATAGAGACATGCTATGTATGTATGTGTACATCTTTGTATGCTTTTTAAGATCTTGGATGGCGTCGCTCCCAATTATCTCACCGACAGATTTACTGCACTATCGGCTCATGGACGCCCTCTGAGATCAAAAAATAATCTGCTACTCTCTATCCCTAGTCACAGCACTGACTTCTTCTCATTCTCGTTCACCGTGCGTGGAGCCCGTCTTTGGAATACTTTGCCGAAAAATGTGATGACCACGCCAAGCATAACAAGTTTTAAAAATAGACTAAGTGAACATTTGCAATCTTACACATAAATTCCCGTTCCCTTCTCATACTCCTCCTTTTCAAACCTTAACGTCCTTAAGGGGTTTAATTATTTTGGTGTGGCCCATTCTGTGCCCACAAAGACTTAAATATATATTTCTTTCTATCCTCTTTTTTTGTATTTGGCATACTCTTTATAAAGGTTAAGTTATGTATAATAGCTTGTACTTGCAAATAATGGTCATACAATAGTATTGCTTAGGTCTAAAATATTGCCTGCAGGCAATAAGCTAGCCTTTTCGAATAAAGCGTTTTATTATTATTATTATTATTATTTTGAGCCCCCCTGAGACAATTAAGACCATATCCAGATTGAAGTTTGTCTGTGTGTGCGTGTGTCTCCACGATAGTGCCAAAACGGTTCATCCGATTGAGCTGAATTGTGGCATGACGTCATGAGCTGAATTGTGGCATGAAATCGGTCCACCAGGGTGCACCAGTCATATTTCAATCCCGAAATATTAAACTTAGAGACTTGATTGATTTGATTATTATTTCAAATTATATATTTCAAATTTATATTCAGATGAAATCAGTCCCTAGCCACTTGACGGTAAAATCCTGGGGTGACACAAACGGTTTATCGCATTATAATCATTTAATTGCTTTCGTGATAATCGTGTCACAGATTACAAGTGACAGATTTTAATTACTTAATATTATTAAATGAGATTGCAGTCAAAGCTGCCCTCTCTCGTTAGCATTCTGATCCACTAGTCGGTGTTATGAGAGGTAGGCCGAAAGCGAAGTGCATGGGGCATGAATATTGTCGTTTACACAGTGAATGGTTGCGGAAAATGAGCGTTTCTCCCTGGAAACCGCTACACGATCGCTAGAAATCGCCCGTTACATTAACCTCGAGTGGTCAGTTGATATTGTCGACTGTGGCCACAGATAGCGACAGTCGCTACTCTGATTGCCCCAACGGCTTTAGCGTAAGCACTGTTTAGGTTCGCGGACGTATAATGGCCGACAACTTGTTTACTCTTTTGTGAGAACGAGTATTATTAGGGATTATTCTTAGCTGCTTTGCATTTATCTTACGTATCCCGTTATTTACAGATTAGAGCTTCTGTCCAGTAACTATTTCGCTGACTGCGTAGGGTCTGGTCATCTGGGATGACCCAAAGAATAGAACAGAATAGATATTTATTGTATAACTATATGTCAGGGTTGGAACAAGTGGAAGGAAGAAGAAGCAGTGGTAGATCACCGGCCAGATAAAACGACCTCATAAAAGAAGTAACAAAAGGGTCTATACAATCTGCAACCCGCAATGCAGAAGACAGGTCGAAGTGGAGGAGCCTCGTAGGCAAACTGTTGTCTAGTGGCCACGATCCTCAGTAATGTGAGGGAACGACGGAGAAGAAGATGTTAGGGGTACATATGTTTATTAATTAGGTACAAAATGGTTCGATACAGTTTTCCCTCAGGTCTTACAATTTCAATTACATGTTTATAACCACAGATCACTCTTTGTGCTACTTAATATATTTTTAATTACAGCAATCAGTTAAAAATAAACAGTAAAATTCAAACATAATAGCATTTTAACCGTTTGAATACCATGCGCTTTAGAGTATGGAAATTTATGATACGTAACTGTTAAAGGACTATTTGAATAACATATATGTCAAGTTTTGTGTAAATTGGCTCAATAGAGCTTGTATAAATTGATGGGGACATAAGTGTCCCTGTGGTCCATAATAATGCAAAGTTACAACTCGGAAATCATACATATTAAAAATGCACTAAAAGAAAAAAAATCTAATTCAAAAAGCCGCCAAAAACATTGTATTTTTTTTTAATATCATCAGAGTCATATTTTAAATCATTAAATCATCAGAGTCAGATCATTTCCACATTTAAAAAAAACGGTACCTACATTTTTAAACAATATTTAGTTTTTTTCGCTAATATTTTCAGATGTCTCAAAAATATAGAAAAAATATAGTTTATAAATTATTATTATTCTATAATTTATAAAATGATTTTTGAAGTTATGGGGCACATATGTCCTATGGTTCTTAAAGGGTTAAGAGTCTAAGAAGTAATCAACATAGCATTTGTAATTGAAGTGTACATAACAAAAGCAAATCATCTGTCATAAAAATAATATTAAAATAGTCAAGAATAAAAAAAATAAAACAGGGAAATGTATATATTTAAAAAGTTGACTCATGTGCAGAGAGGTCTGCATCTTCCGATAGAGGTTGCTGTCATACATTTATTTATTTATTTATTAGTTTCAAATAGTATTCAAGAGCATTACAGATGAATCCAATTCGCAAATATACAAATACATATATTCTTCTATGCGTTTTCGATAATTAATATAAACAATCATTCATTTACATTTAGTAACTGCAAATGAATGATTGGTAATCAACAGCCAAAATTAAATGGAGACTCCCATTTACATATAATATTATTGCATCATAGAGATTTTATGGTATAGTTATTAAATAAGCTCCAAACCATGAAGCCTAATTAATTAATTAATTAAAGCACAACATATTTTTATTTTTTACATTTCTCTAAAAATATTTACAGTAACCAATAGTGAGAAATAAAAAAAAGGACGGCAAAATGTATTAAGGTCACCTGCGTCACCCAACTAAGCTTGTTGACAAAACTTGTTCTGTGGTAGGCTTTTTGGCCATTTTTCATGTTCAGTCAGTCTAACATAAAAATTATTAAAATACAAATAAAGTAAAATGAAAATAAATTGAATATTGTGAATAATTGAATACATATAATAAAAGTATGTAATAATTGGAGTACATATAATAAAAAATCGGTTGCGTCACCACAAAACTTTCCCGGCAAGTAGCCAAGGATTTATGGAGGGACTTTGAACGTGATGTCCCTTCGGGAAAGAGGTTGAGCTGATTTGAAGGGACAGTCGGCGACGTGCGACGATAGTGAAAAATAAAAATGCAACACATTAAACACGTTCGATTCAGTCGTTTAGCAAGGATACTGACCGACGAAAATCAATGTGTTTTCGGCCCAACAAGACATCTGTGTACAAAATTTCAAGTCTGTAAGTCTGTAGTCGATTTCAATCACAGCTGACCTTTTTACAAGCTTTTATTTAACTTACGTTACTATGTTTGTTTAGGTCAAATCTTTCAAGCTGAAATAGAACCACTTCCTCTTATACTAAGAAGTTGGAATTTTACAAGTTAGTTCAGTTCCGATGACAATGCATTTTTATGAGCATGACCTGATTCTATAACCAGGATCGGCTCTCGACGAGGCTACTATTCCTCGAACAACAGCACAGAAACACGATTTTGTATACGCATTCAATTATGATAGCCCGTTTGAAATTTCTCCATGACATGGCTACTGTACCCAGGGTTGGCTCCCGACGAGGGAACTCCTCAACGGTCAACAGCACAGAAACGAAATTTTGTATAGGCATTCAATTGTGATAGCCCGTTATAAGTTTTACCGCGACAGGGCTGCTGCACAAGGGTTGGCTTCCAACAAGGGGACTCGACAACGATTCTGTCATGGCTGTCATTCAATTATGACAGCCCGTTTCAAGTTCTATTGTGACATGACTGCTGCACCCAGGGTGGTTCAGGACAGAGCATTTTATAAAAGCTTATTTTTTAAAATGTGTTTTTACTATTAACTTATTACCACTTGCGATGACAAATTTATGCCTGCATGCCGAATTTCAGCTCATACGGATTAAGCGATTGGGCGCTATCGTGGAGGAATATGTATAGACAAATATAAATTATTCTATCTGGAAATGGTCTTAATCGTCTCAGGGAGCCCAAAATGAATATTTCCGTCTTTTTCACGAAAATATAATGTATGCGTTCACAATACTTTCCCTCATCGTTGTTTGGAAAGTAAAATATCGATAATAGGTTTTTTTATACGAGTATATTTAAGCTTTAGACGCGATGAACGGGGTATTTTGATTTATAATATAGATTCTATGTAAGTAATCGGTAAATTAAGAATATTTTTGTGTTTCATCAAGTCAGTAAATATGTTTATCTGGTAAAGTTTGACGAATATCGCCAGCTATAATAGTAATACTATTAAACCACTCATCAAATTATTGTTGTTTATTAATTACGTATTGTAGAGTTCCATTTAATGCTTCATTACCTCTATTATATGCCGTAGTTCTTTCGTCCCATACAATTATTTTTATTTACATAATACTTTGGCCAGCTTGCTTTTCTTTGAAATGTTGCATATTGGATTCCATACATTGATAACATTAAGGGGCAATTTTAAGCAGAGTATGTAGTTCGATCTCTTTCCAATTATGTAGCTGCGATCCCAGAAAATATTGCCTATGGCTTAGCTCCCGTGAAAGGCGTTGTTTTATACATGTGTGGAACTTCTGATAATTGCTTTTATTGCTTACAAGGGGCGCGGCTGACTTGTGGCGCCATCTAGTGTGGCGTGCGCGAAGCTCTCAACAGAATTCAGTGTAGTGGTTCACGCGAATTCTAACAGAGGGCGCCAGTTATTTTTTTGAAACATAAAACCAGTTATTATAGCTTAAATATAAAAGTTAGATATATGCTGTTGCGGACTTTTTTATAGATCTTTTTAAGGCCGACGTTTTAGTTTTACATAGTTTTCAAATATACCAAACCATTTCATCAGCGCACACGGATAAAGCACATCACCAGCTCATTTTCTCCGTCTTGATTTACAAATATCGTTATTTCGTATTGAAAACTATTATTTATCACAATAAAATATAGCCTATAGCATTATATTAGTGAAATAGTTTTTGAAATCGGATAAGTAGTTTTGGAAATTACCCCCTACATACAAACTTACAAACTTACACACATCACCTCTCTATAATATTAGTATACATTACATTACATTACATTTTTTTTCAATAAGGAAAAACGTTACGTAATCGCGCTCTACAAAAGGATCAGATTACCATAATGAGTGCCGACACGCTATCCGCCGTGGGGGGGCTCCTAGACGGGTGAACATGTCTTGCGTCGTAAACGTAAAAGCACTCACTGTACAGAGGTTAAAATGCGGGTAGTCAGCGTTTTAGGCTTTGCTTACCCACCGGGAAACAATGACGCAGCGTACCGCTTGGCTTTTAAAGAGCACAACCGACTTATGCATGAGCTCCTCTACTTGCGAAAATGAATACTTTAGAAAATATCATGATGAAGGATTTACTCAAGTAGAAAACCACGCCGCTATGCCTATACACGAACAGACTATAGTTCAAGAGCCAGAGACAAGTAAGTGCAAGAATTTTAGAAAAGCTGATACTTTCAGATCAGACAGTATTTTGACCATAGAATGCTGGGGTACAGTCAGCAAGCCAGACTCCGGGGCAATTATCGCTGGTTTACTATGAAAGGTGTGATTTTAATTAGTATTTCAAAGTGTTTTGGAAAAGCTGATAATTCAACAGTAGACAGTGGATGCAATAAAGAACTCAAAACATATGGTCAGACTGCTTCATAATCGAACGCGTGGCGTCAGCATCTATATCTGTCACCACCTATATCCGTCTTCAACTCGAATAGCAGCCGACAGGCAGCCATCAGGCAGAGGGCTTTCGTTATGCAGAAGCGTGCAGTCCGCACAATAGCGCGTGTGGCGCTTGATACGCCAGCTAGGCCTCTGTTTATAGATCTCTGCACCATGACGCTGCCGTCCATTTATATAATGGAAGTAGCGCTGTTCGTTCGCAGAAATCTAGCCGATTTTGAAGTGAATGGTGTGCATCATCACTATCCAACAAGATCCCGTAGCATGCTACGTTCGGTAAGTCATGCATTATCTAAGTCGGAGAGGCTGGCCTATATCGCCGGCCCAGCGGTTTACATCAAACTCAGCGAGCACATTAGGCAGGCGCAATCTCTTGGCGTGTTTAAGAGACGCCTTAAGAGATACCTTACAGATAAGGCGTTTTACTCACTGGAGGAATATTACTCGAGTGAAGTCTAGAATGCTTTGGTGGCTAAAGTATTTAATAATCTCTTTGCATTTTGTCTTGTATTTCTTTTATTTACATTGTTCTTGTGTTTTTTTTCTTCGTTTTATTTTGTTTATTTTATCTTTTCTTTACGATAAAAAAATCATTGTTTTGCTAATATGTCTGAAAGTTTGCTAATCTGTATCTGACTTGTATACCAGTATACTAATAAAATGAATATGAATATGAATAAAAATTTTAGCGCGTTAACAATACTTTCCCTTTTTTGGGAAAGTAATATGCTAGGCAACGATGAAATACAGAGCAGAAAATGGAAATTAATTCTCTTGAGGTTTGTCTCCGTTGCGGTATAATAATACTATTTACGTCACCTTTATGTGGCCTCAACTCGCGGTTCTGTGCTGGCGCGCAACGCCTTCTGTAACTGAATTGGCTCATCGCCGCATTCAATATGCTCGATTTGAAATCAAATATGACGTAATCCCATACGGATTTATGATCAAGAGCGCCGCGCTCCGGCGGCCATAACTTCCTCGTATAAATCCAAAGAGTCAATATTGTGCGAGCTGCTTCCACCGCGGCATTCTAAAATTGGACTGCATATTATCTCGTGTGTTTGTTATCGTTTGCACTTATGAGCGAGAAAGAGATGCCTGCGTGTCATTCTGTCTTGAGGCTTGGATAAGATTGTTGGTGGATGCATTTGGACGGTTCGAATTTAAGCCCTGGTTCCACTGACGCTGAGCGGCTTCGAGCTGTGTTTCGAGGTAAGCTCAGTACAGCTCGACATGATAGCTTATACTGGACGTAACGGTAGGCGTATTGGGAGCTAACGGTTTTCGTGCAGTTGGCTCGTTATTTCTGGTCTGCTGAACTCACGGGTTAACTCCTATCCAGTAGCCTCCAGTATAACAAGAGTTCTGTTTTCCATGTACCTATTCCGGTCTTATCCTTTCACGATAAGTCACCTGAATCAACAGGCACATCGCAAAAGACCTGCCGCAGGGCGAGCAGCCCGTTGACGCCACATCCAGAAAGCCAGGTCAATCAATGGGCCCGCCTCACGCGAAGCTCCGCTAAGGAGCAATTGCCCAGCGGATGATGTCACGGCCTTCACGAGGTTCGTCGAGTTAGCTGTTAGACTTAGTTAGCTGGTTAGTTCTGTGTAGGTATGCGCCTGAAAGTCTCCAGAAAGACGGTTTTTTTTTTTCAGAGAAAAAATACATTTTTTTAAATATTACAAACTGGTATACAGTTTGTTGGCGAGACAAACTCTTATATTTCTAGTCTTACACTTCTAATTTTCTGATACAAAAAAGACATCAATAATATAAAAAAACAGTGCACAGCAGTATTACTACTGGCTGAAATTAGGCCAGTATTACTACAAGCCTAAATTATAGAAACGTATAAGAAATTTACTTATGACCACTAATTTCACTATAAACGTCCAACAGGTAGCTTTTCAATCTCTTTTTAAACATCTGTTTGCTCACGCTTACACAGTCTTCCTCAGATACAATAGTCAGTCAGTCAGATACAATAGTCAGGGTCAATGAGCATGTCTCACGTGAAGCCCCGCTAAATAGAAATTGCCCAGCGGAAGACGTCTCGGTCCTCGGACAAGGGCCGTCGACTGACTCACAGAATGCCCTCAAAGCAGTCACAAAACAATCTCCGAAGACGAATACCCAAATCGCATCCTTCTACGCTGAGGATACATTTTTGCAATTTCCTTCCGAGAAGGCTTCAGCGAGAAAAATGCTCCCGTCGAGTTGTTTTTATTTGTTGCGCAGCTGCGCGTTGAAATTGCTTCTCTGTAGAGTTTTTAATTGGCCGTTTCCAGAGCGGCGCTGAAACTTCGGGTCGCGAGAAAAAGTCGAGCTAAGTTTTATTTTGCCGTTATTTTTTGTGGCGGAAATTGCATGCGTTTATTACCCAGTACTTCTCGGAAGTCTCAGAATTAAATATTAGTATATCTTTAATTAAATCAAATGCCATACATTATTAAGGCGGATTTAATTTTCACAAAAAATATTCTTAATTTTTAAACCTTGTCAGTCGCCATTTATTTTTGCATGTCTCACGTGAAGGCCCGCTCACGTGAAGCATTGGTATTTCAATGAATCCAGTGTAATCTGAGATTTCAAGAAATCCAATGTTTTCAATATAACGACAATAATGGTTTATTTAATTATAGTTTTATTAATGGCCGTCGAGACATACCGATGCTTCAACTGATACGACAAAGTAACAAACAATACGAAACTTTCCGCGTCATTTATACTCCAGAGAAATGCGAGGTTCCGGTATTCTTTTAAATGCATATAACCATTGAAATAACAACGAAACTGTATATATGAAACCAAAGACTATCGCGGTTGTTTGACATTATAAATATGACAACACCCGATGTTTTGGCGATGAAGCATTCTCGTTGTCCAGGCATTCGGTGAAGTACTCCCAATCGACATGTGCTGGTCCGCGGGTAGGTGGCAAACTGCTGCTGTTACTTCGTAGATCATAACGGTGGTGGAGCGGCGGGTTCGACGCGCGGGAATTTTTAAAATCCGCCGTGCATACAATACTCGCTGTAGCCTGCGTTACGTCCTTGCACCCAGAGTTGGGCATTGAGAACATTTTAAGAAGATGGTTTCACGTAGAAGAGAGTTTCTAACCGTCGTCTCTATTGAAGTTTAGGGTTCTTCTTATTTCAAAGGCTTCCCAGGTCATGCGAGAAAAGTGAAATTGTTCATTGGTAGCATAATAGGGTTATGAAACTGTACCCAGTGGTTAGTTTCGCTATCTAATATATGTTAACACATCGCCGATTGTTCTCGTTGAACAGCTTTTATGTGCTCTATCGGTCGAGTGGCTATGGACCGTATTGTTTGTCCAACGTAGGCTAAACCCCAGCTGCATTCGATTTTATACACTCCCGGGGTTTGCAGTGGTATTACATACTTTACTGACCTCAGAGATCAAGCTATATTTTGGATCGGCTTGAAGATCATTTTTATATCGAAATCGTTTAACATCTTACTTATTCAATCTGTCACGTCCAGTGACGTATGGTAATAATGTTCGTGATCTGATCGGTTTTTGATATTTCGTCTGTATTGGATCGTATGCGTGTCTCCTGACATTTTCCGCGACCGTTTTTGCCAAGGACATCATTGACATATTCCATCTCCTGCGGAAAATGCTTAGCGTCGCATAGATCGCGAGCTCGATTCACGAGCGACGTTTTGCACTAAACGTAGATGATAAGGATGATGGTGTGAGTTGGCATGCAAATATGTGTCCGTATGTGTGGGCTTCCGATACATTGTATTTCCGAGAGTATTATCACTTCTCCTCGTCATTGGACATCAAAAAAGCCAAACAGCCGTCTTTTTCTAGTTTATAGGTGAATCTAACTTTTGGATGTATGTAGTTTAAATGACCCAGAAATTCTTCCACCGTTTGAAGTCGTCCACGTTGCGAAGCAATATAATGGGCCTAATTTTGGAGGATTATTGTTTTGAGGCTAATTAATTATGAAAAATTAGCCATAAAACCTCTAACGCGTAAATAAAAGTTTGATGAGCGCTGAGCGCGCTGCGACCTCTCGCGGTAAGTAAAATATAGCGAATAAGCAATATTCACGATGTTTTGCCTACCGCTAGATGGTGCATAGTACTCGACGGTTTTCGTACTTTTTTGTTAACAAAATTGTTGTTTCAAATTAATATATATATATATATATATATACATATATATATATATATATATATATATATATATATATATATATATATATATATATATATATATATATATATATATATATATATATATATATATATATATATATATATATATATATATATATATATATATATATATATATATATATATATATATATATATATATATATATATATATATATATATATATATATATATATATATATATATATATATATATATATATATATATATATATATATATATATATATATATATATATATATATATATATATATATATATCGAAAAAAAAACACAACTTCTGTATTATCAAAAGTGGTTTATTTGCTCTTACTAATTCACCCACTTTAAGGATGCCGGTTAAATTATACTTAGCCTAAGCTAAATATAAATCCACCTTGATGTGGTTTAATATAAGAACATTTTTCTTGCGGTAGAACTGTTAAAGTTTAAGAATATTTCGCATAGCTCGACTGTCGTATTTAAACAATGTTATCGTTTCAATATGCTAATTAACTAACTGCGACTGTCATGCTGAAGCATACAATAGCTTTCCTGTGATGATCAACGTACTGTTATATAAATCGATGATGTGGCATTTTTAAAACATAATACGGCGACGGCACCGCCCTAGAAACCAAAACAATGATACGTGGGTGTAGGTCTTTTTGAAGATGATAATTTAACGGTTCCCAAACATTTTTAGCACACATATCCTCTTTCGTAATTTTACTAAACAGCCAGCATTGCCCATATTTGGAATCGTTGATTAAATCGTTATTCTAACCGTTTCTTGGTAAGGCGATTACAGAGTAGGTATTCCATCGGATTAATTAGTAGTTAGTATCGGAAGTTAATGGGCCCTTGCTAAGTTGGCCACGAAGACCCATTCTGTTCAGGGTTGGTCAAACTCACGGGTCAACACCTATCCGACGGCCTCCACGCATGAAGTGCGAGCCTGGGTAGGACTCTGGCCTTATGGTTAGTTTCCCCTGGGAATCAACCTTCTGGCGCTTCTGGACGCGCGGCATAAGCCAATCGATTGCGCACTCTGACTAACAGTCGGGTGAGTCTGGAAGCAGTACTGTTTCCTATAGAGTGGGGGTGGTTGCGGACCTTACGGCGGCTGCTCTTGAAACGACTATCGGCTACCCGATCCTGGGTGAACAGCCGGGCAAAGGATGCCGTGGTCTGCGATAGATTCAGTATACACCGTTTCACCGCTTCGTAAGGGAGAGGACCGCGCAAGCGACCTCGAACTCGTAACCAATCGAGAGACTGGAGTAATCTGGTCGCAATTGGAAGTAAGGGCGTGAGTGTAAGCCCGCTGGGTAACACTCCTGGCTATCTCGCGGTTAAGGCGTTGGCCTCTTACGGGTTTGTGGCGGAGTTTGACGATGGACTGTTTTGTCCAAGTCTTCTGCACTCCAGGGAGATAGATCGACCAATCGTTAAAACTTCCTTTGGTGACGGGCTCGCCCGCTGTAGTCGACAACCCTAGTTGGATTAATTAGTATTATTATTGATTATATATGGTATTAGATTGCTCAACTACATAGTACATTTTGGCAACCCTTCTGCGCCAGTAAAATGCAGATGGCACTAATAGCATTGACGGCGAAACTAACAGTAATTTATTTGGCCATCTATAATAACACTGATTATTATCGATTTTTTATAAAGGACTGATTGATTATAAAAACCCGATAATTTTATCAATGATATCAATAATAACATTTAATTATTAGTGAAATCTATCGCATTTTATATAGGCTGATTATATCACAGAAATATTACGGAGAGATAGAATACCATATATTAGTAATTTTGAACCATAAAGTGCCTAATTATTACGTATTGAAACCTTTGTACCAAATTAAAAATTGACAGCTTTATGTAAATAATAATAAAAATAATAAGAGCTATTATTTAAAAAATAGTTTGTTATTTTATACCGTATAGGCGTGTTTAAAGCGCAATCTACAGTCCGCGGCCACACTGTTATATCACGAAAGTCGCCATATTGAATATAATAAGTTAAGATAAAACAATTTTTGAAACTATGAGTGCCAACTAAATTCTAGTTGCTTAATCGTAGTACGATGTGGAGCAAATACGCTATATAATCTACGACATTATGTAAATTGCATTATGTCTATGGCTCGGCCGCGACGTCTATTGTTGTCTGCGTGGTCTAATATAGATATCTATTGGTTTTAAAAAAAGATTGGTATATTATTGACGAAGAACTTGGACAACCCTATTGATGGCTGGAAAAATCAAATTTTCAAAAGGGAAAAAAAATATCTGTTAAATGCTCTGATCAGTAGATGATTAAATTTAATTGCATATCTATACTAATAATAACACTGAAGGTATGCACAGTCGATTGGCTGATGCCGCACGGTGCGAAAACCGTAGTCAGGTAGTCAGGGGGCGAGGCTGCCCTCTGGTTAACCTTTGCCGGTGCCTCGCCGTAAGACGTTGGCCTCTGACGGGCACGTTGGCTTAGATCATGTATGGGCAACAATCGGCCCGCGGGCCGGATCCGGCCCGCTGTAAGATATGATCCGGCCCGCGAGACATTTTGAAAACCCAATAAAAAAAATATTACATTAGGTACTTATACACACAAGAGTGACAGTGAGGCGGCAAACATCAAATCCTTTGATGTTTGCCGCCTCACTCTTTGATAATCGCCATAATAATCGGACATAACAAACGCAGGTTTGAACGTGTGAACGCCGGATTGAACGTGTGAACGGCGAGAGTGTAAACGCCCTTCATTTTGCCTATATAAGCGGGTGGATGGCTCGAACGTTAGTCATCATTCGCTGCCGCGCGCTCGCACCGTACGGTCGTCCGCTCCGCTCGCGCCACGACTAATTTATTTTACCGCCGCGCGCCATACCGCTCTCGTGTTTGATACTGTTGTAGCGTTGCTCCAGTTCATTCAGTATTAACCCCGCGCCGTCGATTTTCTCCGGCCCGCCTAAGCAATCGGTTCGTACGCGTTTTCAGTAGTGATATAAATAAGGTGTACGAGCCAGGGACTTTTTTGCTCATAGTGACAAGTGATAGTGACAATGCAGTCCTCCAAAGACTCCATCGAAGCCACAGCGGCCTATGATATGCCGCAAATACTGCCAGCAACACCCAGGAAACGAGGCAGGGACCCCGCCTCACCCGGGGCAGAGCTTGAACGGGACTCGCAACGCCGTCGAGCCGACTCTTTCGGCTCTGACGGCGAAGCTCTTCATACGCTTCCGTCTTCGGACGACGAGGATGCGAGGAGCGAGCTGGCGGTGGGGCCTACTTACGCCGAATTAGCGGCTAGAAAGTCTCCTTTGCCGCTCCCGCGCGCACTGACGCCTCCAGCACAGGCTCCGCAAACACCAAAGCCGACGCCGCGTACTCAGCCAATAATAGTGGAAAAATTGGAGAGGTGGCCATCTCACCTCCAGGCAATCAAATCCAGGCTGGGGAGAGTGCCCAACTCACAGCCGATTGGGAACGGAGGATTCCGATTCCGCCCGGCGGATGACGCAGAGTACCGCGTCATCCAAGATTATCTTCACGGACTGGGACCGGCGATAGCGTGGCACACGTACACCGCACCGGCAGGAATAGACGCTAAAATTGCTATTCGAGGCCTCCCAGAAACAACAACCAGTGAGGAGGTCATATCCGGCCTAGAAGAGCGCGGCTTTGAAGCCAAATACGTAAAACGTATTCACGGAGGGCGGCGAGCCCTTTTTCATGTCGTGCTCAGGAAGTCAGAGCGCTGGCGCGAAGTATACAACCTGACGGATATATACTTTGTCAAAGTGACAGTGGAGGCCTGGAAAGGACGGAAAGGCCCGAAGCAGTGTCACCGTTGCCAGCGATTCCGCCACAGCAGCCACAATTGCCATCGGCCCCAAGTATGTGTCTGCTGCGGCGAGGAACATGCTGCGAAAGACTGCCCAAGGCCGAAGACAGTCCAGGCAACGTGCGGCAACTGTGGGCAAGGCCATCCGGCGAACAACCGGAGGTGCCCCAGTTTTCTGGCGGAAATCCGCCAGTCGTCGCGGCAACAACAGGGTGCACCGCGTGCTGCAGCGGCTTCCCGTCCGAAAGCGTCGCTGCGAGGTGCCACGCCGAGCGCCGCGACCGCGACAGCGACCGCTGCGCCCCCGCCTACGACACCTCCACGACCGTCGCCACGAAAACCGGAAAGACCGCAGTCGAGGCCCCATCCTGCCACAGCCACAGCCCCTCAGCCACAACGACGCGCCCAGAACCAAAAGCCGGTGGTGAGTCAAGCTGCCCCACTATCGTGGAGACAGAAATCGACGCCGGTAACCGCCCCGCAGCAGGCAGCTGTGGAGTGGAAGGTGAATCGGCGGCGCTCGAAGTGGCCGAAGAAACCCTCTCCTCAAAAAGAGGAGGTGAAGATCACCACGGAGGCGACCCCCCGCCCCCTCGCTTCCAACCGCACGTGATTCGCTCTGCTACGCAAGAAGAGCTAAAAATCACGGTGGCAGACCTGCTGGAGCTGGTCAACGACATGATGATGAATCCAGCGGAAGCCACCACAATTCTGTCGCGCACCCTGCAGCGCCTAGCGGGGCCGTCGTCCGTCCTACAGTGCACAGCAACGCCTCCTGCCTCAGCAGGCCACTGAGGATCGTTCACTGGAATGCGGACGGCATTAAAAAGAAGCTCACAACGGTGCGAGCCTTCCTGCAGGAGCAGCAGGTTGACGTCCTCCTAGTATCGGAAACGAAGCTCCTGAAGTCCGTCTCGGTACGAGTGCCCAACTACATCGTGTACCGGACGGACAACGCGACGACAGAAGGTCGCGCGTACAGGGGCACAGCCGTCTTCGTGAGGAGGACGATGCTCCACCAACAGATTGACTTGCCGCAGCTGGACTCGCTGTACGCAACGGGCATTCAGCTGAGAGCCGGCGGAGTAGATATGCGAATTCTTGCAGTCTACAAACCGCCCAACAACCGACTGGAGACTGGCGACATCGACAAACTCCTACACCCAAAGATGCCGACGATAGTAGCCGGCGACCTCAACTGCAAGCATCCGGCGTGGAATTCGACGCGCACCAACGTAAACGGTGTGCTGTTGCTTAACCACGCCGAGCAAACAGGCTTTACGGTCGCCGGGCCGGAACAGCACACTCGCGTTCCAAACGTGCCAAGCTACTCATCAGAGGTACTCGATGTCGCCCTCCTGCACAACGTGACATTTACCTACGTGCAGGAGGTTATCTACGAGCTTCAGCCGGATCACCTGCCAGTTCTCCTGGAAGTACAGACGGACGTGGCTACAGCGAGTCACAAAAAAGAGCGCCGCCGCGTTGACTGGGTGAAGTATGGCAAACTGATGGAGAAAGCGGTCATCAGCTATAAGACACCAGTCACCATCGGGGACATTGAGAGTCGGGTGGCCAATCTCCAAGAAGCTATCAAGACCGCGCTGGAAGCCAGCTCGTCGACGCTAGAGGCGAGTGCTACACGTCCGCGCCTCCCGCAACGACTGCGGGACAAACTGCGTGAAAAACGACGCCTGCATCGCTTTTGGGCTACAACTCGGTGCCCAAAAGCGAAGCAACGCTTAGATGAGGCTAACGATAACCTGCGAGAAGAGCTGCAGACCCACACATCCGAGTCGTGGGAACAATTCCTCGACTCTATTAGCGACGATATGCCCTCCATCTACAGGCTAAATCGACGCCTGATGTGTACGGCTGAACCAGCGCGGCCACTACTGGATCCGACCGGGAACCTCCGCTACGTCGCCGAGGACAGAGCGACTCTCTTTGCGGACCACTTGGAGAAGACCTTCGTTCCACACGAGGTCGAGGACCCGGAACACTCCAAGTCGGTTTGCGACTTCCTCGCAATGGACGAGAAAACCCAGCCGGAGCCCAGCGAAGAGATTTCGCCGATATCTCCAGCGGAGCTCCAGCGCCGAATCCAGCAGCTCAAGCTAAAGAAGGCACCCGGCCCCGATGGCATCGGTAGCGGTGCTTTAAGAAGACTACCGCGTCGCCAGCTCCCGGCCCTTGCAGGGCTTCTCAATTCCTGCATCAGACTCGGTCACTTTCCTGAGAAGTGGAAGACGGCCAAGGTGATAATGCTGCCGAAACCTCGCAAAGACCTGCGGCAGCCGGGCAACTATCGACCGATTTCGCTGCTGCCCACTCTTGCGAAGGTCTTCGAGCGATGCGTACTGGCGCGACTCACGCCGCACCTCGCCCCGCGCGCCGAGCAGTACGGATTCCGTACGGGCCACTCGACTACCCTGCAACTTACGCGGGTAGTACACCGCCTTACGGAGTCCTACAACAAACACCTGCACTCGGCAGCCGTCTTCCTGGACGTCGAAAAGGCGTTCGACCGAGTCTGGCACGAGGGCCTCCGATACAAGCTGGCGACTCAGACAACGACACCGCGCCTGCTCCGAAACGTGGTGGCTTCCTTCCTCTCCGGAAGAGGATTCTACGTCGCGGTGGAGGGCAATCAGTCAACAATTAGACCCATCGCGGCGGGAGTCCCGCAAGGAAGCTGCCTATCGCCGGCGCTATACGGAGTCTACACGAACGACATACCGCTCAGCGCCGACGCGGAGCTGGCGCTATTTGCAGATGACGCAATGTACATGGCATCTTCAATGAACATCAAGCTCGCGGCCAAGAAACTACAGCAGCAATTAGACCTTATGCCAGAATGGCTAAGGAAGTGGCGGATTGTCGTCAACGCGGCCAAGTCCGAGGCTATCATCACCGGCTCACTTAAAGCCTATCCAGAGCCAATGAAACTTGACGGCACCCCGGTACCGTGGAAAAACACGGTCAAGTACCTCGGGGTGCATATTGACCGTCGCCTCAACTTCTCGCATCACGCGAAAGCGACGGTCGCCGCTTCGAAATCCGCCTTCTATGCGCTGCTGCCCATGCTTCGCTCGGCCGCGATTCCGGCGAAGACACGACTGCTGATGCTGAAGATGTACGTGAGAACAAAACTCACGTACGCGGCACCGGCCTGGTACCACCTCATATCGACGTCACAGCGGACAAATATCCAGCGGCTGATGAATGTGGGGTTGAGAAAAGTTTCGGGAGCCCCATGGTACGTCAGAAACGCTACTCTGGAACGCGACTTTAGCGAGAAAGAGTCCGTGGAGGATTACGTGAAGCGCCTCGCGCGTGCCATGTACCAGAGGGCCGACACCTCGCCGCACGAGCACATTCGTCAGCTCGCTCCGCTGCACACCAGACCGCCAGATGTCCGGAAGCCGTACCCGCGCAGTCTGCTAGACTAGCGGACCACCAGCGCGGGTACTGCAGCACAGCAGTCATCGCCTCAGAAGATGCCATGTACACACTCCCGTATCATCCTATCACCATAAGACGACTGATCCGTCAGGCGTCCAATTAAGATACCTGCCACAGGGTCAGCAAGCCCTGTGAAGACCAAATGAAAGCCGGGTCGATGGGCCCGGCTCACGAGAAGCTCCACCTAACAGAGCGAATAGTGGAAGACGTCACGGGCCCCTATCAGGGCTCGTCGACTGATATTGATTGAACGTTAGTTCAGTTCTTTTTGAGCTACCGAAGTGATAACTTGGACAAGCGATATCCTAGCGAACTGCTCGAGTCGTCAACTTGCTTTGTGACTTTGTGTGCAGTGGTTACTAACTTAGTTTGTTATTAAGTTTATTGAACGAAAAGTAAACAAAAATGATGTCGTAAGCCTATTTGTTTGCTGTGTAATGAATCCATTTCAGTAATGAAAGAATTCAATATAAAGAGGCATTACTCAACTAAGCATGCTACGCTGCACTCACTGACAGGACAATTAAGAACAGACAAAATCCAGAAGTTTACCGCAAATTTGGAAAAACAGAAACAAATGTTTCATAAACAAAGAACTTAATTTGATAATGTTGTGAAAGCTAATTTTATAGTTAGCTCAAAATTGGCAAAGACAGTAAAACCATTTGCCGAAGGAGAATTTATCAAGGAGTGTATGTTAGAAGTTTGCAGTATTTTGTGTCCTGAAAAGAAAAATGAATTTGAAAAAATTTGTTTGTCAAGACGAACTGTTGTTCGACGTATAGAAATGATGGCTAATGATATAAAAACAACATTGACTGACCGTATGGCTGGTTTTGAATCATTTTCCTTAGCATTAGACGAGAGCACCGATTTGTCTGACACAGCTCAACTGGCTATATTTATTCGAGGTGTTGATAATGAGTTCACTGTTACTGAGGAATTGCTTGCTTTACAGCCGCTAAAAGGAACCACTACAGGAGAGGATATTTTTATTGAAGTTCAAAAGGTATTTACAAGTTTTGGCTTGCCATGGTCAAAATTAATTGGAGTATGCACTGATAGTGCACCTTCTATGGTCGGCTTACGTAAAGGTTTCATTGGAATTTTGAATGAAAAAGCAACAGAATTAAATGTGCAAAAAGATGATTTGATAGTCCTTCATTGCATTATCCACCAAAAGAACTTGTGTACTAAGTCCATTCGACTCCAGAGTGTTATGAATGTGGTAGTAAAAACCATCAACTTTATTCGATCCCGAGGACTTAACCATCGTCAGTTCAAGGCGTTTTTGGATGAAATATCAGCTGAATATGAGCAAAGGAAATATGTTGAAATGGTTTTATGAACTTAGAAATGAGATAGTAGACTTTATGAAAATAAAGATAAACCACTATCTGAATTAAGTGACCCAAAATGGATATGTGACTTAGCATTTCTGGTCGATCTTACAGGCTATTTGAATGATTTAAATTTGAAACTTCAAGATCAAGGACAGTTAGTAAATGATTTGTACAGCCATTTGAAAGCGTTTCAGATCAAACTACGCTTGTGGGAGTCCCAGATGCTGTCTGGTAACAGTTACCAATTTAACACGCTCTCTGCGTATGAAAATATTGCTTATGATCAATATGCTGAAGAACTCAAGTTACTGTCGGAACAATTTTCGAACAGATTTAGCGACTTCAAAAACATGGAAGACTGTTTGTTTATTTGCTACTCCTACAAAATGTAATGTACAAAATGCTCCAATACACTTACAAATGGAGTTGATCGAGATTCAAGAAAACTCATTCCTAAAATCCAAATTTGAAGAAGTAGAGTTGTGCGATTTCTACAAAAAATACCTAGAAGAAGACAATTTTCCGCAGCTTAGAAAATTCGCAAGAAGATTAATTTTTGCGTTTGGCAGTACTTATAAATGCGAACAGTTCTTTTCATTGATGAAAGTTAATAAATCAACACATCGTACAAGACTGACTGACGATAATTTGGAAAATTCTTTACGTCTTCGTATCAGTGGAATTAATCCAAATATCGATGGATTGGTTTCCCAAATTCAAGCTCAAGTGTCTCATTGATTTCGGTGTATTTAACTTTCGTAGTTTGTAACAATTGCAAGTTTAAAGATTTAATTATAATGTACCATTTCTTTAAAATTTCATTTTGTTATTTTAATAAATTGTACTATAATAAATAACATTGTCGTATTATTTCATGTCTAATATCCATCGCAAAAAATATTATCACTACTTTAAAATGCACTAAGTACTTTTAAACGCGGCTCGTGAACGTATTTGCGCGCTAAACTTTGGCCCTCAACATGTCAAAGGTTGCCCATACCTGGCTTAGATGAACGGTAGGTTTGTATTCGTCTCTTAGTCTTCTACGCTCACCCCACGGGAGATCTATATCATTACAACTCCCTGAGGTGACGGGTTCTACCGTTGTAATTGACACCTCTATAAGGTGCGCGAACCGTTCAGGAGGGCTGGAAGAACGATTCCCAGGGTAAACTGACCCCAAGGGCACAGAGTCATACCCGAGCTTAAACTTCTACTTGGTCGACTTTAAAACGAAATGGGACATAATGGCCCAACTGCACTGGACCCTTTATACCCCCCTCGGAATATTATAATTAAATATCAGGCGACCTAACCACTATGTCTGGTGTAGGTACGCGCAATTTTAAAACTGTTTGTAAAGATGAGTGTGAAATAGAAAAAAGGTGATTTTATCTCTATCTCGAATTCACAAGCACCACATTCCCTCCGATGAAGAGACGTCCTACATGTGTCTCTGTTTCCTATCTTCTTAGGAGCAGAGCACCGGCTTAGTGCCTACAAATTCGTTTCGGTGACCCGCTACTGACACTTCCAACAATAGTCGTTCTGTCGAGCGCTCTGTTTATTTTCTCGGCGTCGATAAACAGAGGAAGCGCAAGAGGAAACAAACCTCCGAATCGGTCTTCCGGGTGAGATCGTAAAATGTGGAGATTTTAGTGACACGAGAATTCCCGGCGGGAAAAATCGTCGCACATACGGGTGTTCTGTAACCCAGAAGAACGAAAGGCCGATTATATAAGAGACTTTAGAGTTAGTTTTGATAAAGTGAAATGCAACAAATTCCTATTAAATACAAAGCAAACTTAACCCTTTTCACTCGAGGCCTTTTTCGCATCTAATAAAATACTACATCACATTGAAAAAATACCATTTTAATACCACAAAAATACTCAAAACTCTGTATGAAAATACTACTAAAATACTACTAAAATTCTACAAAAACCTTAGAATGGAGGTGACTCAACTGGTTTTTTTAATAACATGTTGAAATATACAGGAAAATACTACAAATATAGCACAAAAACTACTAAGAATATACTAGTGGGCATAATAAACTGACCGGGCGCCGAAGCGGAGCCGCTCGAGTGCAAAGAGTTAATAATTATTCTAATTATCAACATGAAATTAAAAACATAATCAAATATAACCATAAAACATACGTCAACGTACGAAAAGAAAAAACTTGTTTTGTTTCATAATAATAGAATAAAATCGGTTGTGTCACCCCAAGACTTTCCCGACAAGAAGTCAACCCCCCCCCCCCCCTCGCTTGCTTATTATGCAGGATGAAATGTGGCAATGGCGCCGCCGGATGTTATAATCTAGGAGGCAAAACGTGTTACAATATCCGTGAAATTTTATCAATTTGACGACAACATTCCAGCAATGCATCTTTTTCTTGTAGTGCCGTCTCCTAACAAAAGTTGGCAATCATCTTGCTGATTTCAGTCTTGGAGACCGCCGCACGGAACAATACGCCAGTGCTCAGCTGGAACCACTGGCGTAGACTTTGCAGCCATTATGTCATTGGCCGCCCAGGCTTCCTCTTGCCTTGAATTTTCCCCTGGGTTACTATTTGTAGGAGTTCGTATTTGGGGTTGCGCATTATGTGGCCGAAGTATTCGAGCTTGCATCTCTTTACGGTTTTGAGTACCTCTATCTCTTTTTTATTCAGTCTTTGAAAGACTGTTGTATTTAGAAACTTCTGAACACTCCAGCAATGCATATACATTAATATAGCGCGTATAAAGTACGCATACTCAATATTCCCGTGTGAAATATCAAAGTAAAAACCAGGGCTTGTATACGCATTCGTAAATAAACGGATAGACAAGATCTCTGCTAATTTCTTATTTAAAAAGAATAATAAAACATGAAATTAAACTAAAAAACCTTTGAAATTCTGCAGTGTGTTTTTTCTAAATGGTGTGCTTTTTTTGCACCATAGTAGCTCAGCATTTTCATTACATATTTTCAATATTTTAAAATTAAAATTAAGTTAAAATATTCAGTATCAAAATATAAATAAGAAAATCCTACCTAATACAAAAATCGTTGGATATTTTTTTGTATAGACTAGAAATAATCTGATATAGTAATAGTCACCGATGAAATAGAAGACATGGAAGTAGAAGGAAGAGGTCTACGTCCAGGAGTGGACTAAACCAGGATGAGGAAGAAGGAGAAGGAAGATCGATGAAATTACGCGTTTATATTTTTCTACTGACAAGGAAACTGTATTATATTAAAATGTTCCAATATATTCCTTACAAAATATCTAACATATAACATATTTTCCAATTTAGTATTTACTTTCACGCCCACAAACCGACGACGAGGGAAAGTATTGTGAACGCGTATTTTTTTTTGAAGAGATGAAGACGGACATATTCATTTGAGCCCTCCTGAGACGGTTAAGACCATATCCAGATGAAAGTCTGTATGTGTGTCTGTCTGTTCGTTAGTATATATTCCTCTACGATAGCGCCCAAACGCTTAATTCCATTGATCTGAAATTTGGCATGCCGGCATCATTGGTCATGGCAAGAGATGAAGAATTGAAAGCGGAAGAGATGAAAAGCGGTCCGCCAGAAGGGGCGGACTATTTCAACCTTGAAATATTGGACTAAAAGACTTGAAATTTGGCGCACAGATGCGTTGTTGGGTCGAAATCACATTGCCGGTCATTATATTTGCGTAAACGATTTCATCGCTCGTCACCGACTATCCCTTTCAATCAGGTCAACCTCCTTCCTGAAGGAATATCATGCTCAAAATCGCCCCATAAGTTATTGGCTACTTGCCGGGAAAGTATTAGCGTGATGCAACAAATTTTTTTTAATTATCGGCCACTTCTCAGAACAAAACTATATTAGGTTTTGTTGGAATGTTTCTATTGGGGAGAAAGCATCAATTTCGCAAAGAAATTTGAATAGCGAATTAATCAGTGATTTTTAAAGCGTATAAGTTATCTAGATTTGGCCAGTTGGCTGCTAAAGGTACTCGCCGATTATCGGGGTCATGAAATTTGTCATAATTTTGTTGCAACGTAAACTTTGACCTGGCTACCAAACCGAACTTACAGACATTATTACACCAAAAACACATCTACGCAGTTTTGAGCAACCTGTATATGAGCGCTAGATATTTATTTGAATATATATTATTAGGTGAATGGCGATTATGTTAAAAAGCATACTGTTTATACCAGAGCCCGATATGAAGTGCGAGCCCGGGTAGGACTCTGTCCTGAGGGCTAGTTTCACCCAGGAATCAATCTTCTGGCGCTCCTGGACTGTTTGCGAACCGTGCGGCGTATGCCAATCGATTGTGCATTCTGATTAACAGTCGGGGGGGTCTGGAAACAGTACTGTCTGCTATAGAGCGGGGGTAGTTGTTGACCTTACGGCGACTGCTCTTGAAACGACCATCGGCTACCCGATTCAGGTTGAACAGCCGGGCAAAGGATGCCGTGGTCCGCGATAGATTTGGTAGACACCGTTTCACCGCTACGTAAGGGAGAGGACCGCGTAAGCGACTTCGAACTTGTAACCAGTCGGTAGACCGGAGTAATCTGGTTGCAACTGGAAGTAAGGGTCGGCCCACTGGGTAACATACCTGGCTATCTCGCGGTAAGCCGTTGGCTTCTTACGGGCATATGGCGTAACTTGGCGGTGGACTGTTTTGCCCCAAGTCTTCTGCGTTCACCTCATGTGAGACAGAACGATCAAATTTCGTTAAAACTTCCGGGTTCGCCCGCTGTAGTCGACAGCTCTAGTTGTTTATATACCAATGTATTTAAAAAAAAATATATAACATCATCCGGATATTATAATAATAGGACCTTACTTTTGGAAGATGCTTCGTCCTTATCTGAATATCTATATGACGCCGAACATGTCAGAATCAACGAGAAGTGGAAGAATGTGCGCCGGCGTTAGTCGTTCGGGCGCTTGAATGACGGCAATCAGTTTGAATTCCGGTGTCACATAATTAAATCAACATGGGGCGCCGCGTGTCGCTTTATGGGTCGCGGGTTTACAGCCGGAGAAGAGTTTTTATTATACGGGATGAAATGTGGCAATAGCGCGGCCAGATTTTATAATGCAGGAGCGCAACGTGCCATAATATCCGTGAAAATTCATCAATTTGGAGCGAGCATTCCGCCACTGCAAAAATACTGATATCGCGCGTATAAAATACTCGTACATGGTATGTACAAACGCAAGCTATGACAAATCATCAGCAAAAAGCTGCAAAGGTCACGAGCTGCAAGCTGCGTGACCAAGCTGCAATTTCAATTTCAATTTCAATTTATTTCTGCTCCAGTAGGCAGGCTTTCCTACACTTGGATGCGTCTTTGCCTCTAAAATTTTAAATAATGTAATTAATTAAAGAATATTAACTATCATGATATAGCTACAATGCTGGGTCACGTGCTTAGGCACGACAGGTACGAACTCCTGCAACTCATTATGATGGGAAAAGTTGCAAGGAAGAGGAGACCAGCCCGCAGACGAAAATCTTGGTTGCGGAACATTCGAGAATGGACCGGGATTACGAGTGTCGTATAATTGTTTTTCTGGCGAGACTCAAAACGAAGTATGAAGAGCTGACTGCTAACCTTCACTAGTTGGAGAGGCACCCTAAGAAAAATAATGCGTTCAGGTAGTGATCTGTCTGTATTATTACTGTAATGCAATCAGCCTATATAAAAATTCGATAGATAGTACTAATAATTGAATGTTGTTATTATTATTATTGGTTTTTTTTTTACTAGATATTTTTATATTAAATCCTATATTACTATATTAAATATTAATGAATATTACTATATATATATTAAATATTAATGATTGTTTCTTTCTTTTCTCACATATAACTATATTTATATTATTGCAGATTATATAATGGAATTGCATTTTATTTATTATATTACTTTTGATATTTTTTTATTATTATTATAATTTTTTTGAAGACCACACTGTAGAGCATTTTATTATTTTTATTATTATTATTATTTTTTTGAAGACCACACTTTAGGGCATTTTAGTGTTATTAGCTTTTTACTAAAACTTGTACATTTGTAAGCAATCAAGCAATCAAGCAAACTTGATTGTAGTATTAGAGTCCTGTCCACCCTAGAACGGGCTAGTCCCAGTTGGGTGACAGAATCAAATAAGCCAAAGGTTAAGGTTTTGCCATTCGGTTCCTGTTATTTTTGTAAGCAAATTAATGTTTTATAGTAATTAATTCTTAAATAAATGAATAAATAAATAAATAAATAAATAAGTTTATAATCAATCAGTCCTTTATAAACTAGCCATTAATTATCAATGCTATTATAGATGGCTTAATAAATTGCTATTAGTTTCGCCGTCAATGCTATAAGCGCCACCTGCATTTTGCCGGCGCGAAAGGGTCGCCAAATCATGCTATGGAGTTGAGCAATATAATACCATATCTTTGTCTGGGTTTTTGTTTTTGAAGACATACTTGTAGAAATAAAGACAATGTAATCTTTAATACTTAGTTCGTAGGTGCTCGACCAGATAAATATAGAACTATATACACAAAACTAAAAGCTAAGTAAAAGATAGCTATAGGAATTTACAGTTTGCCCATTTATTCCACTAACCGATGCTGGAGCTATCGACAACATATGCGTAATATATTTTAATGAAACCGAAGCGTAATTAAGTAAATTCTCCCCGAATTATATCCTAAAATTCGCGCTAACGTCCCCATTTCAACATTTTAGTGCGTAATGGAAACTGTGATTTAATTATACACTCATCCATGCGATTTGGTCTGTTCAATGCGAGCTGAGTTTGATTTCAATCTCAAAATCAAACAATTGCTAATCTCGATGGCGAATATCTAAATGAGATACTAATTAGATTATTATTGATGTTTGCTCGTTTAATTGTTAGCTGAGTATACAATACATTCATGCATGATGCGGAAATTCTGGTTGGTATCAAAGTAGTATAATTTGAACTGTAAAGCAGCAAAGCATTTGATACAGATATAGTGTACGGTCAGATTGTACATTCAGGTGTAAGTCAGTATACAATCAGAAATAAGCTTCTTGCAAATGTCGTGCAATGGAAAATATATGATATCTGGGAATTGAACGCTGACCACTTGGTAAAGACGTTCTCAAGAACGTAGAGGCGTTCGTCGTGAATTAGGTACGTATTAAGTACGTAGACATACGTTTTCAAGTTGAGTTCACGCTAACCAATGACAAAATAGTTAAAAACAATGTAATTATCCATTCAGGTTGATCCTGCCGTTGCATGTGTAGATGATGTCCGCGGAATATTATTTGGAGTTGTGAAAAAGCCAGAATCCCTTCTACCTACAACAGGTGCACTAAGGCTTCACATCAAAAGCTGCCACTACCAAGTAAGTTGACCTGGAACACATCACAATAAAACCACAGACTATTAGAACGTTACTTAATCTTTTCTTTATTGACAGGTATGCGTTTGGGAAAATGCTCACCTTATATATATAATGCCATCTCTTCCATTACTTAAACACTGCGGCTTGACCATTATTAGAGAGGAAGCTGTTCTACGTTTCATGACACCAAATCCTATTTCTAAGACGTGCCCAGAACTTTTTTGTTTGCCACTGCAGTCAAACAACTGAAGTTGCAGAAAGTAAACGTTCCTTGCATATAACTCTGAACTCCCTGCAAACGTACCTGTATTAATTCTGGAGACACACAGTAGGTAATCATTTTGGTTTCTGTTTGTCTTGTTGCTAAAAAAAGCCGCTTGTTTGTTCCATTTTCGGAAGTATTTGAATTAATGTTTAGCTCAACGTTGTTTTAGAGTTATTTCTTGAAATCCATCGTGTTTAAAACCGTATATCGAGACGCGTCACACTCGTTTTTAAGACAAAATAGAGCAATATGGTGCTGCCGCATTTTGGCCACACTATCTTGAAAAACCAGACCAATGTTTTTCTATATAGAATTCATAACATCAATTAAAAAACATTGTTTCTCTTCACAAAACTAATTCTTTACCCGTATCCCTGGCAGTCTGTATTAGTATAAACGTTCTTAAAAAAGTACTTACTAGTAACAACAAAAAATGTTAGATAGTAATTGGCAATTGGGATATATGTATAGGTATAATATAGTCTAGAATTCTAATTAACAATTTGGAATTATCTTTTAGGGTAATTATGTTTTCGTGAATAAATAAATGAATTCCTAGATAGACGCATAAGCAATATGCGTATGCTTTATGTTCTTTGTTTTATTAATTAAGGCTCAAAATGGATAATTCCGTCTTCATCTTGATTTAAAAAATAGCTCGTTCACAATACTTTCCCTCATCCGACAGTAAAACATGACAATATGGCGGAAGCTTTTTTACCTAAAATATAAAGTTTAGTAATTTATTTAGACTTTTGCCATTACTTTTAAGTATATTACTTATACGAATCGGAAATAAACTCGACTGCTTAAGCATTCATTAGGGAAGTCAACTGTCTATAAAACACAGATAATGGATTCGCGCAGCTTGGGCCATAAGATCCAATTTGTTCTCGGATCGGCCAAACTCACGACTCAGCGCCTATTAAGAATCCTCCTCGTGTGAAGGATGTCTACCCCGTGTAAGACTCTCGCGTCTCAGGCCTCACGACTGGTAGATCGGTCTCTCCTGGTGGGATTGCCTCTCGGTGCTACTGGACGGTTTGTGCAACGTTCGGCGACGCCACTCGGCTGTGCACTCTGGCTAATTGCTGATGGAGTCTGAAGACTATAGAAATATGCTGTCTCCTAAGCAGCGGAGGTGGATGTTGATTTGTTGTCATGCCATTATTGAAACAACCTATAGACCACCCAATCCCGAGAGATAAATTCCTAATGAATTACCGCTGAAACGCAACAGATAGAGGCCGCATAAGCGACTTCGGTCCTGTAACCAGTCGGGAGAAACGATGTATCCTGGTGGTTAATTCCAGACGGAGATATCCTTCTAAACTGGTAGACAGGTGGCGAGGCTGCCCGTTGCGTACCTTTCCCGGTGCCTCCCCGTAAGGCGTTGGCATCTGTCGGGCATGTTGGCATAGCTAGACAGTAGATTTTTATTGTCTTTGTCTTCTACTCTCATCCCACAGCTCTCATCTCATGAAAGAATGATCACATGTCGTTATACCAACCTGGGATGATAAGTTCGCCCGTTGTAGTTGACACCGTTTCACTGTCTATAAAACGCAATCGATGCCTAAGCATTAACCAGCCTGGTTAAGGAATTCTGAAGCACTCGACTATAAATTAAGGTGTTAGAGCAGTAGCGCGACGTGCTCTCCAGACCGTAGCTTTGCGAAGGTTATTGACCAGGGCTCCGTTTATTTTAATTCCCCCATTTATTTATTAGGAGGATTGCTTTATTAGGAAGTAACTAGTTTCGCCATTACGCTCGTTTCGTGTTCAACGCCATTGTGCAATATATTCACATTAGCTAGCTGATGACTAAGGCGCGGTCGACGGTTTATTTTACAACTTAACATTTAGGCTGACATCGATGTAAAAAAACAATTTACGATTTCGCATAATCGGAAATGTGCATCAAATTTAACAACTGTGTCTCTTGGGTTGTTTGAAATCGAAGACTATCGCGGTTGCTTGATATTATAAATAGAATAAAATAAGATAAAGAAGAAGAAAAAAGGAAGAAATAGGATAAAAAACATTATAAATAGGTTTTGCCGTCCCTGTCGTTATAATCTGCGAAGTAATAGCAGCAAGTTTTCCGACTACCGCAGAACTAATAATAATAATAATTTCTTTATTGTGAACTGTAAGTAGGTCGTACAAAATGGATAGGTACTATTATATGTGCTATACAGTTTACCAATCAGGCGTACAATATTTATTTTTCTATAATTAAATATATTTTCATTTCGCCAGTGAAAGGAAAACAAATCCGATCAGTATTACATTTTAGACATATTATAAACAAAAATAATTATTACAACTATTATATACAAAATTAGTAAATTCCCATTACTATATATAAAGTAAATGACAGTTTGTTTTTAAATTAAAATGTTAAACTAGAAATATTAGGCTATCTACGGGTTGTCAGATTTAAAGCTAGAATGAAATATAAATGTTTAAAGTTTAAACAGTTTGAGAATTTGAATAAGAATATATTATATTATTTATCTGTCATTATCGTTTAAAAAGTTATTCACGCTATTATAGCATTTATTTTTAAGCCAGTGCTTTAATGTCTGTTTGAATGCTGGTTGTTGCATTGATTTGATTTTTTGTGAAATAGCGTTATAGGATGATGATTGACAGTATTTCAGTATACCCGATTTCCATCACAATCTTTTAGACTCTTGCCATGACTAATGATGCCTGCATGTCAAATTCCAGCTCATTCGGATGAAGCATTTGGGCGATATCGAGGAGGAATACACTCACACACAGACCCACAGACAACAGACTTCAGCCTGGAAGTCCTCCTTTAGTCCTAATCGTCACGGTGGGAAGGGGGGGTCAAAATGTATATATCCGACAACCGAAAAAAAAAACTTTGCGCGTTCACAACGCTTTATCTCCTCGTCGGTTGATAGACCGGTGAAGTAAAATCATAGACCTAATAGTTAATCCGGCGCTGGGTTAACTATTAATCCTTCGGCTACGTAACGACCAAATTTGGTTTCACATCAGAACACCGTTGACTACGTAACAACCAATATTGGCGGCTTGCTCCGGGAGCGCACAGTAATATTATTTTCTAATTCGAACGCATCCTAAAATCCATACCAAATATCTCATTATTACCATAGATACATAGACGGCCGTTAGAATAATTTCGCGCGTCGTTTCGCGGATATTTCTGGTAAAATTCCATTGTCAAACATGATCTTTTTTTTTTCGAGAAATCATCAAAATTTTTATTGGTTTTTCTGAGCTAAGATCTAAATATTTTTGTAGGTAAATTAACAAAACGAAATATTAACTTTGATAGAGAATCTAATAAAGATCACGATAGTATTTACAATTTCTAAATAGGGTTCCGTTTTTTTTCATAGGACAAGTTAGAAATGCCGAGTTTTTTTCACTTTTTCGACTCATATTTATTCATAATTATCTAATTGTTTTACAAAATGAGATTTCAATATTCTATATACAAAATTTCAATGCGATCATTGCACAGTTATTCTTTTTATGATTGCTATAGTAGTTTCATAGTTATAGTACTTTTTGTCAAGCGCGGCGATATTGCAAGAAATTCCAATAAATTGATGCGGTCTGCTATGAAATTATGCCGCTACTCGAAGGGTTAAAAAAAGAAATCTAAAAAATCTAAATCAGGCATAGTTTAAATCTCTACAAAATATATCTATATATATATATATATAAATATCTATGTAGATAGATCGCACACTGCTATCTATATAAACAAAAATGTTTGTTCAAAATCTTAAATCTCCGAAAGTTCTTCACAGATTGGTTTGAAATTTCGGATACAGCGTTGCATTGGAATATGCGCGTGTTTTTAGTCTAATATTTAACAGCAATGGGAGCGCCATCCGTTGAACGTAACAGCAACACATCTGTGAGCCATCAATGCGATCATTGCACAGTTATTCTTTTTATGATTGCTATAGTAGTTCCATAGTTATAGTACTTTTTGTCGAACGCGGCGATATTGCAAGAAATTCCAATAAATTGCCGCGGTCTGCCATGAAATTATGCCGCTACTCGAAGGGTTGACACACATTAACCAGAAGATAAATTGCGCACTTACTTGCAATAGTACAGACGTCCATCCCTGCCGGTGTGCACCGTCCAACCGGGGTTCAGCTCCTTTTGCAACTTGACCAGCGCCTCGTTGACCTCATCGTGGGGCTTGGCGGCCGAGCAGCCCGGCACGGAGTCCGCGGCGAGGGCCCTGGACGGCTCCAGGCCGCTCGGGCCAGGAGTCGGCTGCTGCAGCAGCATCGCGATCAGATCATTGGACCATGGCTGCCGCGCACACGACCCTGAAACAAACAAGAAAATAAACTAGGTGTTTCAGCTATATTTACAGTACCAAGAGAATCAGTAAAAGTTTGTGCGGATGATGAGAATCTCGCCGTGATTATGCGCGAGATATGAGGAAATCGCCTGAAATGTAGCTGGCGAGTGAATGCAAACTAAAACTCAGTTTTTGTTCATCTTAAAATACCTTGCGTATACGTAATTTTCTTCGGCATGTCCAGTTGATCTTAAGTCAATAGTGGAATCTAATTTTAATTAAAAATTTTGATTATATATTAGGTAAACAAGTAAATATATGATAGAAAAATATATATCTTTATAAATTATAGCCTATGTGTTATTCTGATGTGTAAGCTATATTATTGTAAAGTTTCATCAAAATCCATTAAGTAGTTTTTGCGTGAAAGAGTAACAAACATCCATACATACATTCTTACAAACTTTCGCGTTTATAATAGTAGTAGGATTTTTTTTACGTTTTCTTTAATGAAATATTTGTGGTTTATGTATTTATCCATATATATTTTCGGATTTCAGTAAACCCTGTACAGCAGTGGTTGCAAAATCGCCGAAACATCGGATGCTACAAACTTCACGCGGTAAATTCGGTTTTATCCTATTTATACGCCATATGGTTAGTTCTTTAAAATCATTCTTTAGAATATTTCAGCAGTGTTGTTGCTATTTTAATATAAATAACAATATTGCAAACCTACAACTCTTTCGCAATTACCACGCAAAGTGTAAGAGCAATTGCTTTAACGAATTGACCTTCCGACATCAATTAGTTATACAAACCCATCCTTTTGTTATAGATACAATTCAAGCGAATCGGAAAGCCACTGGCATTATATAAATGACCGCATGTCAACAACCCTCGACCGGAGAGATCGTTTGTCTTTGACCACATCGTCTATCTTACCGTTTTCCTATCTCTGTCTAACATTTTCTATGCCCTTTACTCTGTTTTATTTGCACTAGGAATGCGGTTTTGGGAATTACTAAGAGGATTTTCGTCTATTAGTAAATATACCATCGTAAATCACTATCTCTGCGGTAAATTCTATTTGTTTTTATTTTATTTTATTTTATTATTGTTAAGGAAACAAACAGCTTTAACAAAACATTGGGTACAAAATTATTAAGTTTCATAGTTAATGCTAATAACATGTTTCCACTTTAATATTAATAATTTAAACACACTCACATGAAAGGAGGTGGGAATTGGGAAGGGGGGAGTCATATAAGTAAATACAATTTTATGTGAATACACGTTCCATAATGTATACATATTATTGTCATACATATTATTTAAAAATATTCTTTAATACATATTAATAATATTATATTATAGAGGGCGATTACAATGATACGTCAACACCGTTATTAATTATTGCTTTTTTTAAGAGTGATAGATGACGAATTGAATACGTCAATATCGCCGAGCTGCGTATTATAAATTTTACATACTTTATAAATAAAACAGTTTTGTGCATAATTAGTGCCAACCTGCGGTAGGTGGAACAACTCCGTTTGGCGAGTGAGTCGCGATGGTACACGAAAAGATACCATTCCAAGAAGATCCGAACAATCAATGTAACCTGTCAACAATTTATGGAAAAACACCACATCTGCACATATTCTTCTTGATTGTAGTGATTGAAGACCATGAATGCTAGCTGCTTCAATTATAAACGTTTAACAAACGTTTCTGGAATTTGCATTACAAATTTAATAAATGCTGCGAAAATAAGATACAGAGATTTCATCTCTACGAGAAACCAATATTTCTTTTAGTAACGATCCATAAAGATAAACATTTTTGCAAATGCAAAATATAATCTAATCAGTATATATAATTAATCGACTATCACATTTTGGATGAACATTTCTTTTTCGCAATATTGATACAACAGCAATATCCAAAACTATATTGCCAATAAATAAATACATAAATATCTCCAACTCGACACTATATTCCTCCAATAAAATAAGTGTCGAAAGATGGCTAATAATGTATGTCACAAACACCGTGATCGAATCATTATCGAAAAAGAAAACAATCAAAATTGCCGATGTATACCTACTTTCGCTGTGGGTCGATATTAAAACTTCGTTATTGGTAAAGATTGAAAGTTTTAACAGGCGAAAAAGAACAAGTCGCCAAGAACGTCATCAACCTTGTCAAGGTGACTGATACAGAATAGGGAAGGGCTGATGATCGATTGTTGGTAATCGATCAAAATTACTACAAAATATACCCTTTGCTGGACGAACCCAAACTGATGCCGAAATTTCGTGGATAACGCAAGGGTTCTGCACCATGGTCTACTTTGAATAAAATCGATATAACACTCAGGCAATATTTGCAGATCGCAGATATTATGCTAGACATCTCCTTATTTGTAAAAATCAGCCTGCTTATGATTGTGCTCTCAAAACTCGTAAAGCAGTCGGTCGATTAACTTGAAACTTTATCGAATACGCGCGTGTTTTATAGTAAACAATTCGGTTGTGTCACCACAAGACTTTCCTGTCAAGTAGCCAGGAACTTAACTATTATGAATATTAATTTTATAAATCTTATCAACCCCCCCCCCCCCCCCACCCCCCACCCCAACCTAGCGCCGCCCTTTAACCCCCAGGGCCGGCCCGTCCATATAGGCAAACTAGGCAATTGCCTAGGGCGCTCGTATTTTGGGGGGCGGCGCGGCGAGGCGATCTGAGAACAAGAAATAGCTCAAACAATAGATTTAAAGGAGATCGTTTCCACTTTTGCTAAAATAAAGGCAAGGAAAATAAAACTTGCTTGATTTAATCTCTAATTAGTCTTTTGAAAAAATCTTATATTTCACTCCATACAGCTAAAGAAGGTGGATATATTCTCTTTTTAACCGACTTCAATAAAAAAGAGAAGGTTCTAAATTCGGTTGAATGTTTTTTTTTGTTTTTTTCGTGTTTGTTACCTCAGATCTCCGTCATTTATGAAGCGATTTGGAAAATTGTATTTGAAAGAATATACTTTCAGATTGGTCCCATAGAAATTTAATCAAAATTGGTTCAGTAGTTTGGTTTTAAAATCAAAATAACTGGAAAATAGGTGCAAAAATTATTTGAAGTCGGTTGTATTTTTTTTTTAAGTTTGTATTATAATTATATATAGGTAGGTAAGTCATATCTGTGCTCTAATTATTTGATTAAAAATTACACAATTAATGTTTTGTGATTTTTTTTAATGGGCGCCATACTAGTCTTTTGCCTAGGGCGCCAAGTTTCCTCGAGCCGGCGCTGTTAACCCCCCCTCCCTCGATGATGATAATGATGATGATGATAATGAATTCGAAATCAAAATCGAAATCCAAACCGAAACCGAAACCGACACCAAAACCGAAACCGAAATCGAAATGGAAAAGAAATCGAAATCGAAAACTATCGAAAACGAAATCGAAACTCGTATACAAATTTCCAAATTTCGGATCTCTACTGTCGACCGTTGAGGAGTTCCCTCATCGGCAGCCAACCCAGGGTTCATCAGCCATGTCATGGTGGAACATGGAAGGGGCTATCATAATTGAATGCGTATACAAAATTGAGTCTCTGCTGTTGACCGTTGAGGAGTTCCCTCATCGGGAGCCAACTCAGGGTTCATCAGCCATGTCATGGTGGAACATGGAAGGGGCTATCATAATTGAATGCGTATACAAAATTGAGTCTCTGCTGTTGACCGTTGAGGAGTTCCCTTGTCGGGAGCCAACCCAGTGTGGACAGATTTCAACCACAATCTTTTCAGCTCATGCCATGACCAAATGATGCCTGCATGCCAAATTTCAGCTCGATCGAATGAAGCGTTTCGGCGTTATCGTTGAAGAAAACACACAGACAGACACACAGAAGTGCGTCCACAATACTTCCCTTAAACAGGAAAGTAATTGACACAAAGTTGCATTCTAATACGCGCGACAAAAGTCTTCCTGCAACGGCGTTTGCTTCCTTCACAGATGTCTTTAGATTGTCATTAGAAATGAACTGGTTCACCAAAGTGTTCGTTCAGTAGAAATGAAGCGGTTCAGTTCACCGATTCTGAACGGAATTGGTGAACTGAACCGTTTCGCGTTCGCAGGAGTGTCTAGCGGCTACCGTGTTTACTCTCTACGATGCCCGTAGAACACTCAGGCAAACACTGGCTAGGCAATCTCTTACTGCACTCTTATTTTAATATTAAATTATATTATGGTATAATAACAACTTAGCTGTGGTATAAATAAATAATTTAACTGATATGCACTCGAATAAGTACTGGGTACATTTATTATTTTTGAAATTTATTTATTTATTTGTTTATTTTATTAGCAAATCAACCAGTTTATACCAATCCGTTGATATGCAATATACACATAAATATAAAAAATAATAGAATTCTTACAAGTGCATACACAACATGTTTAAATAAGCAATAAATACAAATACAGGCATTAATAATTTTTAAAAACTTACAAACTTACGGTACATAAAGAGTGAAAACAATTTATTTTATTCTGACATAAACAAGTAGCGCAATGCCCATGCCTTGAAGAGATGCGGGCTCGCTGTAAAAATATCAAAGTCTGACGCTGTCGAACATAGCGCATTTATGTGACGCAAAGCACGGGTAAGCAGACTCCATCGACTTAGGTTGGTGCGCGAGGACAGCTCCGCAAATAGATTATGAGTGCGAGCACGATTACAATTGTCCGGAACAAAGAGACAAACCTTCGCCAGCATGCTAGGATTATCAACTCTTCCCCGGATCAGCTTGAAAACGTAGGCCATGGCGAGCATTTCTCTACGCAACTTAAGAGAGTTATAGCCCACCATGCCTAGTAGAAAACTAGTAGGGTATAAGTACGGATAATATCCGTACCGCTTGAAATATATAAATCGTAAGAAACATTTTTGTTTTTTTTCCAACATCGTGATATAATGATCCTGATGTGGATTCCATATAACTGCATTCGTTTTCAATTTACTTCTCACAATTGAATTATACAATGTATGCATAACCCGTACATTGTGAAAATGCTTTAGGTTGCGAATAACAAACCCTAGTAGCTTAAAAGAGGACTTGGACAAATCAGCAATGTGCTCCTTGAATGTAAGCTGGGAATCAAAGAGAACTCCTAGATCTTTTACCTTCTCAACCCTAGTTAGCACCTCATCAGTGATGGAGTAATCATACATCAGAGGTGCGATCGATCTAGTATATGTCCTCACTGAACATTTGGATATATTGAATGAGAGATTTTTATTCTGGCTCCAAGACCAGACGGCATCAATATCACGCTGGAAAAGCTTGCAGGCCTCAGCAGTTCCAGTGGACATGTATCAACTATATATCTATCTATCTACCTACAAAATGATTTGAGGGTATGGAGAGGGGTGGGGGTAAGAAAGATAATAACTTTGAGAGGGACATGTAAGTGTATCTTCAAAGGTGCTTGAAAAGTAGATAATGTGGATACTTTTATTTTTTAGTTTATTTTCTAATTTGGTTACCTAAGAATATTTTTTAATACACTTTTTTTTTGTCAGGGACTTATGGAGGGATTTGAGCGTGATGATAATTTTTCACAGGAGGAACTCACATCGCACGGCTGTAAACGTCGAATATAACGAGAGTCAACGACGCGAATGGTTCATCGGCGACGAGCGCAGATCGTGAGAATGAAAGGCATTAAACTCGTTCGATTCAATCGTTTACGCAAATATACTGACTGGAGAATATTCAATATGTTTTTGGGCACAAGAAGGCATCTGTGTACCAAATTTCAAATTTTTAAGTCCAATATTCCGAGATCGAAATGTGACTATAACGCCCCCTGGTACATCGATTTCACCTACGACCTTTTCAACTCTTGCCATGAAAAAAAGATGCCTGCCTGACGAAGTTCAGCCCAATCGGATTAAGTGTTTGGAAGCTGGAAGTGTTCAAAAATAAACTAGCCATTACGGGCTCTAGGTTATCAAAAGTGAGTAAATCTTTCATTGGAGACGGTGTTCGCTTTTATAACACTTTGCCTGAGGAACTAACCCTTTTACCAGACACTAAATTTAGAAAAATTGTTAAAGATACTTTGTGCTCTAAAGGCTATTATAAAATTGAAGATTTTTTAAGCGATACATTGGTCTGGTCAAGTCGTTTTTGTGCAACATAGCTATGAAAACCATTTGTTTAATGTTATTATTATTATTATTATTACTATTACGTAAAGCCATTGATTATATAGTATAGTAATCAATGGTAAAGCCTACAAGCAAGGCATAAATGTCTAGAAATATAAGACGTTCGGAAAGTACTGTAAGTCTACTTCGAATAAAAATCTATCTAATCTAATCTAAAGCTATCGTGGATGAATACACACAGACACACAGACAGATACACAGACAGACACACAGACAGACACACAGACAGACCTCCGTCTGCAAATGGTCTTAATCGTCTCCAGCGGGCTAAATAAGATATTTCCGTCTTCATCTAGAAAAACTAATTTTGCGCGTTCACAATACTTTCTCTCCTCCTTAGTTGGTGGACCAGGAAAGTAAAAAAAACCCTATTTGAAATAAGCAATTCATTTAATCCTAGTGAAATCGTCTATAAATGCAATAACGTAATTTTTCAGTATCTAAAACGTTTTCAGAGAAACCAAATCAGAGAAAAAACATGAAACGTCTTTATGCCCATCGATAAATCGATTACTGAGCCCCATCCCTACTCCCGCAAAACTCGTCCATACCGTTTCTTAACAGTGCCAACAATCCCGCAAACCGCCCAATCAGGTTACGCACATTCCCGTCCATTCACCGACACACTAGGTCAGGGATTAATCGAAGCGATACAGATTTAAATACGAGACGTGGATTAAATAAATCAAGATAGGACTTTTACATAGTTTTTCCACCCGTTCCGCTTCATAAAATATTACCGAAAGTTTTCGATAATTGTTTAAATAATATATGTGTACAACTCATCAATATTAATGTGCGTGTCGTTGGGACTTCTATCGTTATTTTATGCAGAGTAGAGCGTTGCGCTGCTAATCGAGCAGTAAACCAAGTATTGCTATCCACGCTGGATAAACTCATAATAAATTCTATATTTATTACATATTTTTGACACAGAGGCGGACTCTCCTCGATTAACCATAATTAGAGGTACGTAATTTATTTTTTTACGAAATTTCTCCTTCTTGAAGTGCGTCTCCATTACTGGAGGTTGCCGGTATCTGGAAAAGCTGTTCCGTATTGGTGATCCCGTTCCACTCTCTGACATTGCACAACCACGACTTTTTCCTTCTTCCACGGCGCGGTTTACCCTCAATTTTGCCCATCAATATCAGTTGGAGCAGCTGATATCTGTCATGCCGCAGCACGTGCCCCAGATATTCAATCTTGCGCTTTTTGACGGTGTGCAACCATTTTCAGGTCGTACCAGCACGCTGAAGCACTTTTTCGTTGCTAAGTTTATGGGTCCAGCTTAGACGGAGCATTCGACGGTAGCACCACATCTCAAAAGCTTCTAGCCGCCGTGTGGTGTCTTCTTTTATGGTCCACGCTTCGCTGCCGAACAAACCATACATTTGTTCGCATCTATTTACGAAATAGATGCGAATAAATGCGATCTTTCACTTAAATGCAAATAAATGCAAGATCTTCATTTTAATGTTTTTTTGCCTTTCATTAGGGAAATTGATAACTAATTAAAATTCAATTAAATTAAAATTTCCCCGTGGCATAAGTAAGCTCCACAAGAAGAAAGTTGTTAGGTTTAAGAGTACGTAAAAAATATATTTCTTTATGAATCGTCAACATCTCATAAGTACCTAACACGCTAAGGAAGACCTGTGGCCTATTGCATTTTGTGAAGAAACAGTAAATAATAGAGAAGCTTTACAATAAACTGACAATGGACGTACAAACGACCGACGTACCTTACGCTACGTTTAGAAGAGTGGTGGCAACATGGTTTTTAAATAAATCTAGGGAAGACTGTGAAGAATTATTGAGGTCTTGAGTGTGATCATGTTATATATAGATATTATAACTCTATTTTATATACTATCGTATTATATGTATGAATTTATATATAATATATATTATATATACCTATATATATTACAAACCTTATCAAATATAACAACTATATATATATATATATATATATATATATATATATATATATATATATATATATATATATATATATATATATATATATATATATATATATATATATATATATATATACTTTTTAGAATTGATCAATAAGATGATTATAAAGTAAATAATTATAAAAGCCACTTACATCGTGACGAAGGATTCCCTTGATCGGATTCGGGAATGCTTTAGGTGGGAATGCTTTAGATCAAGGGAATCCTTCGTCACGATGTAAGTGGCTTTTATAATTATTTACTTTATAATCATCTTATTGATCAATTCTAAAAAGAATATATACACAAAACTATCAAATATTTCTATATATATATATATATATATATATATATATATATATATATATATATATATATATATATATATATATATATATATATATATATATATATATATATATATATATATATATATATATATATATATATATATATATATATATATATATATATATATATATATATATATATATATATATATATATATATATATATATATATATATATATATATATATATATATATATATATATATATATATATATATATATATAAAATTAGTAAAAGCTACTTAAAAAGTAGCGAAGGAAATCCCAGCTTGTATTGGGAAATGCTTATGTTTGAATGAGATATACTTACGGATGTGCACGACTTTCGACGGTGCAATGTAAGTTTAAAGGTTTTTTTTGCAGTCGACTAACGATCACTATTCATCCATATATCTCATAAATAGGGCTTATCATTATGCAACACAAAATGCCTTCAATTGAGACGAATTAAGCGAAAAAAAAAAATTAAACTATTGATCACTTCGGCAAAGCCGTTTTCTAAATGAAAGTGACATTACGAAATAATTCAAATTTCGAATGCTACCAACATTTAAAATATGATACAATTGGCTGAGTTTGTTATCAACGAGTAAATGGAGTAATGGAGTAATGGAGTACCCTTGTAATGGAGTACCCTTGGAGTAAATGGGTATTTTCATGGATGCATCTGTCTCTTTTGCAGGATTTTCGGCGACATCGACTTAAAGTACTATAACTACGAAACGACTACACCAATCATAAAAAGAACAACTGCACAATGATTCCATTGAAATTTCGAATATAGAATATTAAAATATCATTTTGTAAAACAATTAGATAATTATGAATAAATATGAGAACGTCAGAGAAGTGAAAAAAACGCGCGACCAGATTTGCTCGACTCGTACTCAAGGGATAATTGTTTCGCGACCAGATTTGGTTGACTCATACTCAACGGGTTAAATCGAAATAAAAATAAAAAAACCTCCATATGCTCAATGAAATGAAAGAAGAAACTTCAATCTTAATTTCTGGCAGAGGAGTTTATAATAAAGATTGTATAATGTTATCAAAATAGGGTAAACCTATATAAAATTGTATAATATTAAAAAATTGTAAAGAAATATTGTAGAAAACAGTATAATATTGTTATATTTGATAAGGTTTTTAAAGAAATCCGTTTATAGGATGATGTTTTTATTTAAAATAAAATTAGTAAAAGCTACTTAAAAAGTAGCGAAGGAAATCCCACCTTGTATTGGGAAATGCTTATGTTTGAATGAGATATACTTACGGATGTGCACGACTTTCGACGGTGCAATGTAAGTTTAAAGGTCCTTTACAAACCTTATCAAATATAACAATATTATACTGTTTTCTACAATATTTCTTTACATTTTTTTAATATTATACAATTTATATAGGTTTAGCCTATTTCGATAACATTATACAATCTTTATTATAAACTCCTTTGCCAGAAATTAAGATTGAAGTTTCTTCTTTCATTTCATTGAGCATAAGGAGGTTTTTTTATTTTATTTCGATTTAATGGCTTGTTGATAACAAACTCAGCCAATTGTATCATATTTTAAATGTTGGTAGCATTCGAAATTTGAATTATTTCGTAATGTCACTTTCATTTAGAAAACGGCTTTGCCAAAGTGATCAATAGTTTAATTTTTTTATTTTTTCGCTTAATTCGTCTCAATTGAAGGCATTTTGTGTTGCATAAGGATAAGCCCTTTTTATGAGATATATGGATGAATAGTGATCGTTAGTCGACTGCAAAAGGACCTTTAAACTTACATTGCACCGTTGAAAGTCGTGCACATCCGTAAGTATATCTCATTCAAACATAAGCATTTCCCAATACAAGCTGGGATTTCCTTCGCTACTTTTTAAGTAGCTTTTACTAATTTTATTTTAAATAAAAACATCATCCTATAAACGGATTTCTTTACAAACCTTATCATATATATATATATATATATATATATATATATATATATATATATATATATATATATATATATATAATATATATATATATATATATATATATATATATATATATATATATATATATATATATATATATATATATATATAATATATATATATATATATATATATATATATATATATATATATATATATATACATATATGTATATATATATATATATATATATATATATATACATATATGTATATAATTTTTTTGTAAATTGTTTTTTTTTTGTAAATTGTAACTTGAATTACGGAAAAATAAATAAATGTTTAGTATTCACAATCTGATCCATGAAATTTATTCTAATAAGTATAGTAGAATATATGTAAAACAAGCTAGTGATCGAATCATGGTCAAAAATAACAAATACAAAGATGTTTTTTAAAAATGCGAAATGGCACTGAATTCAGTAGTTACTTATATTTCAAAGCCTATTTGTATGAAAAATGTTAGGCAACAACAATATTACCCTTTCAATAAAAAATATATTATTAATTTAAAAAATGCTGTAAAAACAGTTGGTAAAAAGCGAATGCCTAATTTTGATTTATGCATTTTTGTGAAATAAGAATATAGTTGAAATACATTTTGGGAATTAATGCAAAATTTGTCATTTTCAATATTTATTTTTGCGATTTTTTTTTGTTAGGCGAAAATGACGTACCCATAACCATAACTAAACAACATTCGAATCGACAGACACCGGTCTTCACAGAGTGTTGTAAATTAGTTCATAGTACTAAATTCAGAAAAACATTCTTTTAGGTCAAATCTCATCCATTCAAAAGAACATATGTATATAAAAACTTGTATGTTCGTACAATAAAAATCTATACCCGCCGCTCCGAACGATCGAAGTCTTGTTGAAATTTGGTGTGTTTGTTTGGGTTGTACATTTTTGTTACAAGTTACATTGTTTCGTTTTTGTTTCTAGTTATTTGCGAAAAACTTGGAAAGTCCCTATATTTCAAAATTTTTGTGGTGACCGTCTTTTAAGCTCGCTAACGTAAAATCCCTTCATTTAGATGTAAAACAAAGTGACATTAGGTCATGGTTCAAAATTCAGAAAAAGCCTCTGTTAAAGTCAATCCTTATCCATTCAACAGAACATATATTAAATCTTGTTCGTTTATACAATCACAAGCTGTACCCGCGGCTCCGCCCACATCAGTCTTGTTGATTTTTGTTTGTATGAATTATAATTTTTTCTGCTTCTCTACTGCCTAAAGAAGATGTTAGGTGTCAGAGACTATACCTATACAAGTGAAGATGTTTTTAAAACAGGACAGTATGGAAAAATCCGAAACTATTGCCCATCTGAGCTTCTCCAAGAACTTCATGTAAGCTGTTTTTCATCGAGTGGAATCATGATGATGTACTCGTGCTACATCCACCAAAATATTATGTTCGCACGTAAACATATATAGGAGGTCCCAGCGAATAGTGATTTCCATCAACACAATACCAGAAATAAATTTGACACAACTTAATCGCACCTTAACAAGGTGTGCAACAGTTTTCTTCATCGAAGCCTCTGTTATGTACATAATGAAATCATATATAAATATGTATATAATCCATGTGCACATAATAAAAATTTTAGCAACTACATTTATAACAAACTGATCTTACCGCTTGAAATAACAAAATCGGAATTTATAGAAAACCATTCATTATCAATGTTATTCCAGATGGCCAAATAGATTGATATTAGTTTCGCCGCCAGTGCTATCAGCGCCACCTGCATTTCGCTGGTACAGAAGGATTGCGAAAAACTAATATAAAGTTTAGCAATCTAATACTATATATGGCGATATATGACGATACCAAAAGCGAATATATTTAGGACCTCATTTATACACTCACACATACAACGTAGGTACCTACCATTTTTTGTAATTATTGCAAAATGGTCACTACGTCGCATCACTCTTGGTAATCCGACATTAATTTCGAGAGGAAGCACCCAGACAGACCATTCAAGTTACACACTCGAGAGAATTACGAAGCCATACCGCAAATACACCGCATCACGCACATTACGAAGTAATAAGAGAAACCATTACCGTTTCCCACATTCCAATAATAAAATCCGCTGTGTCATCGCGCAACCAGACATTTATTAAACTATGAAGAAAACTTAAGCTAACAGACAAAAAGATGCGCTGATTATATCACTGATGTATAGAAAATAACGATGTACGAAAAAGACAACCAACTCGAGTGGATTATGCCCATAGTTTAAATATGCTAAATCACTGAATTTGGTCAGGCGATGGTTGCAGAATAAATAAAAGATTTTACACGACTCAGACTAATGGACGATAACCTCTCATGGCGGCCATATATTCGAGAAATGCGACGCAAACTCTTCGGCCGATTTCATTCGCTGAATAGGCTGAAAAATATCCTCCCGGAGGAGAGCAAGATTACGATTTGTAAGTCTGCTCTCCTCTCCCTTCTGGATTATGGAAATGTCGCATTTCTCGATCTCACAGAGGAGTTATCCACCAAAGTTGAAAGTCTCCAAAATGTCTGCATTCGTTATATCCATGGCCTCAAAAAATTTTACTATATCACGGAGTACGGAGCTTCACTGGCTGTCGACCCGGAATAAAAGAGACATGAGAGTTCTTTGTATGCTTTTCAAGATCTTGGATGGCGTCGCTCTTAATTATATTACCGGCAGATTTACTGCACTATCGGCTCATGGACGCCCACTGCGATCAAAAAATAACCTGCTACTCTCTATCCCTAGTCACAGCACTGACTTCTTCTCATTCTCTTTCCCCGTGCATAGAGCCCGTCTTTGAAATGCTTCGCCGAAAAATATCAGAAACGCGCCAAGCACAACAAGTTTTAAAAACAGACTAAGAGTACATTTGAAATCTTCCACATAAATTCCCTTCCCCTTCCCATTCTCCTCCTTTTTAAGCCTTAGCGTCCTTATAGGTGTGAGCTTATTTTGGTGTGGCACATTCTGTGCCCACAAAGAGTTAAATATTTATTTCTTACTATCCTCTTTTTTTTGTATTTGTATCTTTATATAGGTTAAGTTATGTAACATCTACTCGCAAATAATATTGTTACAATATTATAGATTAGCTCTAAAATACTGCCTAAAGGCAATAAGCTCGCATTTTCTTACGAATAAAGCGTTTTTTATTATTATTCCATAAATTCGTTGGTGTCGTAAACTTTTCTTACGCCAAAATCTTTTAAAGTATTACTATATCATGTCAAATTAATATCTGATTGACTTTGTAGTTTTAAGTATCTACTACAGTTCTTATTATTGTTTCACACCTTTTAGTATCGGTTTTTAGAATTATTTTAATCTTAAGCGACTATCTACTAAATCATTATATCGATTCCGTAATCACAGGTTTTGGTTCTTTGGATTTTAATTTCAAATATGTAATATCATGTATTCACAGTATTGTGTACTAATGTACAAGGATTTGGAGACAATAAAATTGATCTGGTTTGATTTAACTGAAATCATCAAGAAACCGACGCCATCATTGCATCAATGTTTAAATCAAAATCTCTTATGAAACAACGGTTTCAGCATAACGTTCAAAATGCGTAATTTGAAAGCAAAGTAACATTATAAACGGCGCGTGCTGACGTTCAGCAAACCACATAAAAAATCGGTTGAGTCAGCCCAAGATTTTCCCGGCAAGTAGCCAAGGACTGATTTCATCTGAATATTAATACCATAAATAAAATCGATGAGCGCCCTCTTTCGGTTGGCGGACGAACACCGTTAGGTTCGCGCGCAGCCGCCTCGGGCGGCGCAATTCCTTTATTGACGGGTGTGGGCGAAGCGCCAAAATATATTATTTGATTAAAATGTATGGCGGAATTTAAATATTAATAATGTAGCTGGTATATGATATTTTCTAACCAAAATTTCACAACATGGTTTTAGTTTAACAAGGCACTTGTGTGCCGAATTCCCTATGTCCAAGATTTCGGTCCCTATGTCCCTATGTCCAATATTTCGAGATTGAAATATGACTAGCGCGCCCTCTGGTGAACCGATTCCATAACGAAATGATGCCTGCCTGCCAAATTTCAGGTCCATCGGATGAAGCGTTTGGGCTCTATCGTGGAGAAATACACACACACACAAACACACACACAAACACTCACACACACACCTAGACACACAGACACCACAGTATAACAAACAGTAGCTTTACTCTCGAGCTACGAGGCAGTGCGGGAAGAGGGTGCGAGGGATATAAGCAGAGGGGAACGTCTCGTCGAACGCCTTTGGTTACGCGCAGGTAAAGGCTGTCGACTTTGTCGAACGTTTGGGGACGAGTAGCGGACATCTGGCGACCATATCCGAGCCCTAACGACTTCTGACGTATTCGCTTCGATTTCAATTTTGTTCTAACAGAAGCTACTATCTGATATACTGTGCAGACACGCAGACACAAAAGACCTCAGTCTGGAAATGGTCTTAATCGTCTCGGTGGGGGTAAAATATATAAATCCGTCTTCATTTCGAAAAAAGAATTGCGCTTCCTTAATACTAAACCTCCTTGTCGGTTGGTAGGCTGGTAAAGTAAATAAAACATTACAAAATGTAAAATATGTAATCATAAAATATCAAGAATGGGTCACTGTTAAAAGAGAAGCTGAACGTTTGTTAGGGCGCATCTTGCATTTTTCTAAAACAAATGTATTACGCCGCTAAGATTAAAGATTAGCACACAACACACATCATTGCGACACCAGAAAGAATCGAATAGAGTGACATTTTGAGAAATTGCGTGAGTTAGGCTAATGTCACAAGCGAGATGTAGCGATTTGACATATACCAAATCAAGCCAATATACGTTAAATGAAAACGATCAATCATGGGTGCACCCTTTGCGCTTTTTACACGACTGCCTAACAAAAAAGGAGTGTAATGTGTTCAGGGTTCATCTATGTATGTTTTCCGTTTCATTATTCCACCATACCTTCTAAACCAATTAAACTTACACCAACATAACTTCTAAACCACGCTCCAACCAATTTAGAAGTATATAGTATTGTACCTAAGAATCGCTAAGTCATCCCGAGTGTCAAAGGGTACCTATACTGGCCAAATATCAAGTAAATAGTTGTTTAAATGTCAAAATCTCCAAATGTCAATAAATTTACCTAAATATGTCATCATCATCATCATCATCATTTATGCACTCCATAAAAGCATTTCACAATACTGAGGAACATGTCAAATTTTACAATCATAATTTACCGGATGATAAAACCGCTTTGATTAATTAAAAGGAAAAAAGTAAATATTGGGTGGGTTTATTGTCATACGACAATCTCTTCCAACCAACCCTAATGTATAAATGTATGTCAAATTAGTAATATCCGTAACGTATGTATGCATGAAAATGTATTCCATGGAGTAGATTTGTATCTTTTTGGCGTAGCTAACTAGTCGTATCTTATCTCTTCACATTTTTATTCATTTCCAGTCCGACGGATACAAACGATGTATATGCCAAGATGATACACTCGTCACTTTCGTTGAAGAATTTACGCACTGAATATTTTCAGCGAAGCGATGCGCGCCGGCCATCGAAAAAAGTTAGAGATAGGCCGTTTCAAACACTATCTAAAGCTTTGAAACATTTATTTATTAGTATACATTCGGCTATCAGTTACCGACTAGAGCTGTCGACTACAACAGGCTAACCCGTCACCTCAGGGAGTTTTAACGATATTGAACTTGATAGTCCTCCGTCAAGCTCCGCCACATGCCCGTAAGAAGTCAACGCCTTACGGCGAGATAGTCAGGTAAGTCACCCAGCGGGCCGACACTTACGCCCTTACTACTATACCAGTTGCAACCAGATTACTCCAGTCTCCAGACTGGTCACGGGTTCGAGGTCGCTTGCGCGGTCCTCTCCTCATGAAGCGGTGATTCGGTGTCAACCGAATCTATCGCGGACCACGAAATCCTTTGCCCGGCATATTCACCCGGATTTGGGTAGCCGAATGGTCGTTTCAAGAGCAGTTGCCATAAGGTTAATAACCACCCCCACTCTACAAGGAAACATTACTGTTCCCAGACTCCCCCGGCTATTAATCGGAGTGCACAGTCGATTGACTGACTCCGCACGGTGCACAAACCGTCCAGGAGTGCGTGAAGGTTGACTCCTAGGGGAGACTGGCCCGCAGGTCAGCGTCCTACCTTGGCTCTCCCTTCTGCATGAAGGCCGCCGGATGGGTGTTGACCCGTGAGTATGACCGACCCTGAACGAATGGGTCTTCGTGGCCAGCTACAACATGGCCCATTAGCTCCCGGTATCAGTTACCAGTGTAATCGTACAGATATAAATTGTAACTAGTTAAACAATAAGGAAATAAACACAACCCTTACGATACCACAACGCATACGAAATATATTTCGTATGCCAGCTTTTATGTTTTGAGTAGTACCAACGTTGTTTGACAACCAAACTGCTTTCAATATTAATACTAAAATAATGATATAAAATATTACACATCTATATATATATATAAAACAAAGTCGGGGTTGTTCGAACACTTATAACTCGAGAACGGATGGACCGATTTTCATGATTTTTGATTTGTTGTATTTGTCTCCGTCCCGAATAGCAGAAAAACTATTAAAAACAAAAAATGGAAAATTGACGAAAAATTAAAATAAAAGCAAAAACATTTTCCCATACAAAATGTAAATCAGTGTTTTTCTCATGGTCAGTTGTACGTGAAATGTTCACGTGTCGACAAATCATCCGCTTTATTTGTTCTTGCGCCTAATAAAAAACAAAAAATGTCGTATATCACATGGTGCTACAAAGAAGAGAATTAAACCGAGTGCATCCTATGCTGCACAATATGTAAATAGTTTAATTCAATCATGTCTTGCTGCCACGCGATTGATATACTTAATTTTTGTACTTTTATATTTCTTTTTGTGTATCTTAATATTTTTTATTTATTTATTTATTTAATTACGTAATTTAAAAACATTTACAGTTCATGGACATGTAGGTACAATGTAATAGACAAAATAACCAGTAGCAAAAAACTGAAAACCTGATATGCCAGAAACTGTTGCCAGATATTCCATTTCAATGTCGCCTAACTAGGCTATAGCCTGTTCTAAGGCAGACATTTAAATTAACATAATTTTATAAAAATATAGTAAGGTAATCGCCGTAATTTTAAGAAATAAAATTTTTGTAAATAAAAATAAATATTTTTTTTACACAGAAACATGAAAATAATCCTAAAAATTTCAATATAAATTAAAATTAAATAATTGAAAGGCCTACAATTCCTACAATTTAATAGAATAAAGAAATGGTTTGGAAATATAAATAATATAAAAGTCATTGTTTATATACATTTTCATTTAATAACTACAAACTGTCAATCAAACATCCATACAAACTGTCATAAAAATAAACTGTCAATTTAATAACTATCACATATATAAATACCATTCCATATATACCATTTAGACATTTATACTCAATGCTCTATCTATATTAATCCTCCCTTCCTTCATCAACCAAGACGTGACAGATTTTTTAAATGTTGTCATAGTGTTGATAGCCTTAATTGATTCAGGAAGGTGATTATAAATCCTAGGAGCGATGAATGAGTAGTGGCGCTGTCCATATGTGGTATTTTTAAGTGGTATCAGCATATCTCCTGAGTGCACTGCTCTCGTAAATATCACTCCCTCATTAAAAGTTGGTTGACTTTTAAACCGCTCATGCAGTAAGGCCAATTTAATGTACAGCTGTCTGATGTCCAGGACATTGCAATGACTAAAAAGTTCATTGGTGGGGTAGCGATACGGTTTACGCGCTATAATCTTTAAGATACATTTTTGAGCCACTTCTAATGGGCGGAGGATGGTCGCCGCACAACCTCCCCATCCTATTATTCCATAACAGAGAATAGACTGAACTAATGCGTAGTATGTACTTTTCAGTAATCCCGGATCTAAAATATTTCTCATCTCTCGGAACATATATGCCAGTTTTCGTATTTTAATCGCCAGTATATCAATATGGGTCTGCCAGCGGAGCCTATTATCGATTGTGATCCCTAAATATTTGATGTATTGTGTTCTTTCCACTATTGGACAGCTACATTGCTTTGCATTATTGCATGTATGAATTTTCAAATTGTGGCATGTAGGCGGTTGCCCTTTGGCATTATTGCTGAAAGTAAGGTATTTAGTTTTTCCTATATTCAAATTGAGTAGGGAATCATCCAACCAAGTAGTGCCTAATCCAATAAAGTAGTGAACTTCATAAAATCATAAATTAAGTTCAGCTAATCAGTAACACGACATTCATTGACTGTTAGGCGGTACGAAGTTCGCGGGGTCAGCTAGTATAAATATACAAACTGACTTCGAGTGCGCCGCTGTTCACCGCTGACTTTGAGTGCGCTTCTCTAATGTATTGTAAAAAAGTTTTAGGGATTGTTTCACGAACATCTGACGTATGTCCAGAACATTTGCTTCGCTGAATAGGAGGTCAGTCATAGCAGGGATTTTTTTTGCATATGCTATTCCACAAATAACCCTATACTATAGACTTTATGAAGCAATAAAAAATACCATTTTCAATTAAAAACCTTCGTTTTTTATAAAAATTACTTCTTGTGTGAATTTCGGGGTATCCTTTAGTTAGATGGTGATACTGAAAATATCGTAGCAACTTACAAGTTTTATTCTCGGATTTCCATTTAATATAAAAATCTATCCAAGTAAATATAAAAAATACCAGTTCAAAACATTCTTATTATTATTATAGTTTTACAGATTTCAAGATTTTAAACTTTATACGTAATAATACTACTCACTACATTATTTTACATTACTATTTTACATTATTATTTTACAGTTCACTACATTATTTTATGTGAGGCAACTTTCAATTTATTGGATAACTGAAATATTTTGTAGTATGTACTTTTTAATCATGTGGTTTTATTTTTTTTATTTCTTGAACTATTTTAATATTATTTTTAATATACTTAAATTACATTTAAATGTTATATTGATTATTTCTTAGACTATTAAAATGTTAATAGTAATGATTTTGATTGGTTATTTTTAACTGGTTGCTGTATTTTTTTTTTTTTATTTTATTTTATAAAATTATCCAAAAACAATACAATTGATTTTTGCGAAGCAGATAAGATTGCATTTGTGTGGATTTTATCCCCCCACTAGATTGTATATCTGTTCTGGGGTGATAGTATTTAAGACTTCACTTTAATCATAGTGACTTCACTTTCTTTCTTTTTTTTTTCTTTTTTTTTTCTCATTCATTCCGATCGCTCATTCATTCTTATAAATTTTAAGGTTATTATAAATATATAAATGTGTATATAAATAAAGAACTAATATTAAATAAAGAAAAAGAAAATATTTAAGTTTATAGATAAGTAAAATAAATAAATATATAGATTAATATATAACTAAATTGACCAATAAATTAAGTAGCCTGAAAAGGTTTCTCACTGTGCACATATACTTGTGAATTTAATTAATTAATATAATATTATCATTTTTATTTTTTTTTAAACATAATCAACCGAAAACATATTTCTTATCAAGTATCAGGTGACAGATATGGACCGAAGTTTGATCCCTCAAATTATCGACCGATATCAGTACCCGATGTTTTAGCAAAAATTTTGGAAAAAATAGTAATTACACAACTCTGTAATCATCTAGAAACCAATCACATGTCATCCGAAAACCAATACGGCTTCAGATCCAAAAATGGGAACACAAGATGCAGTACTAAAAATGTCAGAGCATATCACTAGGTATGTAGACGCCAACAAAAGGTGTATTACTGTACTTCCCGACCCCGCGCAAGCCCCTGACACAGTATCCCATGAAATGCTCCTAATGAAACTTGGGAAATATGGTATTACAGGTATCGAACTAAACTGGTTTCGCTAAATTTATTTATTTATTTATTTATTTATAGTATTACACAAGTTCGTTTGTACAGTTTACCATATCATGTATATATATATGAGACGTTAGCAAAAAACTGATTCTCGAGGAGATAGAGTAATGAAAAAAAAGTCGCCTAACTAGGCCAGGGCCTGTTCTAAGACAGACTTTATAAAATATTGTTTAGATGTATCTAATCAAATTACTAAATAATTGTTATATAAAAAATTAAAATTAAAATTAAAACAATTAAAAGTATAATAAGGAATAATCACAAATAGTGATCTGTGGTTATAAACATGTAATTGAAATTGTACGCCCTGTGGGCAAACTGCATCGATCTATTTTGTACCAAAACCCCTTTAACATCAGCTATACAATAAATATATATCGATAAAAAGAGGACAATCATTCATTCCCTAAATTTTACTTCTTACATAGTTGAGTTGAGCTATTTCGTACCAGAACCTATCCGCCTTTTTCTTTAGAAGGCGGGTCTGGCATTGTGCATAGCGGCATGTCAGCATTTGCCTATTTCTCTCATAGTCCATACGCGGAGAGGAAAGTTTCAGCATCTGATTTGCAAGAATTTGTAGCGCTTATTTCACACGAATGCACCCGATGCGGCGACGGGGGGATACGTTGCAGTCTCCCCCCATTTTCACTAGTTTCATGGGGAGTACAGACTTCTACAATATTGAATCTGCATGGTTGTCGTCTCGCCTTAAGAGTTACATATTCGTAACTTCAAACACTTCAATATGTCACTTTTCTTCGCCTTGTTTAAGACACTATCGTGCGAAGCACTCTAGCCGCCCATATGGTCTCCGCATGAACTAGTGCACATCAAAGTTCTAGAAACGGTTGAAAAAAGCCTCCTTGGGTTCTTGTATCTAAGGCAATATGAATATTATCCGTATTTGTATCCGATAGTATTCATTTGTCGGTGTCAATGTTCCTTTTACCATTATAATATATATTTGGTGATTGATTATGTTAATGTAGCGGTTTTTGGTTGTAGTTTCGTTTTTTGCTATTATAATATATGTGCTACCATTGCTTATATAGCGTATTAGATTGCTCGTGTCGTACTACAATTTGGCAACCAAGATTTTACTACAAAACGCAACGTGTAGAGGGCACTCATAGATCTAATAATTAATGAATCTTCTATTATTATGTTCAATATGGCGACTTAAACAGTGTAGCAGTTCACTGTAGTTGAAGCCATAAACATGCCTATACGATATATCCTTCTAGCCGTGTTCGGCCACAGCGACTGCATTGTAGATTCTAGTGACTTCTTTAGTCTTCTCAGAGTCCATTGTTCGGAAGCAGTCAAGTGCGCAGGCTATATTATAGTGCATAGGTGGGCGCGCGACCACGGGTGCACTCTCTCTTCCTCCCTCGTCTGAACCCGATGGAACAGAGACCGTTACGACCAGATAAAAGTTTGTATGCAGATAAAATAAAATAAATTAATTAATCGCCAACACAGCAATGGCTGTCATTGTTAAATTTGTACTCAATATTGCAGAGCTATTTTTTTCGGATTTAGTTCGTTTTTACACACTGTCAATTATGAAATTGGTAGTTATGGCTTGTGGTGATGCTTGGGGTTTTTCTGGAGCTATTGTAGAGATGACCGGTGACATATTGGTAGTTGTTGTAGTAGGCGGTGATGTAGAAGATGCATTATTGGATTTAACCTGGTTTTCTGATGATCTCGTGTTGTTGCTCATGGGGCCGTGTTGAATACAGCATACAGTCTCTTGTTCCGACATTATACAACATTGGGATAGTTTCCCTTTTGGCAAATCCCCGTCAGTTTTTGGACAATTTTCCGGCGGTAGACATACTCCTAAAACGCCATTTATTTCACATGACTCTTCGCGGCAGTGTATATGCCAGGTCCCTTGGCACTTCCGCAAGGGCTCTTTCCAATACTGGTAACGGCGATTATGTTGAAGAGGCATTGGTTGTCAGCTATCGTCACTTGCAGAGGTCCACCACTATCGCCTCCACAAGAGTCTCGTCCTCCTTCTAAGCTGCCAGCGCACCATTGATCGTCCGTTATACCTTGCGGTAACCTCCTTCTGAGAGTCTTTGCATATAGTCTTCGACAGGTCGGCTGGTCAATCAAATCCACCACCACCTTCAGTAAGTCGTGCGATGTATCTTCAGCAAAGTCGATCTGCCTTCAGCCAGCAACGACAGCTCGCTTGTTTTCGATGGTCGACTTTGTCCATAGACACGCTGGTGGAATATTAAAAGTGAACAGCTCAGACCGATCAGATCCTTCGGGACGCGTCCCGTGTTAACCGCGAGTGAATCCAGACTGTAGAATTGCACTATATTCACTAAATTTATTATCTAAATATTATTTAGAGGGGAGAAAATTTTAAAATATGTTGACACTTAAAATTTAAATTTCGAAGTATGATAGCTTATACGATAGCAACCATTGGAATGGTCAGCGGACAAGATATTTGTTGGCAATGCGGCACGTCTTCAAATTTCTGAGTGGGAGTTTCGGCCATAGTTTGTGTCACAACTGGATACGTGAAACAAACAAGGAAATCTTGTAGTATTAGAAGGTACCCGTAAGACAATGAGTGAGACTAATGTATACAGGATTCACGCAAAGTATGCATTATGCAGTAAAGTAGGCAAGTAAGTGTATACTTTAAAATCATGTATGATTGAATACCTAGGTGCTCATGAATGTTTATATGCCTAACGAAATGCTTTCAATTTGTTCAATTCAGTCGACGGGGGCAACTTAATTAAGACTCTATGAAAAAGAAGCAAAGTCCTGAAATAGAATTCTATCATGTTTTTTTACTACTGCGTAGATAATTGTAGTACCCGTTAGCCGCCCATTCTTAACTGTTGGGTATAATTTGCTGCTCTGACCTTTTCCCCTCCTTTTGGAGTATATTACAGTATTGCATAAGCGATTTTGTCAGTGAATTTAGTGACTTTTGAGGACATTTGTTAGTGACTTTTTTTTTCAAGTCGTTATTTTTTTGGTGAAGCCATCACCAAATTGCAAAGGTACCTTCTGGACAGAAGTAAATCAGTAGCAAAAATCCGTCGGTAGGAAACGTTTAAAGCACAAATTTTATTTTTGGTCCTTGTCATTAGTCTCCCTTTTTAGCACGCTTGCCTGTGTGTTCAGCGGGCCCGATATGGCTATGTTTCTCTATGGAGCATTAATTTATTTGATTGGTGAAAGCGTGGTCCACAGACAATAGTAATTTTATTATTTAATATCTCTTCAATCTAGCATTAACTAGCTGATAAGTCTTTTTTTGTATACATTCGAATAAATCTATATATTTTAGTGACTTTTTCCAAAATTATTCATTTTCATTGTGCCACCTCCCAACACTGGTATATTATGTTATTAAGGGTTGTCAATCGCTTCGGGGAAACCCGCCACCCCCGGATGTTATAACGACCTATTGCCATCCTTTCTTCCATGGGAAGAAACAGAAACCACAGTTCAACAGCCAGCTTTCTCGAGCCCTTACTCCCAGATTTGGATGAATTTCTCCTCCAAACCTGTGACTGGTCACAGTTTCGAGGTCGCTTGCGCGGCTACTACCTGCCGTTAGCGGTAATTCTTAGATCGAATTTATCGCGAATCCGCGACGCCCTTTACCCGTCAATCTCCCTCGGGATCGGTTGGCTCGAATATGATGACGCCAGGTTAACAGCTACCCCCCCCCCCCCCCGCTTCTTAGGAAACGTACGTCTCCAGACTCCCCCGGTTATTCGCCGGATTGCACAAGCAGTTGGCTGACGCAGCCCGATGCGCAAACCACCCAGTTCTGCCGGAGGTGTTCCCCCGGATCAGCACTTCCGATCTTAACTGCCTACCACTGCAGCCATTTCAGGTTATGTACCTCTTAGAGGGTTATTATGTTATGTGCACAAGAAAGTTTCTCGTGCCAGGGCCGACTGCGTCTGCAGAATGAGAAGACGCCCGTTTTCATCTTCGTTGAAGGTCGCGCCGCGGCCGCGGGTCGCTGAGAAACGGCCGCGCGACACGCTACGAGGCGGACGAAAGCGAAAGAGCACTCAAGGCGAGATGGGCATAACTTAGCGTTTTTACGCCGAACCGCCGGAACTGCCGTTTGCACTTGCCCACTTCGACAATGCCGACGCTCACTTTCAACGCGGCGAATCGGCATTGACAGCCGCAGTGCACAGTAATGTCATGCTGAAGACGAAAAAAATGAAAATGACGCCATTGCCGTGAAATACCGAATAGTTGAGGTAGTGACCGATAGAGGCGTTGTCAATACGCCTAACTTGACTGTAGACTGGACGGTAGCGCTGTCATCGCAGTTAGTATCCGAAGTTGAAGCTGCCATGATTTTTATACATATATTCCAATGATTGTCTGTGATATGGTGATTACGCAATAAGTCCGCTGTTCTCATAGTAGACTAAATATAAGCTAATGTTATTGTCATTAAAAATCAGTAATATGATCGGTGTCACCCAATATGGTAAACCGTTTTATTTACTATGGAATTTAGCTTCTACATGCATCATAAGCGCAAAGAAAACTTTGAAAACAACTGCGTTCTCGTCCCGCAATGATCGACCATATGATCTTAAACTTTTATTGCAATATTTACGTTTAATATTTATAAACTTTTGTTGCAATATCCTATACAAAATGTATAATCTCATATTAGGTTAGCTTATTGAAAATAATAATGTACTTTAAAGCTCTAATTTTCAATTGAATTTGTCTGTGAATGTTTTAAAGCATAGATGATTTAGGTTATTTTTCTCAAGCATAACCCCTTTCTTATGGTATGGAACCCTAGGCGCTCCAGTCAACTGGCACTTGGATAGGTTTCCATATGGGATCATTTTAAGTAGCGTTATAATTCCACGACATTTTACGTCTCAAAATTCACAAATTTTAGTACTGTAATAACATAGATAATACTTTTTTTCTAATTTAGGTAAGCACTTTCCTAGTTATCGTTAATTATTATAAATAGGTTAAAACAAATTTATAGCTTGAAGTTTGTAGCACCCGATGTTTCGGCGACGTTGCAGCCGCCGTTGTCCAGGGTAGACTGATATTTCGTTTTATCTTATTTATAATGTCAAACAACCGCGATAGTATTCAATTTCATATCATTAATTATGTTATGAACTGTAAGCTTTTCTAAATTAAGTTAAATATAAGTGGTTTGAAAGTTACTTGGTTTGCATTGTTATAATAGTTACTAACATATCTGGTTGTAAAATAATCATAATTTCAGAAATCATTAATATTATTATTAGTGGTTGGGTTTGTCACATTTGATAAAACAGATATTTGAAATTATTAACAGGTCAAAGCGATTTAGCCAACCATTTCAAGCCATTAGACAAATTTCGTCGACTATACATACATACTTGTATTGTACAATGAAAATTTACAAACACACAAACTACAGTATCAAATTTCTATGTTTTCTAACCATACTAGTACCTAGTTTTATTGCGCTACAATCTGTCCTCGTACCTCGCTAATAAACGTATAACTGCATCTTGGTCGATTGAATTTTCGCAACGACTTCCGCCGCGCTAGAAAAACTTGCTCGGCTTAGCGCGCTCTGACGAAATTAAATAGTAACTCTAGCCGTTTTCTTGGTGCCGCCATTTAAATTTTAAGTCAATCCCAACTCCCCAGACGAATTCATTAAATGTCGAGAAAGTATGGAACATGTATACAATTTATTATAATACATCTAGCATCAATAAAAAAATCCTATTCTCGAAAATAACCAGTCACAAAGTTACAATGATGAGACTTAAACGAGGAGCTACTCAATAAACTGAAAAGAATTCAAAACGCCTGTATTCCACTTGTTTATTCCCTGAAGAAGTTTGATCGCATATCTACCTTTCATATGCAATGGAGTAGATCCCCATTAGACGATGTCGGGATTTTCCATAGGATACTAGAGAATAGACCGCGAGAGTACGAAAATGGACTGTGAGTGAATGCGATAGCTGGATGGAAAGAGATGGCTGCATATGGGCTTTATCTATCCTTGTCTAGTCGCGCATGCGCGTTTATCCACAGCAGATCAGACATTTTTTTTTAAATTATCCAATACAAGAAAATTTATTTTAGCATAAAAAAGTATAAATAATAATATTTTTACATATTTTTTTAGCGAAGCAGATAAGATTACATTTGTGTGGATTTTATCACCCCACTAGATTGTATATCTGTTATGGGGTGATAGTATTTAAGACATATTGACTTCAATTTTATTTTAAAAAAATCCATTCATTCATTCATTCCGATCGCTTATTCATTCTTGAAAATTTTAAGGTCAAAATAATATATAAATATGTATATAAATAAAGAACTACTATTAAATAAATAAAATGAAAATAATTAGGTTTATAGATAAGTAAAATAAATAAATAACTAAATTATGAATAACATATTATGGCGTCGAAGCGTTGTCATAGTGATATATAAACGTTGCCATAGTTATATATTTACGTGTGTCCCGCGCATGCGCGACTAAACAAAGATAAAGGGATTCACATGCACCTCTCTCTTTCTGTTCCTCTATCGATTTCTCAGGCTGGTCGCGTGGTCTATTCTAATATGCTATGGGATTTTCACATGCTCACCCTAATCTATCGTGTACTTCATTCAAACATGCCTTCTTATTTGTATAATCTCTGCTCTCCTCGTTCATCCCATGGCCTTCCATTGCGCTCTCAGGAAAATCTATTATTGGCTATACTGGCATTCATCAACTTTCATGTCCAAGTCATTTGCAACGCGGGCGGCCCGAATATGAAACTCTGGGCCTTTGCCCCTGAAACAACTTGAAAACCTTTATTATATGATAATACTTTGACTATTTTAAGCTAGTACTCTAATTTTAATCGCATTATTAATCTTTTGTTTTTAATGACGCTACATGATTTCTTAAATACTTATAAATCCTAACTGGAATAATTTTGTTTATTTTTAAATAAATCTAAACGTATGCACAGGCAAAACAATTTTCTGGTAACATGCCTAGGCCTTGTTAGGCGGCGTTGACGTGGTGATCAAGATGCTACAGTGAGTTTTATTTTTTGCTACTGGTCCAAGAACGAATAATTTTTAATTGTACAGTAATATGTATATCTTTTATCATTTATTTATTTAGGAATTAATTACTATAAAACAAAGATTTTGCTTACAAAAATAACAGGAATCGAATGGCAAAACCTTAACCTTTTGCTTATTTGATTCTGTCACCCAACTGGGACTAGCCAGTTCTAGGGTGGACAGGAAAAATCTCGAGCTTTACTTTAAATAAATAAATGAATAATAAAATAATTAAAAATTAGCCTTCGTAATGAATTTCAGAATGCTTCTTCAGAACATTTTTTTTGTTTATTTATACTACATAAAATATAATATTATTATATTCAATTTTAATGATTTATTGATATTATTATTGTTAATATTTAATTTTTATGCTGATGATATTATATACATGGCCGCTTCTTACAGCTTTTAGGAATAGGAACGCTACCAATCTGACCCCCATACATAAATCTCAAATGTGGGTCACTCTGTCTGTCAATCTGTAGGGAAAATACGTGGGAAAATATGTATTCATGTGTGATAATATTCGATTGCCAAGCCTGTATGAGATCATCCGCATAATCGATTTCACACTCGATTGCATCTGGATCGGGGCGGCCGCTGCATCCCTGCATCCTGCATACTCCCAAAGGGAACGTGCTCGATGACCACTTCTATGATGCAGTTTGACCTAACGCGGCGTTTTCCCACTGTCCGGTTGCGAGCCGATCAGTTACCGGGAATAAAAACCGGAAGCAACATCCGATTCAATCCTGGTTATATTTAAGCAATCCTTTTTGCAAGGTAGAACGCAAATCAAATCAAATCAAATTTATTGTCTTCAAAATTTTATACATAGTTGTTTAGACATTGGTAGACAACACTTTGGATACATAATATTACATAATTCGATTATAAAATTCAATCCAGTGATTACGGAATCGATATAATGTTTTAGTAGATAGCCGCCTAAGATTTAATGTATTTATTTATTTATTTATTTGATCTTCGAGAAACAAACAGCACTCCATTAATTATAACTAATCATCATATTACAATGTTTTGCTGGCCGATTAAGTGTTTCATACAGTATTTTTTTACATTATTTTCTTATACAATATTTATCAAAATTGAACTAAATTAAATTAAATTACTATCTAACTATCACTAGGATAGGAAAGGGATAATATATAGGTAGGATATAGGTATTTAAATTATAGCCTGTTGCTGTGTCTCATTTTTGATCTGTCCGTTTTCGAACTTTTCATATATGTATATTACAAGAGTATAACTATTTCGTAGTCGCCAAGTAAGCCACGTAAAGGCTTACTGAACTTAGGATGGCTGATGTGAAATATGTCGATATATTGAAAACGTTCGTTATATGTAGTTATCAAGCGGTCTATGATAGGGTTTTCAGCGTAACTAGAGCTTACACGACGGCCTACAAACGTACGAGGAGAGCGAACCATTCGCGGCGATACAAGATAAAAATATATTTTTTTAATCGATACTAAAGGTTTCTTAAGAGTCTCACTACATTATTTATAATAATCGTATTAGATACTTAAAATGGTGAAGTTGTTGAATGTTAAAGTCAATCATATGGACAAAAACAGCCTAGATGTTCTGCTCACTTCTGACGTAGATAAAGTAAATATCGGCATACCGCAAGGGTCTGTATTAGGCAGCGCCCGGCCGGACACTACCGGAAAAAATGAAATCCATTGAGTTTCACAGACCATTTAAACCTCCTGTGGCGGACTACAATACTCATCAAGCTTAAACGTATCCACGTAAACTAACGGAACTAACCGAAAATGGACGGGAAGAAGCGTAAAATCACGAAATCCGCAGTCATAGAAAACCACACTCACTAATGGCACGGCTTTAGCCAAGATAGACCTTCATCAGAACCCAATCAGTCGCACGAGGGATTGTCTCTGACTAGGCTGACCATGCAAGAAACGAATCGAGAGAACCGAGATAACCGGATGAGGAAGATGATTACGGTCGCAGCAGATGCATCATTGAGATGCAAAGATGATCAAGAGGAGAAGGAGGCGGTAAGTGCAATGTCACCAAATTAAGGAGCTAGCCTTGAAAAGCCACACAAGAAAAAAATTGCCGCCCTCAGACACCCTCAACCCCATCCCCCCCCCCCCCCTCCCCAACCCCCTCCCCTGATAGTGATTGTGTCTTGATTATGATTGCAAATGTAGTTTATTTGTAGTATTTCCGTGGTAATAAAATGACTATTTTCCAATATGATGTCGCATTTTTCTAAATAAGGTAAAAATTAAAAGTTTTTTGGGCCGCTTGCATAAGAGATATTTCAACAAAAAATGGTTCGTGGCTCGGCCCACCAAAAAACGCACGTGGTTTCGGCCCAACAACGCATCTCTGTACCGAATTTCAAGTTTCTAAGTCCAATATCTCGAGATTAAAGGACGACAACCCCCCTCCCCCTCCCCCCCTCCCCTGTGGATCGATTTCAACCATAATCTTTTCAACTCTTGCCATGATCAAATGAGCCGCTCACTGATGCACTTGCAAATCGATATGTGGCTTTATTGGCGTATTACTTTTTCTCATTTGGTATCTATTATTTTCTTCTAATTTTACGATTCTCCGTATTTGGTGTTATATATTAAATTTTGTGTTTATATTAAATTTGTGGTGTTATATATAAAATTTTCAATATGTAATATATTTGGTGTTATATATCTCAATTGGTGTTATATATTAAACTTTTTATCTGTAAATATCAATGTAACAGCTTTACTATACCATACCTAATCCAATACTTAGGACATTCCAGTATATATTTTTTTGTAATGTTTCTGGTAATAAAAATAACGTATGTGTATGCGACTTCAGCTCCGTGTGAAGTGTTCGCCGGATTTGAGCACGCTCCACCGCTCGACGACATCAAAACAGTTTTAGCGTATCGATAAACGGCACATTAGTTCCGCTTGCGTCCGCCACAACCTACAACTAGAACAACGTGCAACGTTTGTGCAATGCACCATACGTTTGCATGTTATCGTACGTGAGGACAGTTTTATCTTATGTCTACTGGTCCTATCATATGGGTTTAACGAAACCTATTTTGTTGTAGATTTTTTAGTACTAATTAATAAGCAACAGTTCTACATAGGTCACACTGTCAGTTTCCAGAACTGGCCACTTACATAAAAACACCAATTATAAACACGATTATAAACGGATTTCTCGCGTAAACTTTGTAGCACCCGGCAGCGTGTCGGCGATGTTTCAACCGCCGTGGTTTATAATATAAACACATCTTTAAAACAAGCTTTTCTTAAAATGCTCTGCCTCGAGCCAACCCTAGGTGCAGCAGCCATGTCATAGTGTAACATAGAAAGGGCTATCATAATTGACCACGTATACATTATTTCGTTTCGGTGCTGTTGGCCGTTGAGGAGTCGCCCCGTAGAAAGCCAACCCTGGGTGCAGCAGCCCTTTCTAAATGACACTTAGAACGGGCTTGCATAATTGAATGAGTATACAAAACTCGTTTCTATCCTGTTGACCATTGAGGAGTCCCCTCGTCGGTAGCCAACCATGGGTGCAGCAGCCATGCCATGGTGAAACTTAGAACGTACTATCATAATATAATGCGCATACAAAATTTCGTTTCTGTGCTGTTGACCGTTGAGGACATCCCTTGTCGGTAGCTAACCCTGGGTGCAGCAGCCATGCCATGGTGAAATTTAGAACGGGCTATCATAATTGAATGCGTATACATAATTGTGTGTCTGTACTGTTGACCGTGGAAGAGTAGCCTCGTCGGGAGCCGATCCTGGTTTTAGAATCAGGTCATGCTCACCATAAAAATGCATTCTCATCGGAACTGAACCAACGTGCAAAATTTCAACTTCATATAATAAGAGGGAGTGGTTCTGATTCAGCTTGCAAGATTTGACCTAAACAAACATACTAAGATACATTGCAAAATAAATAAAAGCTTGTAGCAACAGCGATTATAGTCTTCGGTGCTCCCTAATAATTCATATATTTTGAAACAACACGTACTTTGTTAATAAACTGAAGATTTCTTGTTCTAAAACATGCGCTATAATCAGGGGACGACCGTGAGTTTGTGGGGCCCTGGGCTAATATTACTTAGCAGCTTGCCTAATTAATCAACTAATTGCCATTTTGACGAAAATCTGTTTTGGATAATGATGTCTTGGTCACTAGGTACACGGTATATGAAAAAAGAGGACAATAAAATAGTTTATTTATTTAATATGACAGATTCACAAACAGCAAATACAAAATAAAAATAGACAAATCGATTAGCAAAAACGTACTTAAGAAAACATTGAAACTTAAGCTATTACCCAACTTAAATAATCATGTATCCATGCAAAATAAGTAAAACAATGAATAATAATAATATAATATAAATAATGTAAGTAAGTATTAATATTAACTGTAAAGCTAGTTAATATAAGTAAAATATATAAAAACATTCATTACTAGTTACCCATTGACAAGGCACTAGCCTTAGTGGGGAACTGAACTGCTATAAATAGATGTTATCTTTAAGTATAAAGAAATATATATTTTTTTAAATATTGCAAAAGAAATCAACAGGTTATTATGCAGGTTGTTATTATGTATATAAATTATAAAGATATATTGCTTTATTTGCTCATCACATTGTAAGTCCTTTGTTAAATCGCAATTTATGGAAAGAACTGATCAATGATTTAGTCGACAGCTTGACATTGTTGTCCTATATTTGTATTTTACGTACGACATCCTGGAGAAAGAGCGTTCCGCTTCACAGCTTTTCTTAGTTAAAGAAATCTTTAAAACAGTATAGCAATTTGGGAAAATATCAACAAGTTTCTTTTCATAAATCAGCATAAAAATTTCACTGCAAGAGATGTAAGACTCTGGCTTATACTGTAGTAAGTAAGATTTGATCTCAGGGTTTCCAACCTTATGACAGGAATTTTAAAAATTTTAGATTTTGTTTGTAATTCACAATATTGTCCTTTGTTTTCAATGGCGGCTGGGGCCCTTTATATTCACGGGGCCCTGGGCTGCAGCCCAAAAAGCCCTTATATAGATCCGCTGCTGGCTATAATCTATTAATATCCATGGTTTCACCGTTTCACCGCTTCGCAAGGGAGAGGACCGCGGAAGCGACCTCGAACTCGGAACCAATCGAGAGACCGGAGAAATCTGGTCACAATTGGAAGTAAGGGCGCGAGTGTTGAGCCCGCCAGGTAATCATTACTGGCTATCTCGCGGTAAGACGTTGGTCTTACGGGGTTGTGGCTTAGCTAGACGGCGGATTGTTTTTGTCCAAAGTCTTCTACGCTCACTCCAGGGAGATAGAACGACTAATCGTTAAAACTCCCTGTGGTGACGGGCTCGCCCGTTGTAGTCGACAACCCAAGTTGTCCATGGTTTAAGACCCTGGACCGATCTCCCAGCAAATATACGAAACTAGCCTTCCTTATCATTCCAGACTCATCTCAAAAAGTACTTACTGCCTCTCTATGATATAACTAGTTTTTTCTCTTTCGCTTTCATTCGACTTCCAGTTGCCTTTCATCGAGCATTCTTATTTTTACGTATATTAGTTTTGTCTGTTTTGTAAATATACGGATATAAAGACACGCAATTATGACTTAGTAGGATTTTGTTTCAGTAAGTATTTTATTTCCACAACGTGCACATGTGCCACTATGATAAGATTAGTTGCAACATATCGTTATGTGGCAATAATATCGATTATTTTTATTCTACCGTTTAAGTGCAAATCTTAGGGTATACTTAGGGTTCTTGTCACTCATTCCTTAAACAGACCTGAAGTCATTGGATGAATTTATATCGATTCGGAGTGTATACAACAAACTATTACAGTGTATATACTCGTACAAAGCAAGCATATTACAAGTAATATATTGGTCACACGAAAGTGTGAAACTTTTAGGAAATAATTACAACATTTGGAAATTGAACTCATTTGGCTGTAAAATAAAGTTTGTTTTATGTAACTGTCATTTGTTGTTTTTTCATTGTGGCGTCATTTTTAAACCTTTATTAAGCGATGAATTTTATGAATTTAACTCGTGAATTTTCGGTGTACGATTTTCAACGAATTTAAGGCGACATGATACCTGGGAACGACCATAGCTGAAGAATTTTAGTTATATGATTTTTTTGAAAAACGTAAGCCTTTATTTAAAAAAGTTTCTAAGTGGATCCCTCAATAAGGAACCAATTTAAAATTTGAACTCAAAAAAGTTGCTCATAGCCTTGAACATTAAGGCTTTAAACTGACTTCGAAAACTTCCAGGCGCGTTTACTCCAACAATGTAAGCGGTGAGTGTGTTTTATTATAATTTCATTATATTGACTGGTTATTTCTCTAGGGCAGCACTTAGCCACATTTTTTTATTTAGGCACTAAATTAATTACATTTAATTAAAACTTAAGAGCGCTCTGAGAGTTACGCTAAATATGCTTTGCCATTAACACCCTTATACCACCACTGCGTAAAGATAGTTATTCTGTGCTAGCGTTGCGATAGAGCATTTAGTGTGCGTCTAGTAGCCGGCGCGAGCTGACGTAGAATCTGAGCTTACCGCTTCGTCAACGCTGGATTTTTATTGGTCAAACCCTACAAAATTGACCACGCCTATTTTTTCGCGTGTACGCCCATTTCGGATATTTTTCTGAGGTCTCATGTCGCCTTAAATTTAATTTACAGCTTGACAGAGCCTCGTTCGGCTTGAAACTGCTCATAGTTATGAAACACCAAGCAAGGTCACAATTTACAGATGATTTGCAGATTTCAATTTTGAGAAACAATAAATTGAGATTTGGTCATTATTTTTTATTATTATTATTCATTTTGGACATATTCGGTGTGACCCACTTGTGACTTGGCGATTATTGAACATAATAATACACGTGCGATAATATTTTAAGGCAATAGTGATAATAATATATATAAGATCATAAGGCAACCTTAGCATAATTTATTGATAAATATTTGTACAAGTTTATTTCAAATTTAACTTTATTACTTCTATGTGTATTGTACGGTGACAATTAATAATTAGTTTATCAATTGGTTGACCGCTAGCGTAAGATATCGCTTTAGCGATAAGTCCAACATTTGTGCATAAATTGCCTTTTTTATACAACCAGTATAATATCCATTAGATAATGATTTTATAGCACAATAAAGTCATTCTATTCTATTCTTATTATATTCTATTCTTATTATGTTCTATTTTATTTATGGCTTATATTAATGTGAAGGTTGCGTATATTTTTAATATTGTTCCTTGTGGGAGAAAAAAGGAATGTTTTTTCTTAATTTTTTTGTCCAAAGAAACCTTAAAACACCCTATGTTTTAAAATTAAGGTTTCCAATGTCATTAATATCCAAAAAAAATTGTATCTAAAAATGTTAATAGTTCTACTGCTCTAAGCGCCAGGATGGATTTGCTAAGCTTGCCCTGAACGATAAGTACTAAGTAGAAACTGATACCAAATTACCTACTCGTATGAATCAATTTATAATTATGTTAAAGGACCGGCTTTCTCGAATGACTGAGTTCGTCAAGCTGTTAGTTGGCAGCATAAACTTTAATTAAATCTTAGGCTTAAAAACTGGTTTTATAAGTCCATAAATCAGACGGAGAAAGTCGACACGACTTGTTACGGGGTAAACGATTACGAATTATGACCGATCTTAGATTAGATTAAATCGTACCACCCCAGCCAGGAGTCACTCTGACCCAGTCCAACGGTAAACCTGGGGACACATTATGTGTGCGAAGGATAAGAAGAGCTGATCTATGAATTAGGGGTAAATAAGAATAATCGCAGGCATTAGCATAACTTACAGCCAATAATCTGGATGTGATTGTTAGGAATTATCAGATAGGAAGAGTGAGGGAGGCAAAATAATGTTTTTCTTTTCGTAGTCTCTTTTTTGTTGTGTATCGTTGTCCCCTGATACACTTATTTCCAGATCTTATATTGATGTAGATGTCTTGTATAGTTTTCCTTATCCTTTGCCAGTTCTTCGCATTCTTCGATTTCTATTAGTAGTGAGATAACCCACGTATATGCCATTCCTTGATTGCATTACGTCTTAATAGTGTTCTTTCGGCTAGGTTCGATGTCATATAGGCTACCAAATATTTAATTTCTTTTGCTGATTTAATTTTAATTCCGTTCATGTTTATCAGTTCATGCAATGTCTCATGTCCTGGATATCGAATATCATTTTTTTCTTAGTCTCATTTATTTTTAATATGACTGATTTTAGTGCTGCGCTAATTCTATTAAAGATTTCCTATAGTGTCTATTCCTAATATGTAAATAAAAGTAATCAGCGAGATGCTATACCATATTGTTACAAAATCGAAGTAGTAATGCTAGAAAGCATCGAGGATCTTCAGAGACTATACAAAAGAAGAACACCCTATCTCCAAGACCCCGGGAAATGATATGGTCAAAGTACATCTCTATTTACTTGTAGATTTAATAGGAAATATAACCATAGACCTTCGATAGAAGATACTCCTAAAACAAAATAACATCATGAAATTTATTAGTACCTCTGTTAATATCTTGTCTATGTATAGAGATAGGACTAACAGTTTAATAAAATTATGTAGATTGGCTTTGGATAAAGTCAGACACAAGATGATCGAAATTTCCCAACAAGTGGGAATAGGTGACTAAGACTTGCGTTTCATTACTAATCTCTACTGGCAACAAAGAGCGTACATCAAGGTTTTCCAGAACATTTCTGAAGAGGTGGAAACAAGGCACGGAGTCGGACAGGGTTGCGTAATATAACCTCTGCTTTTCAATCTTTACCCTAAGCACTACATAAATTCGAAAGAGGGATGAAGGACGATTTTCATTATTATGATTACATATCACTAATTTTATTAATTAATCATCACTCGATCTTTATGCCAAACGATATATTGAAGTATGTCTTTTCCTTCTCAACATTTCAAATTATTACATGCTACATTATTACATCCTGCCAGGATCTGCCTGGTATAGCGCCCGCAATCTGCCTGGTATAGCGCCCGCAATGATTTTTGTAACTTATTAAACATTTAATTAGTCACTTCACAGTGATTTCATTGATTGATTATATAAGGATCCGAGTTCGTGCCCGAATCCTCTTTCTGGAAAAATTTGATTTGGATGCTTAAAATCGCATAACTGACGACTCCATTCAGTTCGATCCCTTTAAATAATATCCATCGACGGACAAGACGGCTTTAAACGCACCCAGCGCTATCTGGCGAGATACACCCCAACTGCTTTTTAAATGTCGCCTACTGCGTTAAGGGGTAAACATATTATCGGACGCGTCCGTAAGCCTCGGCTTATGGACGCGACTGAAAGGTTATCTGTGTAATGAATTTCTATTGAGCCGTGCACATTATCGGACGTCAGTCGCGGACGTGACCTTGAGGCTTCGGACGTCCAATAGAGATCCTCAAGCCGCGTCCCAAACGACTGTGCATACTGTTCAGTCGCGTCCGTAAGCTGCGGCTTACGGACGCGTCCGATAAAGCTCCCCCTAAATTATTGCCCCTTTACTTGCGAGTTTTTGCAAGCTTTTAGCCAACTTCAGTGTGTTTATTGCATCAGTATTTTAGTTTAAGCCACTGTGACTGTATTTTTGTGACTTGTGAATGAATTTTGAACCAGTTCTAGATATTTGATTGCCTGAATTGTTGTATTCATGTGTATGTACATAGTTTCAAGGACAATATAGTATTCTAAAGTTAAAATTATAAAAGAGGTAAGTGTCCGAATACAGGTAAGTTTTATAAAGCGCGTTTTTCTTATAACTCAGGGACTACTTGACTTAAAATTTTGAAACCCATGGCAGTCGAATCTCCATCAATCGATTTTCAAATAGAAATTAATAATAAAAAGGTAATCGAGTTGGCTTTCGTGGTATTTAAAATTAAACTTTTGCAATTTTTCAGTTTTTAACCTCGAGCAGTGCGTGATATGTTCTAGGAAATTCCGAAAATGTGTTTGTTAATACTCTTTATTGTGAAATTTCACAAAAGTTGATGGCCTATTTTGATTTACTACACTAAAAATGGATGGTAAGAAAAGCTTGAGCTCCAGGAAGTTTTTGTGTATATTTCATTGTAGAATTGCAATTTAGTAGAAATAGAAATAGGAATATGTTTATTGTCTAAATTATGGTATTACATATATAGTGATAATGCAGGACATTCATTATGTCTCTCATAATTCCGTGTTATCGCAACAGATTTGCAATTTTACTTATTTTCTAAGTTTGTAATAACCAATTAATTAATATCATTATTCCACCTACAATATCTAGGAAATGACATTAATTACAATAAAATTAAATCATAAAGAAACAAAATACTAACAACCTATCGATATTAAAAATTCAAAATGTTTATTGAATAGCCTGAAATCAAATTTTAAAAAAAGATACAACATGAAATAATCGAAACAGATGGGGGGGGGGGGTAAGTAGCACTTATTGGAAAATATATAAATAAAAATATTTCACCGATAAAAATTTTAAAAATATTTTTAAAAATCAAAATGCGCATATATAATACAAAGGAATTGTATGTGCATATGTAATTCAAAATGCGTAATCTTCATAATGAAATTATTGTAAAATAAAAGTTTTAAGTTTCTATATCTCTATGTGGACCGACCGACGTCTAGGTTAAGCAGCCCGATTGATTTGAAATTTGAAACATAGACTCCTGAGGGGTCAAGTAAGTCGTGTAATTATTAAAAAGTAAAAAAAAAACAAATTTGGTCAAATAAAAAAAAACTAGCCCTTGAAATTTAAAACATAGACTTCTAAAGGGGGTCGAATAAGCGGTGTTATCATAAAAAGTAAAAAAAAAACGAAAGATTTTTAGTTTAAAAAAGTACAAACGAATACCAAAACTATTAGGCACGGGCTAAACATGGTTAATGTACCTATATATAAAAACTTAGATATTTGATATCCATGAGCCCACATGAACTAAAGATAGGTGGACTATCCGTTACAGGGAACGCTCCACCAGTATGATTGTATTAAAAATATGGAAAATGTACAATTTACTTTCTATCGAAATTTTAATAATTAGAAATATACCTATTACGTTGCTGCATCTAGATAACAATCATTAATATGCGTCATCTTGCTAATCCTAAATTGAGTCAAATCAATATCAGAAATAATAAAAACTGGTGGTGACTAATACAACGGGCGAAACCGGCACCCCAGGGATATAACGGCATCAGGTCGTTCTGTCTACAATGGATTGAACGTGAAAGGCTTAGCAGACAAGAGACAATCCACTGCCTGACTAGACGGACAAACCCGTAGGAGTTCAACGTCTTAAAGCGAGGCACTGGGAGAAGAAACCAGTGGGCAAACCTCTCTCCCTTATTACCAGATTTGGACGGATTTCTCCATCCTCCAGCTTGGTCACAGATTCGAATTCGTTTGCACGGCCTCTATCAGCCTCTAAAACCTTAGCGGTAATTCTTTTCAAATACTCTTGTCCGTCAATATCACACGGGGTCGTGTGGCCAATGGATCATTTCAAAGGTGGATGAACTCAGGTCAACAACAACACCAGGCTCTTAAGCCTAAGCGGTAATTTAGTTCGAATTTATCGCGGACCGTGGCACCCTTTACCCATCAATATCGAACGGGATCGAGTGGCCAACATATCGTTTCTAAGGTGGCTGTCATCGGGTCAACAACAATCCCAGCTGCTTAGTAAACAGTTGGGAGGACGGAGGTATCCTTAAGGTTAATTCCAGAGATGGAGATATCCTGCCAAAACTGGTAGCCAGGGGGCGAGGTGGCCCCACTGGTTTACCTTCCAAGTGCCTCGCCGTAAGGCGTTGGCCTCTGGCGGGTTCGTGGCTTTGCTGGACGGTAGATTTGTATCGTCCTAAAGTCTTTTACGCTGACCTTTTGGGAGACAGAACGATAATTACTGTTAAAACTTTCTGAGGTGCCGGGTTCGCCCGTTGTAGTTGACACCTCTAAGTGTAGAAACGTACGTTTCTACTCCCCTGGTTATTCGCCGGAGTGCACAGTCTATTGACAAACTCCGCACGATGCGCAAACCGCCCAGTATCGCCCCCAGATTAGAATATCCGATCTCACCTGTCCAGGGGGCTAACGGGCCCATGATGAGTTGGCCATGATGACCCATGGGTACAGGGTCGGTCACACTCACGGGTCAACACCCATCCGACGGCCTCCTCGCATGGGGTGCGAGGCCTGGGTAGGACACTGGGTCAACCAGTCTCCCCTGGGAATCAAACCTCTGGCGCCCCTGGACGGTCTGCGCACCGTGCGGGGTTTGCTCCAATCGGTTGTGCTTTCCGACTAACAGTCGGGGGAGTCTGGGAACTGTATTGTTTCCTATAGAGCGGGGGTGGTTGCGTACCTTATGGCGACTGCTCTGGAATTGACCATTGGCCATCCGATCCCGGGTAAGAGGCGGGCAAAGGACGCCTTGGTCCGCGAAGATTCGGTGCACTCCGTTTCACCGCTTCATAAGGGAGAGGACCGCGCAAGCGACCTCGAACTCGGAACCAATCGAGAGACCGGAGAAATCTGGTCACAATTGGAAGTGAGGGCGCGAGTATCTCGAGCCCGCCGGGTTTACTCCTGGCTTACTCGCGGTAAGGCGTTGGACTCTCACGGGTTGTGACGTAGCTGGACGTAGAGTGTACTGTCCAAAGTCTCTACGTTCACTGCAGGGCGATAGAACGACTAATCGTTAAAACGTCCTGTGGTGACGGGCTCGCCCGTTGTAGTTGACACCGCAAGATGTCCAGGTGGGAGCTAACGGGCCCATGATGAGGTGGCCACGATGACCCATGTGTTCAGGGTCGGTCACACTCACGGGTCAACACCCATCCGATGGCCTCCACGCATGGGGTGCGAACCAGGGTAGGACACTGGGTCAACCAGTCTCCCCTGGGAATCAAACCTCTGGCGCTCCTGGACGGTCTGCGCACCGAGCGGCGCAAGCCAATCGATTGTGCTCTCCGACTAACAGTCGGGGGAGTCTGGGAACTGTATTGTTTCCTATAGAGCGGGGGTGGTTGCCTACCTTACGGCGACTGCTCTTGAAATGACCATTGGCCATCCGATCCCGGTTCAGAGTCGGGCAAAGGACGCCTTGGTCCGCGATAGATTCGGTGTACACCGTTTCACCGCTTCGTAAGGGAGAGGACCGCGCAAGCGATCTCGAACTCGGAACCAATCGAGAGACCGGAGAAATCTGGTCACAATTGGAAGCAAGGGCGCGAGTGTCGGCCCGCCAGGTAACATACTGGCTATGTCGCGGTGAAGGCGTTGGCTTCTTGCGGGTTGTGGCGTAGCTAGACGTCGGATTTGTAATGTCCAAAGTCTTCTACGCTCACTGCACGGTCGATAGAACGATGAATCGTTAAAACGTCCTGCGGTGACGGTTCGCCCGTTGTGGTTGACATCTCAATATGTCCAGGTAAGTCTTTCTTCGAGAATGCTACCGGATGGGAGCTGAGCCGTGGGTTGCGCTGACCCAAGATAACAAACAGGTCGTCAGTCCCAAGCTGCACAGAACTGTTGGAATAAACAACAGATATAAATCATCGTATTTGGTGTCACGTGTAGAGACAATTTATCGTACATTAGTCGGAAAATATAGTTTTAACGCCGCGCCAAAACGGCGCTAACAAGATAGTACAGCAAGTACGTTAATTACTTAACCAATCAGCGAGTTGCCTGACTTACCAAGTTGGCGAGTTTATGTTCGGAGTGTTGTCTCACTGTTTCAACCCGCACACAGCAAACGCCGCGCGAGGAGTCTATAGTTGTCGTAGGAGTCGTAGGAGACATACATGGTGTGGCGTAATGAATGGATAACCCTGAACCTATAGATAGAAGACATCATGGTGGTCCAGAAAATAAAAAAATGACCTTAGTAAAAGTCTCACGGTTTTCGAGATAATCGTCATTTTTAGAAATTCTGAAAAATTTCACCCTTTGCCACTCTTTTTAGTGTTAAAATTACAACTAAAGGAGTTTTCTCAATCTGTTTTTTGGATAGTAGTCTTAGATAAGTGTGCTTTGCAATTTAAAATACTTTTTCTGTGCCTCTTGTTTCTTTTTTTTTTCTTACATTTTTTTAACTCAAGGTTTCATATTTTGCATTTTCTTATCGTAAGTTTAACCTCTTGTAGTGTAAAAAAAATGTACTGTCACCAGTATGCAATACCAGACTATAAAATCCAAATCACTAGGCAAATCAGGTCCGAGGTCACAGCACAGAACAGGTGTTAAATAGTCCAATCGAAAGCAGAGTATAACGATGTCGCACGACAGTAGTATGATAGCACACTGACGCGAGGAAGAAACTAAAGAAAGTCCTTGACTCACTACACCAAACACACCGCCTCTCACACGAGGGCGTCTACTCACTACCCGTCTTTTTTTTCACCCTAAGCATAAAAGTACTTCCCGACGGCTTAACATCGGTAGCGCAGGTACCGGGATTCCAAGAATTATTATTATCCACCTAGCAGAGGCCGCGCGGTCGTATCTGTAAATTCCAAGACGTAATGTAAGATATCCTCCTAATATGAATAAAAGCAATTCAACCAACTAGCTCAACTAATTTCACTGTTGTTTTAAAAAAATATAGGTGAATTTCAACTAAAGAAATAAATTTTAGTATTATTTGTAATTTGAAAAATTACACCTTCCGCACTTTCATAACAGAGATATTTGTATGGAACGATAAAAGCACAGTGTGCTATACCATTTTAGAATCTCAATAAAATAGGCAAATTATTTCCGAATTAGGCACTCAGGTGACAGTATATATTTTTTACACTACACGAGGTTAAACTTACGATAAGAAAATGCAAAAAATGAAACCTTGAGCAAAAAAAATGTAAGAAAAAAAAAGAAACAAGAGGCACAGAAATAGTAGTTTACATTCCAAAGCACACTTATCTAAGGTTACTATCTAAAAAACAGATTGAGAAAACTCCTTTCAGAATTTCTAAAAATGACGATTATCTCGAAAACCGTGAGACTTTTACTAAGGTCATTTTTTATTATATGGACCACCATGATGTCTTCCATCTATAGGTACAGGGTTATCCATATTTTACTTGGTATTTTACACGGTAAAGTGAATTTTACAATGGCGGTTTACTATATATCGATGTGGGAAGCGGAAAGAGGCAAGGGGTGGACGATTTTCTGTTTAGCCCTTCGCGTCCATTTTACCTTATCTTACTCTCTACATAGTCGACGAATTGCAATCACGATACAACCAAAACAATTAAACACGTCCTAAATCAATAGGCAAACGCAGTTACTTATACGGTGAGTGAAGCATTTGCAAGTAATTTCAATTTCAAATTAGTTTCGCTCGCCGTGGGAGATCTATCGCCGATAGTAAGGCAAACGCGACGTCAAACTTAATTAGCCCAACCCCGAATTCAAAGTCACGTTAAAGATTTATTTACGTGGGAAACGGAAGGGGGCGCAAACACACTCCCTGCGGAACTCCCTAATTGAATT